>SJYW01002302.1:214896-239437 GCA_006410735.1 Raphicerus campestris | reverse complement strand
GTGTCTGAGCCCTTTCCTGCCCTGCCTTCTTCTGCACAGGCTGCATCAGACACACAGCGAGGGCTAGGGGATCTTCCAGAACAGAGCCCCGTCTCTGTGGTGAGGTAGGAAGGGCGGGGAAGACCCCAGGGGAAGGGATTCACCTTGAAAGAAAAGTAGAACCAAGAGCAGCCAAAAGTGAGACAGAGAATGGCACATGCAGGGGGTCTGACTCTGTGCAGAGAGGCTGTGTGCTGAGGAGGGGGCTGCCCCGAGGAACCAGCACAGCCTAAACCTACAGCCTCGCTCCCAACAGCCCTGACTCCCTGGACTCAGGCCTCCTGAGTAGAGGCAGCAGCAGGAGTGGAACTTCTTTCTGGAAAATCTAGAATGCTCATCATGTGGGGCCAATATGTGAACCAAAGGTACTACTCAATTTTGTCTCCCATGCTGATCAAGCTCCTGCTTTGTATCAGGTACTAGGAGAGACTTTCATTCTGGCAAGAAGGGACAAGATGCGAGGAAACATGTGATGAGCATATTAAAAAAGCAAGCAGTTATTAATGGCTTTGCAATTGATATGAAAAAAAAAAGTCAAAATAGTTAGCATTCAGTAGTGCTAAAAATCCCAGCAGTCAGTCTGAGGAGTATCAGTGAACACAAGAAGAATGTATTAATAGTACGTGTTGAGATTACCGAACACTTTTTTTTGGCTGTGCTGAGTCTTTGCTGCGGCAGGTGAGTTTCTCTGGTGGCAGCGAGCGGGGGCTACTCTCTAGTTGTGGTGAGTGGGCTTCTCATTGCAGTGGCTTCTCTTGTTGCAGAGCAAGGGCACCTGGGTAGTTATGGTACATGGGCTTGGGGGGCTACTCTCTAGTTGTGGTGCGTGGGCTTCTCATTGCGGTGGCTTCTCTTGTTGCAGAGCAAGGGCACCTGGGTAGTTATGGTACATGGGCTTAGTCGCTCTGTGGCATACGGAGCAAGGGCACCTGGGTAGTCATGGTACATGGGCTTAGTCGCTCTGTGGCATATGGAATCCTCCCAGACCAGGGATCAAACACGTGTCTCCTGCATTGGCGGACAGACTCTTATCTACTGCACCACCAGGGAAGCTCCTAAACACTCTGAAAAGGCAGAATTTGAGAGTCAGTCCCATCTTTCAAATTATAACTCTGCCAACCACTCCTCAGACTTAGTATCCTCATCTGTGAAAAATACCGACCTGGTAAAATTTCTGTGAACATTCATGAGATAGTGCACGTAAACATTTACAATAGAATCTAATACACTTGAGAACCCAGTACATGTTTTTGTTATTACTATTATTATTGTGAACTCAAGCTAGGCGTCTTCTGTTAAACAAAATTCTTGCAGAGAGAGCTTGCAGAGCTTGCCGCCAATCACTCTGACAAGGGCAGAGTTTTGAGCTTCAAACCAGAGAATGGAAAGAACACAGGCATCACGTTTAGTTCTGTGACCCCCTGTTGCTGGCTGCCCGGGCCTTCTTTCTGTGATCCCATTACTAAGAATAAACAAACTTCTCGATTTCATTTACGTGAAATATCCAGAAGAGAAAAATCCCTAGAGATAGAAGCAGATTGGTGGTTGTCAAGGTGGTGGGGAGGACGAGTGGGAGAAACTGCTTAATGGGTGTGAAAGTCCCTCAGTCCTACTCTGCGACTGTACAGTCCATGGAATTCTCCAGGCCAGAATACTGGAGTGGGTAGCCCTTCCCTTCTCCAGGGGATCTTCCCAACGCAGGGATCAAACCCAGGTCTCCCTCATTGCAGGTGGATTGCTTAGCCACCAGAAAAGCCCCTAAAGGGAATGGGGTTCTATTCTGAATGGAAATGTTTTGGAACAGGCTAGAGGTGGTGTTTGCATAGTATTTTGAATGTACTAAGTGCTGCTGAATTGTTCATTCTAAGATGATTAATTCTATGTTATGTGAGTTTCACCTCAATAAATTATCAAAAAGTCTCCTTCCATTGTGTAAAACTTATTTAATTGAGAACTGTTGAGGACTTCAGTTGGGATTGCTCTACATGTGTTTATAAAGGTGTTTCAGGGACATAGATTAGTATTTGTATGACAAGCTTTCAGTCCAACTAAGGAGGCTTTTATGTTTAAAAATAATTAAATGTGTGATTTCTGCCCAGAAAATCCAGTGCATCTTTCCAGAGACCTTTCTTTCAGTCACAGTTGCCCATGGCTCCATCCAGGTTGCAAATACCAGAACAGAGAAGGGCCAGCAGTACTCCAGTGAATATTCCCACTGCTTCCATGACTGCCACTGGGAGAGTTGCTGGTCCCGTCCTGCCCAGGGGATGCTTGGCCAACACTGTAACAGGAGCCATTGCTAATAGCATTACTAGCAGTCATCAGCACCCTCAGGCCTAAGACCCCAAATCCTGGGTTCTGCTCCAGGAGTGCCAGTCACTGTTGACACTCCTCTATACTCAGCACTGTCTGCAGCAAAATCTCTAGCCTGAGATGCTGGGTCAGGGGGGTTTCCAGCGCCAGCCTTCCCTACAGTCTTTAGGCCCAGGTGCTGGGTATATACGCAGTCTCCCCTTTCCTCATGCTTGATAACTTTAACTCCTGTCAATCTTGCTACTCCTCACTTTGCACCAACAAACACCTTAGGAAGTAGTACAACGCACAGGGGTGATTTAGCCACAAAAGGTTTTACTATACTTTTTCTCCAAGGGCGCTTGGTGCCTTTGCAACTCTAGATATTCACAAATAAAGACTGTCCCCTGAAACGCTACTCACAATAGCCAAGACGTGGAGACATCCTAAATGTGCATTGACAAATGAATGGACAAAGATGTGAAATACGATGAAATGCTACTAAGCCACGAAAAAGGATGAAATAACGTGATTTGCAGCAACATGGATGGAACTAGAGATTATCATACTCAGTGAAGTCAGAAATAGAAAGACAAATACCATATAATACCACTTATACGTGGAATCTAAAATATGGCAAAATGAACCTACCTATGAAACAGAAACAGACTCACAGATACAGAGGACAGACTTGTGTTTGTCAAGGGGGCTGGTGGGTAAGGAAGGAGTGGACTGGGATTTCCCAGTTGGCAGATGCAAACTGTTACATGTAGAATGGATAATAGCAAGGTCCTACTGTAAAGCACAGGGAACTATATTCTGAGATAAACCACAATGGAAAAGAATATTAAAATGAATGTGTATCTATGTATGTACTAAATTACTTTGCTGCATAGGAGAAATTAACACTACATCGTAAATCAGCTATGCTTCAATTTTAAAAGTTTTTTTTTTTTTTTAAAGAATATCCCTTGCAAGACAACCTCTACTTCAACTTAGACCAAGAAGCAACTGACACTCTCTCAGATAGTAATGATAAAAATAATTTTAAAATAGCTAATATTTTGACTGTGTGGATCACAATAAACTGGAAAATTCTGAAAGAGAAGGGAATACCAGACCACCTGACCTGCCNAGATCAGTCCTGGGTGTTCTTTGGAAGGAATGATGCTAAAGCTGAAACTCCAGTACTTTGGCCACCTCATGCGAAGAGTTGACTCACTGGAAAAGACTCTGATGCTGGGAGGGATTGAGGGCAGGAGGAGAAGGGGGCGATAGAGGATGAGATGGCTGGGTGGCATCACGGACTCGATGGACGTGAGTCTGAGTGGACTCTGGGCGATGGTGATGGACAGGGAGGCCTGGAGTGCTGCGATTCATGGGGTCGCGAAGAGTCGACACGACTGAGCGACTGAACTGAACTGACTGAGTACTACGTGCCTTTGTGGCTTAGTGGGAAAGAATCCGCCTGTAATGCAGGAGACGTAGGACATAAGTTCGATCTCTGGGTGGAGAAGGTCCCCTGGAAGAGAAAATGGAAACCCACTCCAGTATTCTGGCCTGGAAAAATCCCATGGACAGAGGAGGCTGACAGGCTATCATTCATAGGGTCACAAAAAGTCAGACGCAAATGAGCACACACACACACCAAACAAATCCAAGTTTGCGCCGAGCTCTCTGCTTCTCACCACAACCTGTGAGGCGGGTATCATGACTGACCCCATCCTACAGCTGAGGATATGGGGCTTTATCATTCATCCTGGTGACACGCACCAGGAAAGAGCTACTTGACTGCTTTACGCACTTGCCTTTGGAATACACCTCCCGGGGAAGACAATTAATGAAATGATTTATATTTTTAGTCTTGTCACCCATATTAATTCTTTCTGTTACTCTCCGTTAAGTGAGTTTAGAAAATACTGGAATAAACAATGGTTACAAGCTAGTAGGAATGGGATTGGACTAAGAGTTGGTGACCTGAATTTTAGTCCCAGCTCTGCCAGTATTTTGATGTGTGAATCCAAGAGAAATCCTATGACCTGGCTGAGCCTCCATTTCCCCATCTGTAAATGACAAGTGGGCTGAGCATGTGTAGCTCCTTTCTGACTCTAAGATTCTAGAGGAGGGAAAGATTAGGAGTTTGGGATTAGTAGATACAAACTGTTATACATAGGATGGCTAAACCACAAGGTCCTACTGAATAGCAGAGGGAACTGTGTTCAGGATCCTGTCATAAGTCATCAAGGAAATGAATATGAAAAAGAATATATATGTATAACTGAGTCACTTTACTGTACAGAAGAAATGAAACATGACATTGCAAATCAACTATACTTCAGTAAAATTTTAAAAATTAAAAAAATAAAATTCTATAATTCTGTGAGCCAGCCGCACTTTAACACCCAGATCGCCAAGGCAGGACACTGTGTGTGCACGGCCATGCATAAAGCATTGCAGGAGCAGCCGTTTGGCTGAATCCATTTATGCATTCCTTCCAGACGGCTCAAGCGAACCTCTCAGAGAGGATTAGCAGCTTGAAGCAAATGACTGTGAAATCCCCGCATGAGCCCGATGCACTTAATCCAGGGCCGGTTATTGGATCACTTCTGATTCATCTCGCTTGTCTGGTCTTAATTCGCTTGTTAATGGCTTGTCCTCTTTTTCCCCTGCTTCCTGCTATTGTCCAGTCTTGTTCCTTTCAGGAATCGTGGTCACCAAATGTCGCTCTTCTGTCCAGAGAGATGATTCTAACCTGAGGAGACTCTAGCTCCTCACACTTGTCCGGCTTCCATCCAGGCACAAAGGTGGTAGATGTTTTAGCTGGCTACAGCAGCTGACATTTTATCATCTCCTTGGGAGCCCAATATTGAAGGATGTAGTGGAACTTTACAGTTTAGTGAATGGTATCCACATTGACTGCTTGTCCATCCCTCATCATGTGACTCTCTCACTATGGTGGAAAAAATAAAAGCAAATATTTCAGAGTTTGAAAAACTTGTAAAACCAAGTGTTGATGAAGGAATGATGAAATGGGCACTCGATGAACATGAGTCTGAGTGAACTCTGGGAGATGGTGATGGACAAGGAGGCTTGGCGTGCTGCGATTCATGGGGTCGCAAAGAGTCAGACATGACTGAGCGACTGAACTGAACTGAAAACCCACTGATGAGAGTGTAAATAGGTATGATCGCTCTGGAATACAATCTGACACAACAAGCCAAATGTGCACATGTTAGAGCGAGCCCACATGTTAGAGTGGTTTAAAATGTGCACATGTTAGAGCGAGCCCGTGTGTCTTATTAGAAAGCTGAATTCCGAGAAATTATCATAGACGGCAATGTTTATATATGAGACTGTTCATCAGAGAATGTTTGTCCTGGAAAAAATGTTAGATGTGAAGAAAATTTCCAAGAACAGGGGTTCAAAAATAGATTATGGTACATTCATTACAAATCATTTTGTAGAAGAACATTTGATGACATGAGAAAATTCTCATGAAAATGCTATGTATAAAAATTGGGTTACAAAATGGTACGTGTATGTTATGTATAAATAAAATCTGTATGCATGTGAGAGTGTGTTATTTAAAAACAAAACAAAACAAAACAAAACTAGAATATACACCCAAATGTCATAGTGTTTATTTCTACATGGTGAGATAATCCATGATGTTTATTTTCTTTTTTACATCCTTTTAAAATTTAACTTTATGAAACAGGAAAAAGACATTTATATATACACATATAACTTCTTAAAAACACACACATGTAACAAAGCTTTGTGACCCAGGTGAGCAGGTGAGAGAACGGCAGGCCAGGTGTAAGCATTCCTTCTTCTAGGAACACCCATTTATTTCCTTCTGGCCCCTCTTCCCTGATGCTTTCTGCTCCTCATTCTTCAATTGAGAATCCTCATGAAGCCTGCCCCGTGGTGGCTGGATCTCTGAGTCATTCTAGCAGAATCCTCAGCTATAGACCTGTTTCCCATCAGTAAATCAACCCTCCCTGGGGTCCTGGGAGGGCTGATCATGCCCATCTCATCTTATCATGCTGATAACTTGAAACTGGCCAAGATGGAAATGTTTACACCAAAGCAAGTGGCAGAAGCTACAGTCAGGGCTTTTCTCCTGGACACTCTGGGATGGAGCCTGGCGATCTGTGTTGTAACAAGCCCTGCAGGTGATTTGGACACGCATTCAAGTGGTCAGTGGGCAGGACATGCTTAAGCCCCAGGAAAGATCATTCATACCCCCAGTGGAATAAGCCACATTCTGGGCTTTCTCTCTCTCTTCTCTCTTGCTCAGTCGTGGCCAACTCTTTGCAACGCCATGGACTATAGCCCACCAGGCCCATCTGTCCATGGAATTATCCAGGCAAGAATACTGAAATGGGTTACCTTTCCCCTCCAGGGGATTTTTCTGACCAAGGAATCTAACCATGTCTCCTGCATTGCAGGCAGATTCTTTACCAACTGAGCTACAAGGGAAATGTGGCTTTCCAAACAAAGAACTCTCAACCTTACTTGTGCCAACCAGAGAGGAAAATTCTTACACAAATCATGAATGCCCCACCTTCTCCCACTCTCCAGCTTTCTGTGGGGAAGAGGGTATCTAAGAGCTCTAGAGCCCTAAGAAAACAGTCTGCTACGGCCCACTCCCACATATACATCTAGATTAAAATGATACAAAAGGAAGCCTACCGATGTTCACATTTTTCCACATTGAGGGAAATGTCAAACACCAAAAGTTTAATAATTCTCCACCTTTTATTTAAGCCTGCTTTGCTGTTTCCCTAGGTAAATGCCTTGTTTTCCTCTTGGCTAATCAACCCAGTATGAAACTGCCTTGAAGAAGTGACATAAATTCTCATTCAAGACTTCCCAAGGAAACCTTGGCAGCTCCTGCTCCCCAGACACATCCTTTCTGCATATTTCAAGGAGGCGGTGAGGACAAAGGGTCTGTTTTGATACCAGTCATTTGCCTTGGGGAGCCACTGAGGGGCTGCAACCAGGAGACAGATTGTTCTGGCTTTGACCTGACATGTCACGGGATGGATGGGACTTTGGGACATGCATGTGACCAGTGCTCTGGTTGGTGGGCAGCCACAGAGCAAACCCCAGGCCCTGGCCAATCAGGATGAAGGCATTTTCTTCCTCTTCTTCCCCTGCGAATCTTTTGTAAAGCCGGATGGTCTTGGGATCTGTTAGTCTCCCAGCAGTCACCTCCCGGCCATTTGATCATCACCCATCGCCTCTTATTCCGAAGGCANAAAGCAAAACAAAGCTAGAATATACACCCAAATGTCATAGTGTTTATTTCTACATGGTGAGATAATCCATGATGTTTATTTTCTTTTTTACATCCTTTTAAAATTTAACTTTATGAAACAGGAAAAAGACATTTATATATACACATATAACTTCTTAAAAACACACACATGTAACAAAGCTTTGTGACCCAGGTGAGCAGGTGAGAGAACGGCAGGCCAGGTGTAAGCATTCTTTCTTCTAGGAACACCCATTTATTTCCTTCTGGCCCCTCTTCCCTGATGCTTTCTGCTCCTCATTCTTCAATTGAGAATCCTCATGAAGCCTGCCTCGTGGTGGCTGGATCTCTGAGTCATTCTAGCAGAATCCTCAGCTATAGACCTGTTTCCCATCAGTAAATCAACCCTCCCTGGGGTCCTGGGAGGGCTGATCATGCCCATCTCATCTTATCATGCTGATAACTTGAAACTGGCCAAGATGGAAATGTTTACACCAAAGCAAGTGGCAGAAGCTACAGTCAGGGCTTTTCTCCTGGACATTCTGGGATGGAGCCTGGCGATCTGTGTTGTAACAAGCCCTGCAGGTGATTTGGACACGCATTCAAGTGGTCAGTGGGCAGGACATGCTTAAGCCCCAGGAAAGATCATTCATACCCCCAGTGGAGTAAGCCACATTCTGGGCTTTTTCTCTCTCTTCTCTCTTGTTCAATCGTGGCCAACTCTTTGTAACGCCATGGACTGTAGCCCACCAGGCCCATCTGTCCATGGAATTTTCCAGGCAAGAATACTGAAATGGGTTACCTTTCCCCTCCAGGGGATTTTTCTGACCAAGGAATCTAACCATGTCTTCTGCATTGCAGGCAGATTCTTTACCAACTGAGCTACAAGGGAAATGTGGCTTTCCAAACAAAGAACTCTCAACCTTACTTGTGCCAACCAGAGAGGAAAATTCTTACACAAATCATGAATGCCCCACCTTCTCCCACTCTCCAGCTTTCTGTGGGGAAGAGGGTATCTAAGAGCTCTAGAGCCCTAAGAAAACAGTCTGCTACAGCCCACTCCCACACATACATCTAGATTAAAATGATACAAAAGGAAGCCTACCGATGTTCACATTTTTCCACATTGAGGGAAATGTCAAACACCAAAAGTTTAATAATTCTCCACCTTTTATTTAAGCCTGCTTTGCTGTTTCCCTAGGTAAATGCCTTGTTTTCCTCTTGGCTAATCAACCCAGTATGAAACTGCCTTGAAGAAGTGACATAAATTCTCATTCAAGACTTCCCAAGGAAACCTTGGCAGCTCCTGCTCCCCAGACACATCCTTTCTGCATATTTCAAGGAGGCGGTGAGGACAAAGGGTCTGTTTTGATACCAGTCATTTGCCTTGGGGAGCCACTGAGGGGCTGCAACCAGGAGACAGATTGTTCTGGCTTTGACCTGACATGTCACGGGATGGATGGGACTTTGGGACATGCATGTGACCAGTGCTCTGGTTGGTGGGCAGCCACAGAGCAAACCCCAGGCCCTGGCCAATCAGGATGAAGGCTTTTTCTTCCTCTTCTTCCCCTGTGAATCTTTTGTAAAGCCGGATGGTCTTGGGATCTGTTAGTCTCCCAGCAGTCACCTCCCGGCCATTTGATCATCACCCATCGCCTCTTATTCCGAAGGCAGTCATCCTTCCCTCCACACTTGCAGAAGAGAGCAGCCCTGTGAAATATCTTGCACACAAATAAAATCATTTGCCTTTGGCTCTGTTATGCATGGCAGGTTTCGGGAATAGCAGATTTGCTCTTTTAATTTGCTTTGGCTGCAATTAATATTCAAACGAGGTGGCAGGGAGCAGGGCAGAGCCTGGCTTTAATGATCTGTCACCAGCAGAAAATGGAGAGCAGTCAGCAACTGGAACCATGCCCCGTGGCTGCAAATGGCTGGCTCAGCTGAAGCAGGACACGACCATCCCCGGCGGCCTCCCCATAACCGCCACCCCACACGCAGCCTGGAACCATGGCATCACCCTTCTCCTGACAGTTCTCAGAGATCCCTGGGCCCCTGGGCCTCATGCAAGGGGAGGCCAGTGCTCACAGACAAGAATCTGGTCCCCCACAGCTGCAGCTATTCTCACGTGGTGCTCACGGTCACGTCACGTGGTCACGGGCAGGGACTTGGGAGTTTCAGGCCGTTGGTGCCAGTCTTCGTGAATCTAGGAAAAATGTCAGTACAGACATAAGGGCGAGAGCCATTATTTTGAGTTAATGTATGGTAGTCTATTTTTAAAAAGAAAATGACCTTCACACTTCAGAATTTTATTATGAATAGCAAACTATTAAGATGCTCCCTTTCTGCCAATGAAATATCAGAGGGTCACACGCCAAGGTGAGGGAATGAATGGCAGAAGGATAGAGACTGTGCCCTATGTCTTTGGAGCCCCTACGGGAGGCACAAGGGAGCTGCTCAATTCATGTTGGGAGGATAAGGACCCAAAATCCCAGTGGGCTGGAGGATTGTCTCCCTGCCAACATGTCCCCAGAGTAAGGAGCTTGTGGCAGACAAGGCTGGTGCTCCCCCCAGGTGCCCTTCATCCCTCCTCATTGTGTGGGTACCACCTCTCCCTGGCATCCTTTCAGCTCTAACAGTCCTCACCCCCATCTCTTTCTCTTCAAGCCCTTACTTTAAGAGTTAGCTCTCCCCACCCTCAGAGTAGGTACTGTGTGAAAAGTCCTGGTGGGAGCTTCCTAACCAGTGATGGAAGGCTCCATGTCTATGAAGACCCTGGGTTTCCAGCCTCGGTGGGCACATCCCTGAGACACCCCTTCATTGGGTTCAGGCTGAAACGTGGGACTTTGTCTTACTTGGTGCTTCATTTTAACAGCAATCAGTAATTTTCCAATTTTCTGACACCAACTGGTGTCCAACAATTCAGTTCAACTCTGACACTTGCTACCGGGAATTAGTGTAAACTCCACAGGTTAAGGGTTCAGCCCCACAAAACTACCCATACTTCAAATGCCAGATGCAAGCAGTGGGTCCCCAGGCTACTCACACTTCTGCCTGGAAGACTGCAAATTCAGGGCTTCTCATAACCATCATCCCACACCCAGGTTCAGAAATTCACTAGAACAACTCAAATAACTGTAATTATGATTATGCATGTGTGTGTGCTAAGTCACTTCAGTTGTGTCTGACTCATTGAAACCCCATGGACTGTAGCCCACTAGGCTCCTCTCTTCATGGGGATTCTCCTGGCAAGAATCCTGGAATGGGTTGCCGTGCCCTCCTCCAGGGGATCTTCATCAGCAATCGAACCTGCCTCTCTTACATCTCCTGCATTGGTAGGTGGGTTCTTTACCTCTAATGTCACCTGGGAAGCCCAAGTATGATCATAGTTTATTTTAAATGGTCTAAATGAACAGCTAGATAGTGAGGCACATGAGGCAAGGTCTAGAAGGGGCCAGAGAGCATTAGCCTCTGACCCCATGTGGAGTCAGGGTACAACAGTCTCCCAAGATAACTGTATAATTTTTTGAATTCTTCATTTCCTTATTTGGGCTGCACTGAGTCTTCAGTGCTGCACTCAGGCCTTTCTCTAGTCGTGGCAAGCAGGGCGCTGCTCTCTGGGTGCAGCGTGCAGGCTCCAGAGGCTCTAGAGCGGGCAGGTTTCAGCAGCCGTGGCTCTTGGGCTCCGGAGCACAGATTCAGTAGTTGGTTGTGATGCTCAGGCTTAGCAGTTCTGCAGCATGTGGAATCTTCCCCTGCCAGGGATTGAACCCATGCCCCCCGCATTGACAGGCAGACTCTTTACCACTGGACCACTGGGGAAATCTCAGGACATCTATATACTAATCAAATAGGAACCTCACTGTTCAAAGGGTTTCATCCAAGTTTCATTGATTAAATCTTTGGCCATCTGTGATTGAACCCATTCTCTGGCCCCTCTTCTTTCTGTGGAGGCAGGGGAGGAGGCTGAAAATTCTAATCATGTGGCTGGTTCTTCTGATGACCAGCCCCCATCCTGACAGCTACCTAGGGGCTCTCCGAGACTCCCCTCATTAGCCAAAGCTCAGGTATGGTTGCTAGGAGGTCCTTATAAATAACACAAGACACTCCACTCACTCAGTAAGTGCCCTGAGTTTTAGGACCTCGGTGCTGGGGTGTGGGGGGGAGGGATAGACAAAGGTAAAACACTGTTATCCCACCACCCTTGACTCCCCTCAGCCCCCTACCGGTGTCCCAGGGTTCCCTTCCTGAGTAAGCCGTGTGCACACAGAGCCGCCTGTTGGGGATCCGACACCAGAAAACCACACCCAGANAGGTCCTTATAAATAACACAAGACACTCCACTCACTTAGTAAGTGCCCTGAGTTTTAGGACCTCGGTGCTGGGGTGTGGGGGGGAGGGACAGACAAAGGTAAAACACTGTTATCCCACCACCCTTGACTCCCCTCAGCCCCCTACTGATGTCCCAGGGTTCCCTTCCTGAGTAAGCCGTGTGCACACAGAGCCGCCTGTTGGGGATCCAACACCAGAAAACCACACCCAGAATAGACACGAAATACAACACTGCTTGATTAACTCTCAAGGCTGCTCACAGGCATTCCCTCACCCATTCATTCACTCTTTCAACCAAACATGTATTGATGTGTGAGGACCTGGACTTGGAATGGAAACCAAGTCAGCCACGCTCAGGCCTTTGTAGGGCTTATAATCTACCTGGGAAGACTGGCGCTACCAGGTAACTAGTGCAGTGTTTGCTTGGCTATCATGAGATCCTGGAGGGCTTGTGCAAAGCCATTGAAGGCTTCGGGGGTGAGGGTAGGGTGGGTGAGGTCGAGATTGTCAGTGCTGCTTTTTGAAGAGAGCTCTCTGGCCTGGTGAATGGATTGTGAGCAAATGCAACAAAACATTTAGAAGGTTTCTGCAAGGGCTCAGGACCCAGAGAATGGTGACTAGGACCAGGTTAAAGGCCATAAATCAGGCAGGGTTGAGAACAAATTAAAAATAAACGTAAGAGGTGAAGGTTTGATCTCTGGGTCAGGAAGATCCCCTGGAGTTGGGCATGGTAACCCACCCCAGTATTCTTGCCTGGAGAATGTCATGGACAGAGGAGCCTGGAGGGCTACAGTCCATAGGGTCACAAAGAGTTGGACTTGACTGAAGTGACTTAGCATGCATGCAAGGACTTTTTCACACAGGACAGTGCACTGGGGTCAGGGTCCAGATAGTCAGAGGGGTGGGACTTTGAGTGAGGTGTCATTGAAGGCAGCCAAGTGTGTCCCTAGTTAGACACCTTCATGTCCAGGAGGAAAAAGTCCTGTCCACTCAGAGGCCATGAGCAGGACAAGAGCAAACCAGCCAGGAGTCCCTCCAAGGACCTGGAACTCTTCTCCTGGAAAGGTGGGACTCTCCCAGCCAGGCCACCCTGGGAAGTCTGACTCCCAAACCCCCCGGACTAGAGGACTGGGCTGGGAGCAGCTGTCTCCAGCTCCTGATAAGTGCTAATTACAGTGTAAAATATCTACTCCAGACTCCCTTTCATCTCTGAGGAATGTGACAAAGATCTGGAGGGTTTTAATTTTCCTCCAGATCTCAGCATTTCAAAGTCAGATGAAAAGAGGTGGAGAAAGTTCTCTGACTTGTGCAGAGTAGAGGACTGCTGTGCCCAAGGGACCAACCCCTCCTCCCCTGATCGCTCAGGGCCCCGGGCCTCTCCCTGGGGCAGAGGATGGGATTCCTGGGCTGTGTGCTCTCTGGCTGGTATCTCTTGCTAAGATTTTCAGCTTTTTGTTTGCACAACCCAAAGGGAATTTTCCTTGGCAAACCCTGGAAATCCAGCCCAACTGGAGACTGGGCTTCATAGAATTCAGTTCCACAGTTATTTATTGAGCGCTTACTCTAGTATTAGCTCTGGGGACAATCATTTGTTTGGAGCCAACTTTGACAGGCATTGCACATCTATTTTTCCCAATGCTCAGGACAATCCTACAGGGTGAGTGCTGCCAACAGGTGAGAGGAAAACGGAGCCCAGAGAGGTCAGCGGCTTGCCCAAGGTCACAGTCAGTGAGTGGGAGTGCCAGGACCACTCCAACTCTGATTCCCAGGCCGCTGTCTTTCTGTTCTTCCCCCTATTGTGCCCATTCCCCGCCTTCAGGTGCTTCAGTCCCCCAAGAGGAAAAGTACAGACAAAAAACAGTGACTTACACCATAAAAAGCGACAAACTAGAAACACTCAAGATGAAGAAAGGAAGAAAGTAAGGGGAAAGGGAGGGAAGGAGGAGGGGGAAAAGGGGCCCAGCTCTGGGCATGGAACTTCTTTTTTTCATAATCAATTCTCTTGCAATCTTATGAGAAAGGATACATACTNCAACTCTGATTCCCAGGCCGCTGTCTTTCTGTTCTTCTCCCTATTGTGCCCATTCCCCGCCTTCAGGTGCTTCAGTCCCCCAAGAGGAAAAATACAGACAAAAAACAGTGACTTACACCATGAAAAGCGACAAACTAGAAACACTCAAGATGAGGAAAGGAAGAAAGTAAGGGGAAAGGGAGGGAAGGAGGAGGGGGAAAGGGGCCCAGCTCTGGGCATGGAACTTCTTTTTTTCATAATCAATTCTCTTGCAATCTTATGAGAAAGGATACATACTGTTCTTTTTTTACGCACAGCATGTAATACCATAGCACATAAAGATAAATGGGCATTCATATTGATACGGTGTAGTATTTGAATTATTTTTTGGAGCCTAAGCCCAGGCTCTCTTTTCTCTGGCATACAACTTGTAGAGAAGAAAAAGAACCATATACACACCAGGAGGCTTGGCAATATCTCCAAGACGATCCCCACCACCCTCACTGATCACACTTCTCTGATGCTCCTATGGTCCCCAAACTGCCCAACCCTACCTCTGCAGGCACCATCTCCCTTCTTTCCACAAGGGAACTATGCTTCCCCTTGTCAGTCTTGATCCTCTCATCCTGTCCCCCTGACTTTCACCATTCTTTAGCCGTATTAATCCCATCACAGTTCCTTTCTCAAAAACCACACTTCAACCAGCTTCTCTCTCCCCACTCTCTTTTCTGTTTTTCTTAGAAAGTATCTGTCCCATCTCTTCTCCCCTCTCCCTCTCTCCTCGCTCTCTCCTCCTCCCCTCCTCCTCTCCCACTTCTTCTTGCTGTCTTTCTTAGGTCAATGCATGTGTCACCTCCAAAGAGCCTTCAAGTCAAGGTTGGTAAAGCTAAGTGCTTACTAATAATGCTCTACCCCTANCTCCTCGCTCTCTCCTCCTCCCCTCCTCCTCTCCCACTTCTTCTTGCTGTCTTTCTTAGGTCAATGCATGTGTCACCTCCAAAGAGCCTTCAAGTCAAGGTTGGTAAAGCTAAGTGCTTACTAATAATGCTCTACCCCTAGGGAAAGTGAGATTAAACATGATAAAAAGCCAGAGCCATCAGCCGTGGACTCCTCCTATTGGACCTTCACGTTTCCTCCAGCATATATGCTCAGTCACATCCTTGTCTGTCTAAAACGAGGTCTGCTTGTCCAAAGCCACCTTCCTGGTGTGTACCAGAGTACAGGAATAAACACCATTCAACCCACTTCACTCCTCTCACAGGTAACATACTAGAAAGCTACCCCCTCTCATGTATGCCCAGATATGACATTTTCGTGACTGTGAAGCAGAGACGATTTTCTGTCGATTAGTTGGAGGATTGTATCTTAAAATACATTTTTTTCCATGAGATTCAATCAAGTTATCTTCCTTAAAGATGAAAATATAAAGCCTGTAAACATTTTAATCTTTCTTGGGTTGGTTCTCATGCAAAAATAAATAAATACACGACACTTGCTCACCACAATGACTTTAACTTCTGTCTCTGCTGCTTACCAGCTGTGCAACTTCAAGCAGGGTGCTTACATGCTCTGTGAAAAATGGAATTCGAAATAACCAACTCACGAGGCTGTCTGAGGAGTAAACCAGGTAGCATGAGACACCCACTGTGATAGTTAATTTTATGTGTTAACTTGGCTGGGGTTTGGTGCCCAGATGTTTGTCAAACATTATTTGCATGTTCCACTGAGGACTTGGAGTGAAGCAGACTGCCCTTTGGAATGTGGGTGGGCCTCATCAATCAGTTGAAGGAATTCCCTTCCCCACCCCACCCCACTAAACCAGAGAGAAATACAACAAAAGGACTGCCCTCCCCTGATACCAAACCAGAGAGAAATCTCCAGCAGACAGCCTTCAAGCATCATCTGTGACACTTGCTCTTCCTAGTTCTATAACAAATGGCATTTGGACTCAAACAGGAACATTGACTCTTCTGGGTCTCCAGCCCGCCAGTCCACCCTTTAGATTTTGGACTTGCCAGCCTCCATAATCACATGATCCAGCTTCCAGAGCCTCATAATTAATCTCTTTCTGTGTATATACACATCCTCCTGGTTCTGCTCTGCTGGTGAACCCTGATACACCCGCCTAGCTCAATGCCTCTAACAAATACCTAGCAATACTCTGCAGTATGCAGATTTTAAAGTCCTCATCCTCAGGTTTATCTGGTGGTTGGATGGATTTTAGTTAAGCTTAACAGGCACACTCAGAGGTAAATGATGAAATGAGAAATCAGGAAGTTTTTAATTGGCGNCCTGGTTCTGCTCTGCTGGTGAACCCTGATACACCTGCCTAGCTCAATGCCTGTAACAAATACCTAGCAATACTCTCCAGTATGCAGATTTTAAAGTCCTCATCCTCAGGTTTATCTGGTGGTTGGATGGATTTTAGTTAAGCTTAACGGGCACACTCAGAGGTAAATGATGAAATGAGAAATCAGGAAGTTTTTAATTGGCAAATGGATCAAATTTGTAAAGCCTGGATTCCTACTTGAATTCCTACCTGATTCCTACTTGTATATGTAGCAATTATTTCAATCCCTTTACATTGTCAAAAGCGCATAAATGTGTGGCTTGACAACATATTCTAAAGCAAACACGTACATACACAGGTCAGAAAATGACACTGAAGGGGCCTGGAAGCTCCCTTGTCCATCCCATACTAATCTCTTCTTCAGGTTTTTCCTGGCTTCCCCATAACAGAAGGCATCACTACTAACTCCTTGCCATGCTGACTTCCTTTCACTCAGTATTACATTTCTAAGATTTACTACATTGTCAAGTGCTGTGGTTTGTTCCTTTTTAGCATTATATACTATTCTGTTGTATGAACCAACCCTATTTGATTTCTCCATTCTACTGTTAATGAACTTTCAGCATGAAAAAAAAATGCCCTGAATTCAGAAAATACGGTGTGCCATGGTGACTTTTTAAGTTCAGTTCAGTCACTCAGTCGTGTCCGACTCTTTGCAACCCCATGAATCGCAGCACGCCAGGCCTGCCTGTCCATCACCAACCCCCGGAGTTCACTCAGACTCACGTCCATCAAGTCCCTGATGCCATCCAGCCATCTCATCCTCTGTTGTCCCCTTCTCCTCCTGCCCCCAATTCCTCCCAGCATCAGGGTCTTTTCCAATGAGTCAACTCTTTGCATGAGGTGGCCAGAGTACTGGAGTTTCAGCTTTAGCATCATTCTTTCCAAAGAAATCCCAGGGTTGATCGCCTTCAGAATGGACTGGTTGGATCTCCTTGCAGTCCAAGGGACTACTTTTTAAGTAGACACAAAAATCGAGAGGCCATTGAAAGATTATACATGCACCTGAAAATACTGATATAAAACCAACAGAAATTATCAACTCTGATCTATCAACACATGGATCAGCTGAGTCTGAAATACTTCTATTGGCCTGAACCAGGCTTAAAGCTAACCAAAAACGTGTGAAAAACTAAGGGACAGCTTTTTATGAAGTAAGCCACAAACAAACAAACACAAAAGCATAATAAATTCTAGTAAAGAAGCAGCCCAACAGCCAGTGCAGTTGTCCTATAGAGCATGCAAGTTTATACTGTCATTTTTATGCAGCAGACACTTCATGGAACTCTCTGAGAAAGGGGAACTTGCAAAAGCAGATATAAGGGAAGCATTCGTAGTCACCTTAAGCCATAGAAGCTTCTAACAGCAAACCCTCAAGCCACCCTGTAAGGTGCAGAAAGAGATGGAGTTCAAGGCTGGAATCCACATCTATGATCAGTTCCCCTCCCTGCTTCAGAATAGCCAGCAACATTTGCCCCAAAGTACGACTGAGTGACTTCACTTTCACTTTTCACTTTTATGCATTGGAGAAGGAAATGGCAACCCACGCCAGTGTTCTTGCCTGGAGAATCCCAGGGATGGCGGAGCCTGGTGGGCTGCCGTCTCTGGCGTCGCACAGAGTCGGACGCAACCGAACTGACTTAGCAGCAGCAGCAGCAGCAGCAGGCGGTGTCTGAGATTTCCTCAAGCTTGAAGTCAAAGCTTGCATGACTCAGACTTCCCTGGTGACTTAGTGGTTAAGATTCAACTCTTCCACTGCAGAAGGCACTGGTTTGATCCCCGATAGGGAAAGATCCCAGCATGCTGTTCCATGCGGCCAGAAAAAAGCCATCAGGACTCTATCTCATCACCCTACTCCCTGTAAACCTATGCTATTACTGAGATAAATCAAAACCCCCTTTTTACTTTAATTATCAATATTATTTTCTACAAACATTTTTATTTCAATAAATGTGTACAGGGTTTCTGTTGCATTACGGTCCAAGCAAGTTTTTATGGACTAGCCTGGCAGGGTTACTTATACGTTAGGATTCGAGGTTTCAGGATTTTCAAACAGTGTTTGTGGGGAAGAGACTGGGAGATTGTTTGTACTTCACACCAGGGAAAAAGGGAACCAGTATTTCATGGGAAANAATACAACAAAAGGACTGCCCTCCCCTGATACCAAACCAGAGAGAAATCTCCAGCAGACAGCCTTCAAGCATCATCTGTGACACTTGCTCTTCCTAGTTCTATAACAAATGGCATTTGGACTCAAACAGGAACATTGACTCTTCTGGGTCTCCAGCCCGCCAGTCCACCCTTTAGATTTTGGACTTGCCAGCCTCCATAATCACATGATCCAGCTTCCAGAGCCTCATAATTAATCTCTTTCTGTGTATATACACATCCTCCTGGTTCTGCTCTGCTGGTGAACCCTGATACACCTGCCTAGCTCAATGCCTGTAACAAATACCTAGCAATACTCTCCAGTATGCAGATTTTAAAGTCCTCATCCTCAGGTTTATCTGGTGGTTGGATGGATTTTAGTTAAGCTTAACAGGCACACTCAGAGGTAAATGATGAAATGAGAAATCAGGAAGTTTTTAATTGGCAAATGGATCAAATTTGTAAAGCCTGGATTCCTACTTGAATTCCTACCTGATTCCTACTTGTATATGTAGCAATTATTTCAATCCCTTTACATTGTCAAAAGCGCATAAATGTGTGGCTTGACAACATATTCTAAAGCAAACACGTACATACACAGGTCAGAAAATGACACTGTCAGGGGCCTGGAAGCTCCCTTGTCCATCCCATACTAATCTCTTCTTCAGGTTTTTCCTGGCTTCCCCATAACAGAAGGCATCACTATTAACTCCTTGCCGTGCTGACTTCCTTTCACTCAGTATTACATTTCTAAGATTTACTACATTGTCAAGTGCTGTGGTTTGTTCCTTTTTAGCATTATATACTATTCTGTTGTATGAACCAACCCTATTTGATTTCTCCATTCTACTGTTAATGAACTTTCAGCATGAAAAAAAAATGCCCTGAATTCAGAAAATACGGTGTGCCATGGTGACTTTTTAAGTTCAGTTCAGTCACTCAGTCGTGTCCGACTCTTTGCAACCCCATGAATCGCAGCACATCAGGCCTGCCTGTCCATCACCAACCCCCGGACTTCACTCAGACTCACGTCCATCAAGTCCCTGATGCCATCCAGCCATCTCATCCTCGGTCATCCCCTTCTCCTCCTGCCCCCAATCCCTCCCAGCATCAGGGTCTTTTCCAATGAGTCAACTCTTTGCATGAGGTGGCCAGAGTACTGGAGTTTCAGCTTTAGCATCATTCCTTCCAAAGAAATCCCAGGGTTGATCGCCTTCAGAATGGACTGGTTGGATCTCCTTGCAGTCCAAGGGACTACTTTTTAAGTAGACACAAAAATCGAGAGGCCATTGAAAGGTTATACATGCACCTGAAAATACTGATATAAAACCAACAAAAATTATCAACTCTGATCTATCAACACATGGATCAGCTGAGTCTGAAATACTTCTATTGGCCTGAACCAGGCTTAAAGCTAACCAAAAACGTGTGAAAAACTAAGGGACAGCTTTTTATGAAGTAAGCCACAAACAAACAAACACAAAAGCATAATAAATTCTAGTAAAGAAGCAGCCCAACAGCCAGTGCAGTTGTCCTATAGAGCATGCAAGTTTATACTGTCATTTTTATGCAGCAGACACTTCATGGAACTCTCTGAGAAAGGGGAACTTGCAAAAGCAGATATAAGGGAAGCATTCGTAGTCACCTTAAGCCATAGAAGCTTCTAACAGCAAACCCTCAAGCCACCCTGTAAGGTGCAGAAAGAGATGGAGTTCAAGGCTGGAATCCACATCTATGATCAGTTCCCCTCCCTGCTTCAGAATAGCCAGCAACATTTGCCCCAAAGTACGACTGAGTGACTTCACTTTCACTTTTCACTTTTATGCATTGGAGAAGGAAATGGCAACCCACGCCAGTGTTCTTGCCTGGAGAATCCCAGGGATGGCGGAGCCTGGTGGGCTGCCGTCTCTGGCGTCGCACAGAGTCGGACGCAACCGAACTGACTTAGCAGCAGCAGCAGCAGCAGGCGGTGTCTGAGATTTCCTCAAGCTTGAAGTCAAAGCTTGCATGACTCAGACTTCCCTGGTGACTTAGTGGTTAAGATTCAACTCTTCCACTGCAGAAGGCACTGGTTTGATCCCCGATAGGGAAAGATCCCAGCATGCTGTTCCATGCGGCCAGAAAAAAGCCATCAGGACTCTATCTCATCACCCTACTCCCTGTAAACCTATGCTATTACTGAGATAAATCAAAACCCCCTTTTTACTTTAATTATCAATATTATTTTCTACAAACATTTTTATTTCAATAAATGTGTACAGGGTTTCTGTTGCATTACGGTCCAAGCAAGTTTTTATGGACTAGCCTGGCAGGGTTACTTATACGTTAGGATTCGAGGTTTCAGGATTTTCAAACAGTGTTTGTGGGGAAGAGACTGGGAGATTGTTTGTACTTCACACCAGGGAAAAAGGGAACCAGTATTTCATGGGAAACTGCTCAGTGTCCAGCCCATGTGTGAGCCACCTCATTTAATCTCCATAAACCACCATCTTCAATCCATTCTGTATTTTTTTCTGAATTTCACAGTTGAGAGAAGGAGTCTTAGGGGAAAATGCTTGCTCGTGGTCATGCAGCTCATATAACCAGTAGGCTCTTGTTAGAATCTGGACTCTAGACTCCAAGACGGGAGATGATCCAAATCTGCAACCTACCAGGTGTGGACTTGAGAAATCACTTGACCCTCATGGGATGGGGATAGTCATGGTCCCCTCTCCATGAGATAATATGTGTAGGTACTTAGCGTAAAGCCTGTTGCCAGAGAGCGCTTCCTCCAAGCAAGCAGCTCTTGTTAAATGGCAGAGCCAGGACTCAGACCAAAGTGAGCTGACTGCAGACACCCCAGAAGAGTAGCTATCCGTCTGCTCCTGACTCTGCAAAGCAGACAGGGCTCAGCCAGGTTTTTCCCTACTCCACACACGTCGGCTGAGGCTGCTTCACTGCAGTAGAGGATCCAGTTGACTTGGCAGCTGGCTTGGCTGGGTCTCTTTCTTCAGCAGAGCAGTCAAACTTCTTCATGTGACTTTTCTAAGACTCTGAAAGCAGAAGTGCCAGGACTCTTAAGGACTAATTCTGGATTGTCACAGGATTTCTTCTACTGAGTTCTATTGGTCAAAACAAGTCATGAACACAGCTCGGTTCCTAATGGAGGGCAAACAGGTTTTTCTTTTTTGTTTCTTAATGCATTTCTCAGCATCACTCACAGCTAGCAGAGGGCACATGACTCAGTTCTGGCCAGTGAGATATAGGTGGAAATCACCAAATTATTACCAAACCAAACTTGAGTCAACTTACCGACAGGCAGTAAAGGCAATCTCCTGACGCTGGGCTGGGGTGAAGGAAAGCACGATGTTTACCGACCGTAAGGCACCAGACAAGGAGTCCAGGGCAGCTAACGCTCAAAATCCCCAAACTCCTAGCCCACCATTTCTGATGGGAGCAGCAGCACACGAATGCAGAAATGGAACACTGGTTGGCATCCTTCTACGGACAACCTACCACATGAAGGCTTGAGAAATGTAGAGAGCGTGACGCCAGTGTGGCTGGACATCACAAGAGGAGACATTTCGGAGGCTCTGAGGAGAAAGGGTAGAATCTGACAGGCCCAGAAAAGGAGCAAGGTTTGAACAAAGACACAAAGCAAGGTCCCATGACGTAGCTGGGGATGTGCCCTCCTGACCAGCTCTGGGGCTTTTGGGAAGGGAGCTTCACTGGAGGCAGGAAGGGCGAAGGGAGCATTTGGTGTAGAGGGATTTGAAAGCTAATCTGAGGCATGCAGCTCTTATCCTGTGGGCAGTGGGTAGACACTAACATCCTCCAGGTGGAGCGTGACATGCAGGAAGCTGTGTTTCGGGAAGAGTGGTCTGCCTGTTTGGAAGGGTGGGGGAGGTAGGGGACCGGGGTAAGGGGTAACATGGGCTGAGGATGGGGAGACAAGGGGCTTATCTGAGGGAGGGGAGAGCAACTCCAGCTCCTGATTCTCTGCAGGGGTTCTCACATCTCATCTGTGGTTGCCCTGGAGGAGGGGAAGAAAGCAACAGGCCCGTCTGGGCCCCTGTGATCAGGATCCCACACCCCTCAGGGAGAGGAGGTGTTCCCAGTCATCAGAGGAGGTTTGGCCCCATCTGTCTTCTCCTCAGAAATCCCGGTTTGCTGGGAACCTCCATCTGCCCGCTGAACAGGGCACTAACTCCTCAGCATTGAGGGAGGTCCCCAGATCCCAACTCCTCCCTCCTTTTGCAAGCCTTCCCACCAGAAAAACATCCCTGCTCAGACTTCCTAAGACACCCCAGGGCTTCCTGCCTCAGACCATGGCCTCCTAGGACACCTCTGCTGTCTCCTTCCCCGTGTTGTGATTTTGCCCAGTTAGAGTCCAACTGCAGCCCTTCCCCTGGGAAGCCAGCTGGCACTCACCCCCCCGCAAACTCTATGCAATCTCTCCTCTGCCTTCCTGCCCCCTCACGCACTCAGCAAGCCCTAGCACTACCCCGTGTGCCCTCCCAAGACGTTGCTTCTGAAACTGTCTTATCAACACAGCTGTGGAGGAGGGCAGAGCCTGCATCTCACTCATTTCTCTGCCTCACAAAGTCAGAGCAATGCTGGCTGCACAGAAGGCCCTCAGTCGCTCAGTCGTATCTGACTCTTTGTGACCCACCAAGGACTGTAGCCCACCAGGATACTCTGTCCATGGGATTCTCCAGGCAAGAAAACTGGAATGGGTTGCCATTTCCTCCTCCAGGGGATCTTCCTGACCCAAGGATTGAACCTGGGTCTCCTGCAGCTCCTGAATTGGCCAGCGAATTCTTTACCACTGAGCCACCCGTGAACCCACACAGCAAGCAGCTAACATAAAAGTAGCTCACTCATGTCTTTCATAAAACTATCTCACTCTTTTCATGGGTTGATGTTTCCTCCTCCAGGGAATCTTCCCAATCCAGGGATTGAACCCAGTTCTTCCGCATTGCAGGTGGATTCTTTATTGTCTGAGCTACCAGGGAAGCCCAACATAAAAGTATAGAAAAGAAATTGGTCCTAGCCACAGGCTCTCTGCTTTCTGCATGACTAGGGCACAGATTCTTTGACAAGTGGCAAAGAATAGTCTTGAGGCTTAGGGGGCACTCTGACACTTAAGAGTTAGGGGACCTCACAGTAAAGCCAAGACCCCCTGACAATCAGCAACAATAATACCTATTATTATTATGACCATCATGAACCTTCCTTAGCCCCCAAACCATCAGCAGTGCTGAACACCCTCCTCATCTGTAGTTTGTTCACAGTGGCCATGAGTGTGGAAGATGGATGTCTCAGTGGGGTTCCCTAGAAGCAGAGCCTGAGACAAGGATTTGGTGCCCATAGTTGACTGATTGAGAGAGTGTTCCCAGAAGTGAGGAAAGCAGGGCTGGCTGGCAAGGAGCTCGGCAAGGAAGGATGAAGTCTCCAGTGGAGTCTAGGCCGGGCCTGATCCCAGGTGGAGGCCTGGAGAACATGCCGGGCAAAATTAGCTCTGACTGAGGTCAAGTGTGGTGTTGGAGAAGACTCTTGAGAGTCTCTTGGGCTGCAAGGAGATCCAACCAGTCCATTCTAAAGGAGATCAGCTCTGGGTGTTCTTTGGAAGGAGTGATGCTAAAGCTGAAACTCCAGTACTTTGACCACCTCATGTGAAGAGTTGACTCTTTGGAAAAGACTCTGATGCTGGGAAGGATTGAGGGCAGGAGGAGAAGGGGGCAACAGAGGATGAGATGGCTGGATGGCATCACCGACTCGATGGACGTGAGTTTGAGTGAACTCTGGGAGTTGGTGATGGACAGGGAGGCCTGGCGTGCTGCAATTCATGGGGTCACAAAGAGTTGGACACGACTGAGCGACTGAACTGAACTGAACTGAGGTCAAGATAGGGTGCCCAACTATTCTGTTGCCTGGGACTGTTTTGTGTTAGTGGTGAAAATCCTTCATGCCAGGAAACCCTTCCGTTCAGGGCAAACATGCACCGTAAGAAGCCCAGTTTTGTGCTCCAGGTCAGCCAGTCCTCAGCTCCGTGCTGCTCCGGAGCAGGAGAGCAGAGCCCCCAGGCAGGGGGCACTCACTCTCCCCGAGGGCCAGGCCCTCAAGAAGG
>SJYW01002302.1:137706-211128 GCA_006410735.1 Raphicerus campestris | reverse complement strand
AGGGGGCTCGCTAAAGCCATTCCACCCGAGACAAGCCCCTTCCGCATCTCCCTGCCCTGTGCTGCACAGTGGGAGACAGACCTGGGGCCCCCACAGAGCCGGCTGCCCTCCAGAGCTGGCTTGTGCTGATCTGAGAACACCTAATAGGTTTCAGACAAACCCTGTTGGCTTCCTGGTTGTTTGCAACTCAATTAAATTAACAAATTGGTCTCTTTGCCCAGAGTCTTTCCACCGCCTGTATTTTAGCATATGTCAGTCAGGGCGGCCCAGCGACTCCAGATGGCTGCCAGCTCACTCTACAGATCCGATGCCAACTCATCACTGGGGAAGCATGTGTGTGTGTGTGTGTGNTCGAGAGGCCATTGAAAGGTTATACATGCACCTGAAAATACTGATATAAAACCAACAAAAATTATCAACTCTGATCTATCAACACATGGATCAGCTGAGTCTGAAATACTTCTATTGGCCTGAACCAGGCTTAAAGCTAACCAAAAACGTGTGAAAAACTAAGGGACAGCTTTTTATGAAGTAAGCCACAAACAAACAAACACAAAAGCATAATAAATTCTAGTAAAGAAGCAGCCCAACAGCCAGTGCAGTTGTCCTATAGAGCATGCAAGTTTATACTGTCATTTTTATGCAGCAGACACTTCATGGAACTCTCTGAGAAAGGGGAACTTGCAAAAGCAGATATAAGGGAAGCATTCGTAGTCACCTTAAGCCATAGAAGCTTCTAACAGCAAACCCTCAAGCCACCCTGTAAGGTGCAGAAAGAGATGGAGTTCAAGGCTGGAATCCACATCTATGATCAGTTCCCCTCCCTGCTTCAGAATAGCCAGCAACATTTGCCCCAAAGTACGACTGAGTGACTTCACTTTCACTTTTCACTTTTATGCATTGGAGAAGGAAATGGCAACCCACGCCAGTGTTCTTGCCTGGAGAATCCCAGGGATGGCGGAGCCTGGTGGGCTGCCGTCTCTGGCGTCGCACAGAGTCGGACGCAACCGAACTGACTTAGCAGCAGCAGCAGCAGCAGGCGGTGTCTGAGATTTCCTCAAGCTTGAAGTCAAAGCTTGCATGACTCAGACTTCCCTGGTGACTTAGTGGTTAAGATTCAACTCTTCCACTGCAGAAGGCACTGGTTTGATCCCCGATAGGGAAAGATCCCAGCATGCTGTTCCATGCGGCCAGAAAAAAGCCATCAGGACTCTATCTCATCACCCTACTCCCTGTAAACCTATGCTATTACTGAGATAAATCAAAACCCCCTTTTTACTTTAATTATCAATATTATTTTCTACAAACATTTTTATTTCAATAAATGTGTACAGGGTTTCTGTTGCATTACGGTCCAAGCAAGTTTTTATGGACTAGCCTGGCAGGGTTACTTATACGTTAGGATTCGAGGTTTCAGGATTTTCAAACAGTGTTTGTGGGGAAGAGACTGGGAGATTGTTTGTACTTCACACCAGGGAAAAAGGGAACCAGTATTTCATGGGAAACTGCTCAGTGTCCAGCCCATGTGTGAGCCACCTCATTTAATCTCCATAAACCACCATCTTCAATCCATTCTGTATTTTTTTCTGAATTTCACAGTTGAGAGAAGGAGTCTTAGGGGAAAATGCTTGCTCGTGGTCATGCAGCTCATATAACCAGTAGGCTCTTGTTAGAATCTGGACTCTAGACTCCAAGACGGGAGATGATCCAAATCTGCAACCTACCAGGTGTGGACTTGAGAAATCACTTGACCCTCATGGGATGGGGATAGTCATGGTCCCCTCTCCATGAGATAATATGTGTAGGTACTTAGCGTAAAGCCTGTTGCCAGAGAGCGCTTCCTCCAAGCAAGCAGCTCTTGTTAAATGGCAGAGCCAGGACTCAGACCAAAGTGAGCTGACTGCAGACACCCCAGAAGAGTAGCTATCCGTCTGCTCCTGACTCTGCAAAGCAGACAGGGCTCAGCCAGGTTTTTCCCTACTCCACACACGTCGGCTGAGGCTGCTTCACTGCAGTAGAGGATCCAGTTGACTTGGCAGCTGGCTTGGCTAGGTCTCTTTCTTCAGCAGAGCAGTCAAACTTCTTCATGTGACTTTTCTAAGACTCTGAAAGCAGAAGTGCCAGGACTCTTAAGGACTAATTCTGGATTGTCACAGGATTTCTTCTACTGAGTGCTATTGGTCAAAACAAGTCATGAACACAGCTCGGTTCCTAATGGAGGGCAAACAGGTTTTTCTTTTTTGTTTCTTAATGCATTTCTCAGCATCACTCACAGCTAGCAGAGGGCACATGACTCAGTTCTGGCCAGTGAGATATAGGTGGAAATCACCAAATCATTACCAAACCAAACTTGAGTCAACTTACCGACAGGCAGTAAAGGCAATCTCCTGACGCTGGGCTGGGGTGAAGGAAAGCACGATGTTTACCGACCGTAAGGCACCAGACAAGGAGTCCAGGGCAGCTAACGCTCAAAATCCCCAAACTCCTAGCCCACCATTTCTGATGGGAGCAGCAGCACACGAATGCAGAAATGGAACACTGGTTGGCATCCTTCTACGGACAACCTACCACATGAAGGCTTGAGAAATGTAGAGAGCGTGACGCCAGTGTGGCTGGACATCACAAGAGGAGACATTTCGGAGGCTCTGAGGAGAAAGGGTAGAATCTGACAGGCCCAGAAAAGGAGCAAGGTTTGAACAAAGACACAAAGCAAGGTCCCATGACGTAGCTGGGGATGTGCCCTCCTGACCAGCTCTGGGGCTTTTGGGAAGGGAGCTTCACTGGAGGCAGGAAGGGCGAAGGGAGCATTTGGTGTAGAGGGATTTGAAAGCTAATCTGAGGCATGCAGCTCTTATCCTGTGGGCAGTGGGTAGACACTAACATCCTCCAGGTGGAGCGTGACATGCAGGAAGCTGTGTTTCGGGAAGAGTGGTCTGCCTGTTTGGAAGGGTGGGGGAGGTAGGGGACCGGGGTAAGGGGTAACATGGGCTGAGGATGGGGAGACAAGGGGCTTATCTGAGGGAGGGGAGAGCAACTCCAGCTCCTGATTCTCTGCAGGGGTTCTCACATCTCATCTGTGGTTGCCCTGGAGGAGGGGAAGAAAGCAACAGGCCCGCCTGGGCCCCTGTGATCAGGATCCCACACCCCTCAGGGAGAGGAGGTGTTCCCAGTCATCAGAGGAGGTTTGGCCCCATCTGTCTTCTCCTCAGAAATCCCGGTTTGCTGGGAACCTCCATCTGCCCGCTGAACAGGGCACTAACTCCTCAGCATTGAGGGAGGTCCCCAGATCCCAACTCCTCCCTCCTTTTGCAAGCCTTCCCACCAGAAAAACATCCCTGCTCAGACTTCCTAAGACACCCCAGGGCTTCCTGCCTCAGACCATGGCCTCCTAGGACACCTCTGCTGTCTCCTTCCCCGTGTTGTGATTTTGCCCAGTTAGAGTCCAACTGCAGCCCTTCCCCTGGGAAGCCAGCTGGCACTCACCCCCCCGCAAACTCTATGCAATCTCTCCTCTGCCTTCCTGCCCCCTCACGCACTCAGCAAGCCCTAGCACTACCCCGTGTGCCCTCCCAAGACGTTGCTTCTGAAACTGTCTTATCAACACAGCTGTGGAGGAGGGCAGAGCCTGCATCTCACTCATTTCTCTGCCTCACAAAGTCAGAGCAATGCTGGCTGCACAGAAGGCCCTCAGTCGCTCAGTCGTATCTGACTCTTTGTGACCCACCAAGGACTGTAGCCCACCAGGATACTCTGTCCATGGGATTCTCCAGGCAAGAAAACTGGAATGGGTTGCCATTTCCTCCTCCAGGGGATCTTCCTGACCCAAGGATTGAACCTGGGTCTCCTGCAGCTCCTGAATTGGCCAGCGAATTCTTTACCACTGAGCCACCCGTGAACCCACACAGCAAGCAGCTAACATAAAAGTAGCTCACTCATGTCTTTCATAAAACTATCTCACTCTTTTCATGGGTTGATGTTTCCTCCTCCAGGGAATCTTCCCAATCCAGGGATTGAACCCAGTTCTTCCGCATTGCAGGTGGATTCTTTATTGTCTGAGCCACCAGGGAAGCCCAACATAAAAGTATAGAAAAGAAATTGGTCCTAGCCTCAGGCTCTCTGCTTTCTGCATGACTAGGGCACAGATTCTTTGACAAGTGGCAAAGAATAGTCTTGAGGCTTAGGGGGCACTCTGACACTTAAGAGTTAGGGGACCTCACAGTAAAGCCAAGACCCCCTGACAATCAGCAACAATAATACCTATTATTATTATGACCATCATGAACCTTCCTTAGCCCCCAAACCATCAGCAGTGCTGAACACCCTCCTCATCTGTAGTTTGTTCACAGTGGCCATGAGTGTGGAAGATGGATGTCTCAGTGGGGTTCCCTAGAAGCAGAGCCTGGGACAAGGATTTGGTGCCCATAGTTGACTGACTGAGAGAGTATTCCCAGAAGTGAGGGAAGCAGGGCTGGCTGGCAAGGAGCTCGGCAAGGAAGGATGAAGTCTCCAGTGGAGTCTAGGCCGGGCCTGATCCCAGGTGGAGGCCTGGAGAACATGCCGGGCAAAATTAGCTCTGACTGAGGTCAAGTGTGGTGTTGGAGAAGACTCTTGAGAGTCTCTTGGGCTGCAAGGAGATCCAACCAGTCCATTCTAAAGGAGATCAGCTCTGGGTGTTCTTTGGAAGGAGTGATGCTAAAGCTGAAACTCCAGTACTTTGACCACCTCATGTGAAGAGTTGACTCTTTGGAAAAGACTCTGATGCTGGGAAGGATTGAGGGCAGGAGGAGAAGGGGGCAACAGAGGATGAGATGGCTGGATGGCATCACCGACTCGATGGACGTGAGTTTGAGTGAACTCCGGGAGTTGGTGATGGACAGGGAGGCCTGGCGTGCTGCAATTCATGGGGTCACAAAGAGTTGGACACGACTGAGTGACTGAACTGGACTGAACTGAGGTCAAGATAGGGTGCCCAACTATTCTGTTGCCTGGGACTGTTTTGTGTTAGTGGTGAAAATCCTTCATGCCAGGAAACCCTTCCGTTCAGGGCAAACATGCACCGTAAGAAGCCCAGTTTTGTGCTCCAGGTCAGCCAGTCCTCAGCTCCGTGCTGCTCCGGAGCAGGAGAGCAGAGCCCCCAGGCAGGGGGCACTCACTCTCCCCGAGGGCCAGGCCCTCAAGAAGGCGGGTAGTACACCAGCCCAGGGAAGGGGGCTCGCTAAAGCCATTCCACCCGAGACAAGCCCCTTCCGCATCTCCCTGCCCTGTGCTGCACAGTGGGAGACAGACCTGGGGCCCCCACAGAGCCGGCTGCCCTCCAGAGCTGGCTTGTGCTGATCTGAGAACACCTAATAGGTTTCAGACAAACCCTGTTGGCTTCCTGGTTGTTTGCAACTCAATTAAATTAACAAATTGGTCTCTTTGCCCAGAGTCTTTCCACCGCCTGTATTTTAGCATATGTCAGTCAGGGCGGCCCAGCGACTCCAGATGGCTGCCAGCTCACTCTACAGATCCGATGCCAACTCATCACTGGGGAAGCATGTGTGTGTGTGTGTGTGTGTGCGTGCGTGCACGTGCATGCACACAGGCCCAGACAGGAAGACACAAGAGTGTGTGTACACACACATGCACACAGGCCAGGGAGGGAGACATGTGTGTTTGCGAGCATGTACACAGGCCCAGAGAGGAAGACACAAAGCCATAGTGAGGAGAGATAGAAAAAGAAGGGGTCAAAATAGAGAAACTGGGGGGAAGAGTTGGAGACAGGGGAGCCCAGGTTTTTGCTCATGCTTTAGCCAGCAGGTGCCAAGGACTCTAGCCTTCCTGTAGAGAAGTCCTCTCCTCCACAGGGTTGGTGGTCCCTGAAGAAGACCCCCTCAGCCTCCAGTTTCTCTGGTGAGAGTGCTGGATCTCAGGTTGTTGTCCCTGGACCAGAAGCATCAGCATGACCGGAAACTTGTTAGAAATGCAGGTTCACGGGCTCCACTCCAGACCCCTTGACTGAAAAGTTCTGCAGGTGGGACCCGGGCATCTATGTCTTAACAAGCCCTCCTGGTGTGCACACTCAACTTTGAGGACCACGCTCTTGAGGCTACAGGGCTGGATCCTCCTGATAGAAGAGCCGACAGGGCTCCAGGGCAGTAAACCACTCTCAGTCACAGCCACAGCTGCTGCCTTCCACAGGGAGGGAAGTGGATGGTCTGAAAGCATCTTTAGAGTCATTGGAATGATAACTCTCTAGCCTTCAATTAGATGTAGGAATTGGGGAAGCAAGAAAAGGAGTCAGAAACAGCCTAGAGGAAGAAAAAAGGCAACCCGGGGAAAGTTGTTGTTCTTGTTTAGCTGTTTAGTCATGTCTGACTCTTTGCAATCCCATGGACGGTAGCATGCCAGGCTTCCCTGTCCCTTGCTGTTTCCTGGAGTTTGCTCAAATTCATGTCCATTGAGTTGGTGATGCTATCTAACCGTCTCATCCTCTGCTGCCCCTTCTCCCTTTGCCCTCAATCTTTCCCAGCATCAGGGTCTTTTTCAATGAGTCCAACACATCAAGCCAAAGTTCAGCATCAGTTCTACCACTGAATGGTCAGGGTTGATTTCCTTTAGAATTGACTAATTGACCTCCTTGCAGTCCAGGGGACTCTCAAAAGTCTCCTCCAACACCACAATTTGAAAGTATCAATTCTTCGGCGCTCAGCCTTTTTTATGGTCCAACTCTCACATCTTTACATGACTATTGGAAAAACCATAGCTTTGATAATCTGGACCTTTGTCTGCAAAGTGATATCCCCTGCTTTTGAATACGCTGTCTAGGTTTTTCATGGCTTATCTTCCAAGGAGCAAGCATATTTTAATTTCATGGCTGCAGTCACCAGGGTGCTTAAAAGGGCCAAAACTTCAGCTGGTCTGTGACAGCTCTGAAGTAGGAGGCTCTCAGTTCCTATCAGGCAGGACTACAGTGGAGAGGAGGCCCTCATGGAAATGAAGCCTGGCCCCAGCTTCAGCACATTTGATAGAAGATCAGTTTGGAGATTCACTGTAAGGTGCTGTCTGGATTCTGCTGGGAATGGGCCAAGGAGGACAGGAGGGGAGATGGGGAGAGAAATTGCTAAAGTTTTCAGAAGACCATCATCATTGTTCAATGGGAACATTGCTCTTCTGGCTTCTGAGGCTGGAGTCAGGGGTGAATGGNCCACTTCTTCTTCCAGAAGTACACGATACTGCCAGGAACTCTGGGGAATTCTATCTTACAAACCAAGCTGGTTTTCCACATGCTGTACTGTTGGCTTAGAATTCAACTTTCTAAGTAAATTACCCCTTATCTAGCTGCTTTTCTGGTTTCAAATTTTACTGCTGCCTCCTACTCTCCCATTTCCCCCATTCACATAGGTCTGTACCTTAAAAAAGTATCTCTTTGCTAGCATTTTAATGGGATTTCAGTAGGGAATGAAATCAAGCATGTGTGTCTTTACACAAAACGCCTTGCCTTTCAACTTCCCCCTTCCTTCTCCCATCTGTCTATTCTACTACCTAGAAATCTCAACAGTGGAAACAAAAATGCCTAACCTTTGTCATGTGCTGTAAAGCATCACATTTAGTGGGAGGATCTAAAAAGGAGTGAAAAGGGATGGGGAAGGACATGCTCTATGTGTATGTATTAGAAAAGTACGTTGAGCAGAAACATGTCATCTTAATCTTGATGCTTTTATAATAGACATTTTAGGATACAGGGCTGAACAATGTCTTGGTTTATGAAAATACAGTTCTTCCTTAAGGATTATCCTCCACTAGGACTTTATTTTAGAATTTTCAGTGAACGATGAAATTTTCATTTGGATCCAAAAGGGATATGGGTTTTAAAAAAAGAGTTGGTGGGAGGGCCTTTCCCTGGTGGTCCAGTGATTAAGACTTGCACTGCAAAGAGAGCAGATTTGATCTCTGATCAGGGAACTAAAGTCCCCCCAAAAGAAAAAAGGCAGGGGTAGGTGCCAGATTAAGAGTTGGCCTAAGCACTGTGCAAATAAAGATGTCAGCACTCTGACCTGTAGCTTTCCAGGCTGGAGACTTTTCAGGATAGACCACGGGAACACAAACACTGGAGCTCTCCCCTCCCAGTGCAGGCCTCAGCCAGGTGTCATGTATCTTGGCTTATCTTTCTTTGCAGGCCTTTTGTCACTAATGTATTTCTTCCTTGATATAATGTAGATTAAAGTCAGTTCCTCTAAAACAGTGACTCTGAACCGTGTGCAGCAGAGTCACCAGTGGAACTTTGAAAAAAGACTCTCAGACCTCATCTGAGCCCTCCTAAATCAAGACTAGTTGTGGGCCTGGGAACCACTGCTGGGAAGCAGCCCCATGGAGGGGCCCAGAGGGTCCATGAACTTCTGGAAATTATGGGCAACGTGAAATATGATGTTTTTTGAAGAACCCTATGTTTTGTCATATTTTCACAAGGAAACTTCTGGCCTCCCTGCGTTATAACACCATGTTTCATGACATTATGCAGTTGGTTGTTTGCTCTGTTTTGTTTTGTTGCTAAGTCATGTCTGACTCTTTGTGACCCTATGGGCTGTATTCATCCAGGCTCCTCTGTCCATGGGATGTCCCAGGCAAAAATACTGGAGTGGGTTACCATTACTTTCTCAGGAGATCTTCCTGACCCAAGGATCAAACCCATGTCTTCTGCATTGCAGGTAGATTCTTTACCACTGAGTCAGCAAGGAAGCTCCATATATTATATTTCCTGACATTATATAATTATGTGTTTGCTTTGTTTTATTTACCATGATAAAGGTAGAAACTAGTCAATTGTTCAAGTCCCAAAACATAAACAATTCTTTTTCCAATATAAATAAATATTGGTTAAGTGAATAAAAGAATGAATGAATAAAGAGCATTGGTAAGCTCCCCTCCTCTCCAGTGGCTAAAATTCCTCTCCAGAGCATAGGGTCATGGAAGCTCTGGATCGAAAGGAACTCTTTATGGAGATTCCACGGGGATGATGTTGGACTGGATCCTAGGTGTAGACACAGGAGTCAATGACACCTGAGTCTGAGTCATTTGCAAACTCCACTCTCAATCAGGATGCTTCAATGGCAGTGGATATTTTTGAACAAAGAAGAGCTCTGACCACTCTTACGGCATCTCTCCCAGGTTTCATTTTACCCCTCTGGCCTTATCAAATGACAGAGGGGACCCTCTGTCTCTTAAAGAACAAACAAACAGCTCTTCCACAGACCCTGACTCCACGATCGCTGAGCAAACATCCATGACTGCAAAGATTTATCTCCTAAGAGCACTTAGCAGAGATTTGGTCCCACGACGTGGGAGGGCTGTCTTACAGCCTCGGCCCCAGAACATTATTCCCTGCCTCCAGACCTGCAGGAATGCTTTCTGGCAAACACTGGAAAGGGCGTGCAAGACGCAGTGGGGAGGAGTCGAAAGAATTAGTAAGAGAACAGTTCGATTTAAGGGCTTCTATGATAGGAATTTGACCATCTAAGAATATCATTCTGAGAGGCCCAGGCGCCTGTTGGAGACCCGAGAATGCCTCAAAGTGGGCAGGAAGAACATAAGCACTACGCTTCCTCCTTTTTTCTTAGCTTCCTCTTGATGCTATCACAGCTGAAATCTTACTGCTTTTAGCCAGCTCTCAATGACATCATACCTCGAAGGGGCCTCCGAGATGACAAGGATAGTTTGTCCCCCACGGGGCATGCAGCACTGATGGTGTGAATGAGGGAGGCTATTCAACTCAGGATGGAGCCGCTTCTGGTGGAACTGAGGCAGAGCAGAAGGAACTGGGGCAGTGGACAGCAAAGGTTTTCTAAGACAAGCAAGCATGTGGCACATCTGGGCATGTTGATGGTAAGTGGTTAGCAGTCACCTTGCAACCGCAAGGGTGAGAAAAAAACCGCCTCTACCAGCTGATGCTTAAAGAGACCTATGTGCAGGGATTCCTTTTCTGCCTCCCTCCCTCTCTCCACTCCGACCCTTTCCTGACATTTTCCTCTTAAATATAATCCTTTGTAAGAGGCAGAATTCTATGCTGGCCCTCCAGATTCCTGCCCCCCGGTTATTATGCCCTGACTAATCTTTTCCCTTTACTTATGTGTTGTTAGGATTGACATTTGCTAAGTGTAATGAAGTCTGCTAATCAGGTGACTTTAAGTTAATCAAAAAGGGGTTATCAAGATGTATAGATATGGATATACATATATGTCTATAGTTGAATCACTTTGCTGTACAGTAGAAATTAACAACATTATAAATCAACTAGTCTTCAATAAAAGAAATCTTTGAAAAAAGAGACTACTCTGGGTGGGCCTGACCTAATCAGATGAGCCCTTTAAAAGAGGGTATTGAAGTATCAGAGAGATTCAAAGCAGCAGAGACACTCTTCTGACGGTCTTGCAGAAGCAGCTGCCGTCTCTGGAGAGGCCCACAGGACAGAATGGCAGCTGGTCTCTAGGCTCTGTAGGGTCTTAGTCTGACAGCCACAAGGAACTGGATCCTGCCAACAACTGGCGAGCCTGGAAGAGAACCCCAGGCTTCGGCTGAGATCACAGCCTGGGTGGCAACTTGAACCTTGTGGCACCTTGAGGAAAGGACCTGGTTAAACCAAAACAAGACCCCAGCTCAATGGAAACTAAGAAATAATAAATCTGATGTTAAGCTACTGAATGTGTGGTCACTTGTCATGCACCGATAGAAAACTAATATATCCTAAAAGCTCACTTTTATTTAAGTTAACTGGTGTTATGATCATGAGTGTGGGCATGGTAGGGAAGAGAGAGGCTATATGTCAGACTCAAGCTAAACTGCTGGTATTTGAATCCTAGAACCACTTGCAAACTGAGTGAGAATGGGTGAGTTATTTGACATCTCTGTGCCTCAGTTTCCCCATCGGGGATGATGTTAATAACAGTGCCTCATAGTTCATGGTGAAGAATGCATTACAAATAGTAAGTGCTCAGTAAATGACCATCTTGCAATTACACCTGGATCAAAAATGTGGCAAGAAGCTCAGACAATACTGACAGTTCCAAGGAAGCAACTCCAGGTAAGAAACATCATTTTAGTGCCTTCTCTTCTGGGCTTCTGGCCTTGGTGTTACTCTCTCTCCATTAGTCTTAACTGTCAGATCAAACATTACCTTTAAAAAGTATTTTTGAAGCATGTACAACTCCCCAATAGTTTGGCTACTGGCCCAGGCCCCAAGCATCCCTGAGAGGGAACTTTTCTTCTTAAACTATGATATAGAACACATGGGGCTTCCCGTGGGGCTTCCCATGGGGCTCAGTGGCAAAGAATCAGTCTGCCAAGGCAGGAGACACAGGAAACATGGGTTCGATCCTGGGGCGGACATATTCACTGGAAGAGAAATGACAACCTACCCCTGTATTCTTGCCTGGAAAATCTCATGGACAGAGAAGCCTAGTGGACAATAGTCCATGAGGTCGCAAAGAGTAGGACACGACTTAGTAATTGAGCCCACAGCGTGCATGTAGAACACTGGAAGGATTCAACTGGATAATCAATCCCCAAAGTAAATACAGTGAATTCCCAGTTGTTCAAGGTGAAATTGGTGTCCAGGTCTTTAGTGGTTTTATTCTATTCCAGCCCTGGAAAGGATGAATTTCTGACTTATTAATGCCTTTGCCCCAGGGCAGCCTGGACAATGAACGTCTACCCCAAATGAGGGAATTTCACTGTGAAGTAACAAACTCCCTAGAAAGAAGGAGTTATGTTACCAGTTTGGTAAGGAAAAGAGGAACGAAAGCACTTGGCTAAGAGAAGTTTTAAAAGTTGTGAAACCTGTGTGCTGACGCCCGTATCTGTCCCTCATCAGGGGACATGTGACTCAGCCTTTCTGGATATTAGCTTCCTCCTCTGTAAAATGGGAGGGCTTCTTTCCAGAGAGGTGGCAAAACACGTATTTGCATCACCACGCTCTCTGAAACTCGGAATGAACAAAGGTCAAAACAAAGAAAAAAAAACTTCAACTGTGATAAATACTAGGTAACGACCACAATCTCACAACACAGATTTAAAAAACAGTCATTCATTCATTCTTCATCCATTCAACACACTGTTAACGAGTGCCTCTGACATGCCAGCCCTGCTGGAGATGTCAAGAGCCCTAACAGCCAGATATAAAGAAAACTGATCCCAACGAAAGGAAAATACCAAGGTCTTGACACCTTTTTCCTCTAATTCAAAACATGTACAGATTAAGAAATGTAATTAAGAGTGTTCATAGGGGCTATGTAAGTAAAAAATTTAATTTTGCCCCTTAAAGAGAAGTCCAGTCTTTGCCCTCAGCTCCTGGGAGGTAATCTCTAAAGCTGTTGGAATGTCATGCCTGATTGGAATGTTTTTGTTTGTCTGGGGGCCTTGGGTCACTTCAGATAGTCTAAAACGATGTGATTGAAGGTGGGGGATTTGGGTCACATGGTACAGGCTTAACCTCCAGAGGGACTGGAGGCTGAGATCAGTCACACAGGAGTCAACGATGCCCATGTGACAGCATCCTAATGAAACTCTGGGCGCTGAGGCTGGGGTGCCCTGCCCTGGCTGCAGTGCTCTCTGTGTTCGTCACATATGACTTGGAAGGGCAGCCCTGTCCCCACCGCCACTGGAAGAAGACGGCTGGAAGCTCCGTGCTAGGAACTCTCCTGGACACTGCCTTATGCACCTCTTCCCCTTGCTGACCTTCATCTGTATTCTTTTGCAGTAATAAACTATCATTCTAACAGCTCTCAGTGAGTTCCAAGAGGCCTTCTAATGAATTATTGAGCCCAGAAGTGCAATTGTTGAAGTGAGGGTGGTACCATGGACTTCTGCTCCATCATGGTACAGAATCCGTTACTGTGGATTCAGAATAAGGGGGAAGTGAGCAGGACCCAGAGGGAAAAGGGAATGTGTTGCTTGGGGCCCATTTTCATGACAAAGAAAGGCCAGGTAGATGGGGCTAAAGAACTCCAAGGCTGCCTTCCTGCCATCTCATCCAATTTCCTAACTGAGAACACCCTTCAGGATGACTGGCTGGTCCCAAAGTGAGGGAACACCCCAAACCAAAGTGAAAGTGAAAATGAAGTCGCTCACTTGTGTCCGACTCTTAACGACCTCATGGACTGCAGCCTACCAGGCTCCTTTGTCCATGGGATTTACCAGGCAAGAGTGCTGGAGTGGGGCGCCATTGCAAGCTTCTGTTTCACGGGATGGGCTGCCTGCCAATGAAGGGGAGACAGTCATAGTCCACTGGGCTCCTTGCTACTGCCGCTCACTCACCAACCCTCCTCGCAGACAGAGGTTCCCCCTCAAGAGGCTGCCAGAGATCCACCTTCCCACTCAAATTCTAAGTGCTCTTACAATACCACTTTGGAAAAAAGGGGAGAAATTTAAGGATAAACCGTAAGTAAGATTCTCGGGCAAATAATAAGCTGGAATAGAATGTTCTATCCGAAGATGAATAACATGCCTGTCTGCCCCCTCCTGTCTTCTCTCCCCTCTCATTGATAACTATAAAGAGAAAAGAAGAAGACATTGGAAGGAATATATCAGGTACAAATCAGATAAAGAATGAGAGAAGAATCACTCCAGTAAACAACACATTTTAAAATAAAACTTCTCTCTAGCCTTACAATAGAAAAAAGTTTATGAAAATGTGCTCAAGAAGGGATAATACTACAGGATACAATCTAACATCTATGGAGGATTTATTATGTGACAGACAGAGTTCTTAGTGTTTTACATGTTATTAGTCATTTAAAACTCACAACAATACTACTATTATCCCCATATTACATACAAGAACATGAAGAACTATCCCAAGTTCACTGGTTTGTGGGCGAACTGGGCTTCAGCTCAGAGNATTTATTATGTGACAGACAGAGTTCTTAGTGTTTTACATGTTATTAGTCATTTAAAACTCACAACAATACTTCTGTTATCCCCATATTACATACGAGAACATAAAGAACTATCCCAAGTTCACTGGTTTGTGGGCGAACTGGGCTTCAGCTCAGAGAGCTTACTCTTTGCCCCTATGTTACACTACCTGCAACATTTGAAACCTTTTAATCAAATAGACCACAATGAAAACCCACATAAATTCCAAAAGGAAGAAGCTCTGTTGGTTCCACTGACTGACTGTAATGAAATAGTGTGAGTCAGTAATTCTTAGAGAATCATTTTCACTACGCTATGGTAATAAATTTTAAAATCTGACCGAGATGGACAATTTCCTAAGGAAATATAAATGATTCAAAATGAATTAATAAAAAGCAGTTAAATTCAAATGAGCAACAGCAAGAACAAACACAAGGGGATATACTGAAGAAGGAAGCTATCAAAGTGCCAGGCTGGAGAGTTTCATGGGTCAGCACTTCAAGGAAGAGATTAATTTTAGCACTATTCGAAGATTCCAGAGCATCAGCAACTAAGGAACATTTTCTGTCCCGCCCACCACACACAAATACAGGATTACAGTGATGTTAAAAGCTGATAGATGCGGCAAGTGCATACGCTTACCTTTGTACACAGACAACCTGTGTAACAAATGAGATGCTTTGAGCTACAAGTAATAGAAGCCTTGAGTAAAAGTAGCTTAATTAGCAAGACATTTATTATGAAATCTAACCAAATTCCAGGGGTGCCTATTTTCGTTTTNAAAATTATATATTTATGTATTTATATAATGTATTATATGAACATCATATAGACGTAAATACAGACAGCTATAGCTAGGTGGAGAGACTTCTGTAGCTGGCTATTCTCATCTATCATGATTAGTACCATTTCACTTTCAAGCAATAACTGTTAATCAGGTAAGTCCACCAAATCAGGGATTGTATTATTGATATTCCTATGAATCAAAGACGAATGTGGATAAACATCACTTTAGCTCTTCCCAAGTTGACTTCATAGTCTTCAAAGAACAGCACAACTCCAAATGGTGGCCACACTTCTCCCTAAACTTCCGAGAGCCAGAGGGAGCCCTCGGGCGGAGTGCCAGCATGCCCAAGCGTGTGCCTGCTCCTTTCCTAGCCTGCTGCACACGGGATGGTCTTCCCTGCAGAGCAGGCAAACATTTGGCTGGTGGCTGATGCATGTACTAGAAAATATGGCTCCTCAACCCACAGGATAGCATTTGTTCAGAATGTTTTCAGGGAAATATTTGGTAAAGGTGAGCAAGACCACAAGTGATATCCTTTTGCCCGTAGGCACAGCTGTGTGCCTTTGGTCCGTGTCGGCCTCCGCTTTGCAGCCCTGCCCTGGTCTAACTGCCTCCTTTTCGGACAAATGGGAGCAAGGTGCCTGCCAAGGAGGAGGGTGGTCCTGAGGAGTGGAAGAGCCCAAAGAAGAGCAGTCTGAAAGTAAGTTTGGAGGTGCCAGGGCAGCAGTCATCATATTCCTGAAAGGACCACTAGGAAGTCAAGTTTCACCTTGACATAGTGACGTAAGACGCCCTTAGATTCTCTGAAGGTAGAATGGCTTACTTGGGGAGGAAATGGGCTGCCCGTGGAGGGTACCCCAGAGAGAAGTTGTTTGACACTGTCAGGAAGACCATGGAAGGAAGTTTTTTACTGGCAAAACATCACACCATAGGACTTTTGAGGTCCCTTCCAGCACTGAGGTATTAGATTCTATGGCTCGGTACTATAGAAATTTGCCTTATATCTTCTGACCATTCATTGTTTAAAAATCTTCTCAATTCTAATCTTGAAAGGAATAGAAAGAAAAGTTTTGACTGAATGTAAATTAACACAGAATATCACAGTTTTAGAGGTAAATCTTAAGTGCTAGGTATATTTGGCATTGAAAATAAAGAGCTGCTTTGCTACATATATGTTAACATGGAACACCAGTCAAGAAATATTAAGTATAAAAAAGAAAGCAAGAGGCAAGAGTATATGTATATGTAGCTTCCATGGTGGCTCAGAGGTTAAAGCATCTGCCTCCAATGCGGGAGACCTGGGTTCAATCCTTGGGTCGGGAAGATCCCCTGGAGAAGGAAATGGCAACCCACTCCAGTATTCTTGCCTGGAGAATCCCATGGGTGGAGGAGCCTGGTAGGCTACAGTCCCCGGGGTCGCAAAGAGTCGGACANTGGGTTCGATCCCTGGGTCGGGAAGATCCCCTGGAGAAGGAAATGGCAACCCACTCCAGTATTCTTGCCTGGAGAATCCCATGGGTGGAGGAGCCTGGTAGGCTACAGTCCCCGGGGTCGCAAAGAGTCGGACACGACTGAGCGACTTCACCTTCATACATACACTTGTGTGTTCATGGAATAACTGTATTTATGGAACAACTCTGTGAAGATACCCAGAAATCTTATAACAGCAGTTGTGTCTCAGGAAAACTGAGTGGTTGAGTGTATGAAAGAGAATTACTTTCCCCTGGAGTTTGGTGGGGGAAGGTTACTTCTGTTCAGTGTGCTTGTATTGGGCTTCCCAGGTGGCTCCAGTGGTAAAGAACCTGCTTGCCAATGTAGGAGGCAAAAGTGATGTGAGTTCAGTCCCTGAGCTGAGAAGATCCCCTCGGGGAGGGCTTGGCAACCCACTCTAGTATTCTTGCCTGGAGAATCCCATGGACAGAGGAGCCAGGCGGGCTACAGTCCATGGGTATGCAAAGAGTCGGACATGACTGAAGAGACAGCATGCACAGTATGCTGTTATTACCTATCAAAATGATAATAATAATGATAAACTTTAGCTGCTTTACTGAGAAAACCCAGTTAGTGGCAGGTGCAGGAAGCTCTGAAAAGGGAATCTTTGGAGGTCCCAGGGGGTGAATGGTTCATATTTAAATATAATTCATCCCTGCCCAAGTTTAGAAATCATCTGTGGAGAATTCCAAGTGAGAGCTGGATGAGTCTGAATTTAAGCTGCCCTCAAGTGGATCATGAAAATGTAAAGAGTTTCATGAATGTTGATAAGTAAATCAGCTGTCTAGCCTTGATCGTGAGCATTCTCCTCAAACTCTGGTACTCCCGGATGAGCAGTCAGGACAACGAGGTGGGGTCCTCACTCTGCCACCGGCCGACATATGACCTTGGGCATATGTTCCTCTCAGCCTCCTGGAGAAGCGAGGAACTCACGAGTTCATTACGTCATTCGCTCTGAACCAGGGTGTGTGTGGAAAACCCACCACAAGAGCAATAAAAACCGAAGTCTGGTCTCGGGAAATCAGAGAGCATATCAAGGAAACCACAGCAGAACTGGGCTAAGCCTCGAGAGAATTACCATATCCTGTTTTCTGTGAGTCTCGACAGCATCTTTACCAGGTCCAGTGAGTCACCAGATCTCTGTCCTGCGCTCCTCCAGGAACAGCTTACTGCACAGATGGTACTAGGAGCCTCTCGAGCCTCACTAGGTGGTAAATCTCTTCTCCAGCGCTAATCCCAGTAAGCATACGCTTAATTAGGCAGGGATATACCAGACTTCCCCAATACAGATGATGAAAGTCAGTGCAGGAGACGGCTCATTTTCATCTTAAAAATTTTTTGAGAGCTATATATGAAGTAAGGTGTGTCTTAATTAAGGAAAGCAATTTTGTTAGCCTTTGAATTTTTATTGTATACAGTCACCCTTTGGTATCCGTGGAGGACTGGTTCCAGATAGCCAAATCCACAGCCCTCATATATAATATAAGGGTCCCTTATATATTAATACAAAGTGTGGGGACAGTGGGACTTTCGTATCTGCGGGTTCCACATTGGTGAATTCAACCCACTGTGAATGTGGGATGTGCAGAGCCAATTGTACATGACTTCAGAGAAATTAATTTTAGCTAAAACATCAGCTTAGAGTTTCTTCTGCTTTCTCTTTCATTCTGTTAGATTCCTCTCTTGTTTAAAATAAAATCATATCTTTAAAATGTTTATTGTATTCATTTATTTCAAAGGCAATGCATGGTTTTTTCAAAAAAAAAAAAAAAAAGAAGGACAATGTCCATGCGCTCAGCTCAGTCACATCTGACTCTTTGTGACCCCATGGGCTGTAGCCTGCCAGGCTCCTCTGCTCATGGAATTTTCAGAAAAAAAAAAAGAAAAAAGAAAGACAGAACCAAAATGTACAACAGAAAAAAATAAAACTCAAGAAAAAAAAAGATATCATGTTAGCAGGAGGGTCAATTACTCAAGCTACATTTGTGCATGTTAGAAGCGTAGTTTCACAGTGCTTTGAAAACGCTCTAGTATTCTTCGTAAGAGCCTCCCCTCTGGATGGTGGGAGCCCTTACACTTGCCTGTGAACAGTATTGCCGGGTCCTCTGGTTAAACGCATATTTTTGATGTACAAATTCAGACTTTTCAGAAACCAGTTCCCCATATGGCAACAACTTCTCAGACACCGGAATGATCCGTTACCTGAACCTGGTACTGCTGAAGGACACCTGTCCCCACCTGACCTCTTGGGATGATGTTCTAGCAACCACTGCTGGGGTTTTTGAGCTTGCTTCTGTGGTCCTCTGACCCTGTCAGCCTTGTTGCACTCTCTACCAAGGCACATGGCTTCACATGAATCCTTTGCTTGCTGCAAGCTGGCCATGGACAGCCAGGAACAGGCAGTTTGTCTAACTGCGCACCCCCTGTTCAGCCTCTCTGTGGGCTTGAAACAGCCATAGGTAAGGTTTTTCCTTTGTCGCATCTGGGTAAGGAAGCTGCTAGCCCCAGTGGCCTTGGGCTCCCTAAAATTTATTTGGATGTTCTTAAGTATATGCCTGGCATAAGTGGTAAAGGAAAAAAAATCAATCTTTCTCTGGTGTTCTCTTCATTTGAGCAGGAAAGGTCTGTCCTTGTTCTCCCTGCTGCCTCAATATTATATCCTTCTTCTCCCGAAGTCAACCTATCTCGGTGTTTAGCCATCATGGGCAGAGATGGAAGTTTTTTCCTTCCACACAAGAGTAGACTGCATGCTCTGAGTCCTCCTGGGTTAGTCCCTAGTCTGGTTAAATAGGAGCTACAGGAATTTACAAATCCTGTTTCTCCTGACAAAGTCTGTCTCTCAAAACTTTTACCATGCTGTACAAACCTATTTTGGTATTGAAAGCAAATTATTAGCTCTTCCTTTTTCTTGTGGTAAGAACACTACCTGCCTCCCACTCTCGCAGCTCTGCTCCTTTCCCTTAACTCAACACAGATGGATTTCATAGGCTGGGGAACGTCAAGTGTTCATTAAGCAAAATTAAGAACCATTAAGCAAAGCAAAACAAACAAAAAAACCCATCCAAAGCCCCACATCAGTCAGATACTTAGAAACACTACTCCAGTTACAAAACTTTTAATGTGCAATGTTTTCGGTGCCTGGTAAAACTGAACATTTAAAAAAATCTCATGTTTATATAAATTAAAAATCTCATGTTTATATAAATTAAAAAAAATTTTGGGGGCTTCCCTGGTGGTCTGGTGGTTAGGACTCTGGGCTTGCAATGCAGGGGGCCCAGGTTCAATCCCCGATCAGGGAAGTAAGATCCCACATGCCGCACAGCGTGGCCAATAAATAAATAAAAATAAAAAATAAAAAAATTAAAAAAAAAAAATTTTGCTCTATATTGTATTAAGGGTAATGAATCTTTGTTTTATTTAATGCACAATGTTTCTCTCTCTTTTTCAGAATTTAGAGTATAGTTGCTTTATAGTGTTGTACAAATGAATCAGCAATATGTGCACAAATGTCCCCTCCCTCTTGGACTTCTCTCCCACCCGACTCCCCATCCCACTCATCTAGGTCACCACAGAATACAAAGCTGAGTTTCCTGTGCATTTAACAGGCTCCCACTAGCTGTCTGTTTTACACACGGCAGGGCACATATGTCAATCCCAATCTCCCAGTTCATCCCTCTTGACTCCTCCTTGTGCCTACGTGTCCATTTTCTATGCCTGCATCTCTATTCCTGCTCTGCAAATAGGTTCATCTGTACGTTTTTCTAGATTCCACATATATGTGTTAATATATGATATTTGTTTCTCTCTGTCTGACTTACTTCACTCTGTGATGTACAATATTCCTATAAAATGTTTTTTGGTCTTTGTTTTATGTAAACAGATATATCATTCTTGCATTGACATTTCTTTCATAATTTTATGCTTAGAAAATCTGTCCCAAGACCATTTAAAATATTCGCTTATATTTCATTCACTAAAATTCCTATGACTTTACTTTTTTCACTTTGATATATTGGGAATTTATTTTAGGCTCTAGCGTAAGGTGAAGGTCTAATTTGATTATAGATAGCCAATTTTTTCCAGAATCTTTTGGTGAATATTCTAGAAACACAGATATATATGTTGCTGTATTTGCTGCAAATGCATTTGTTTATGCTTTTTTATCTCTTAACTTCTTTTAAATGGCAAGCATATACATCCTTTTCTATCCAAATGAGTAATCTTTTGGGGAACCTCAGAAGGTTCCCCTTCTGAGTAATCTCTTTAGAAGATTACATAACTATTTTAAGGATGCTTCCACTGCCGGAAAGTTTCTTGCTGATTTCATTTGGAAATTTTTTTGGGAAGCAGCTTTTGAGCCACATAGAAATCAGTCTTATAACTTAATAATGCTTTTCTCAAACGTGAAATTGCATACTGTGGCTTGATTTGCCAGATAACATGGTTCCAAATAACTCCTTCCTATTCCAGAGAGAAAATACACATTTGGAGCACATTGAAGATGGGCAGAAGGATGGACCTCAGTTCTATGTTTGTTTTAAAATTAGTCTTATGATTTATGGTTGCATTTAATTAGATATGTGTATTTGTTGTTGTTTAGTAGCCAAATTGTGTCCGACTCTTTTGCAACCTCATGGACTGTATAGTCCGCCAGGCTCCTCCATCCGTGGGATTTCCCTGGCAAGGAAACTGGAGTGGGGAGCCTTTCTCTTCTCCAGGGGATCTTCCCAACCCAGGGATCAAACCTGGGTCTCTTGCATTGGCAGGCAGATTTTCTACTGCTGAGCCACCAGGGAAGCCCAAATGTGTTTACACACGCACACGAAAGATTCAATCTTCCTGCCTTGCATTGTGGACTGTAACTATAAATTAAAATCCAATCTGACAAAGAGAAGCATAAGAAGGAGTCATATACCCTTGGGGGGAAGATGGTCTAATAAAGATACTGACCTCTAAACAAAGTTGAGGATGAGACAGTTGGATGGCATCATTGACTCAATGGACATGAGTTTGAGCAAACTCTGGGAGACAGTGAAGGAAAGGGAAGCCTAGAGTTCTGCAGTCCAAGAGTAAGACATAACTGAATAACAACTACAGGTGAATATGGTGGATGAGGAAAAGCTTCACAGTCCGATTCACTCAACTTTTGAAGCATTGATTGTGCAACCACCAACAGTGACCGTGACTTTTTTTTGGTGAAACTTTGGCTTAGGAAGTGCTTTGGCGCTTCTTCTCAGACCAATCACTGAGCCGGTCAACACCAGTTGTATAAAATCCACTTTTTGTCACATAATCACAATCCAATAAAGAAATGGTTTGTTGTTGTTGCACAGAATAAGAGAAGATGACACTTCAAAACGATAGTGTTTTTTTCTGTCTGCTCATGAGGCACCCAGTTATTGTGCTTTTTCATGTTTCCAACTTGGTTCAAACGCTGAACGACTATAGAATGGTCGATGTTGACTTTTTTAGCATGCAGTTGTAAGATCAGCTTCAGTGATCCTCTCACCTGGTCATTGTCAATTTCCGATGGCCGGCCACTTTGCTCCTCATCTTCAAGGCTCTTGTCTCTTTTGCAAAAATTCTCGTATGACCACTGCACCATACGCTCGTTAGCGGGTCCTGGGCTAACTGCATTATTGATGTTGTGAGTTGTCTCTGCTGCTTTATGACCCATTTGGAACTCAAATAAGAAAATTCCTTGAATTTTCTTTTTGTCTAACATCATTTCCATAGTCTAAAATAAATATAAAATACACGGCAAGTAATAAGTCATTAGCAAAAACACACACACACAAAGCAAGAAATGAGCATTAAAATGATGTATAACACAATCACGTGTATTTAAGAATGTATTCTAATATTAATCAAATGGCAAAGTTCAACAGGGCGAGACCGCAATTACTTTGGCACCAACCTAAGAGATTTGAATTTACCAGTGGGGTAACAAAGAATTCATGAAACAAGATGAGCTCTATTCGTCAGTAGTAAAACCTATGGTTCCATTTAATTTTTTTTAGGTCTCCACACGTATCTAACAACAATGTTGTTTGAAGAAAAGAAATGCCAAAATTGATATCCCTCTGAATTTTATACATTTCCCAATTTTCTAATTGCTACAGAGACTGCCAACAGAACACACTGAAAGACTGCCCCATGAGGAGAGGTCTCAGAACACACCACAGGATAGGATTGCAAATTTCAGTGATTACAAACAATTAAAGTGGGCAGCCAACATGTAATTTTCTTCTTAGGCATGGACATAGAATGAGAAACTACTTACTGGGTTGGAATAGACAGAGCCAGAGCCATTTCCCTTTGTGTAAAAATCATACTTGATCAAGTTGAGATTAAAGCTAATGTGTCCTCCCGCATTAGCTTTTAAAATTGAGGGATGTGGAAATTAGTGGAATTAAACTCACAGCTGCATTAGTTGCAAGTAACAAAAAATTCCATTTGATCTTGTGTAAACAGAAAAGAAGAGTGTTTTGGTTGTGGAAGAATAGAAAGAGTTGAACATCCAAACAATGGGAGAGGCAGGGAGGCAGTGGAGCCTCCAGGAACAATTGGAATCGTGGCCCCCAAATGACCAGAAGCACCTCCCTCTCTTCTGTATTTGGCTTCTTTCCACCAACTGACTTCATTCTGTCTCACTGCAGACCAGCCTTCTACATGTGTCCGAGTGGATGACTGTCCTTGGCTCCTGAATGTTATCATCAAAGACATTGTCTGTCATATTGCTTTTAGTTTGAAGTTCAAAAATCCTGCTGGAGAAAGTCATTGCACAAACTCAGGGGCACTGTTCATAGTGTAAGCATTGTAGATTTCAATAATTTCCTCACATACATGCATGCTAAGTCACTTCAGTTGTGTCTGACNGTCTCACTGCAGACCAGCCTTCTACATGTGTCCGAGTGGATGACTGTCCTTGGCTCCTGAATGTTATCATCAAAGACATTGCCTGTCCTATTGCTTTTAGTTTGAAGTTCAAAAATCCTGCTGGAGAAAGTCATTGCACAAACTCAGGGGCACTGTTCATACAATGTAAGCATTGTAGATTTCAATAATTTCCTCACATACATGCATGCTAAGTCACTTCAGTTGTGTCTTACTCTGCGACCCTACAGACAGCAGCCCACCAGGCTCCTCTGTCCACGGGATCCTCTAGGCAAGAATACCGGAGTGGGTTGCCATTTCCTTCTCCCAATTTCAGCACAGATGGCCATAAAAAGAGTCCTGAGGAAGGGACAGCTTTTCTAATTTCCACAAAGTTGCCATATGGGTTGGTAGTGGTCCTAGGTAGGGTTCTGATCGCCACAGATGAAGTCAGATACTCTTCACCTCCAGGCTAATCAACTGCGGCCACAGGATTGAGGTAGTCTAAGAACATGGCAGCCTTTGTGGGATCCTCTTAAGCGGAAGAGGAGTAGTTTGGAAAGGACTGTTATGGGCAGGCAAATACTGATATTCATTGTCCACTAAACCACGAGAGCGGTGTTGTGAGTCTGCTGTGCCTTTTCTCTCTCCTGTGGAAGTCTTTCTAGGTCTTTTTCTCTGATAGGACAATGACTGAGGCTCCATATGTTCCCAGACCCAGAGCAACTACCATTTGTTAAAAGAATATATACATCAGTTCATCTTTTAGATGGTTAGTCTAAGCAGGCAACATCTTCATTGGATTGACTGACTTATTTTCTTTGGTTTTAAACTATCATATAAAATTCTAGCTAGGTGGTTACCTTAGGATGGTACTTTGACTCTCTACCTCCATCTCTTCTTCACATAGGGAAAATTCTATGTGTCCAGACCTCTTTCAGAAGGTGTTGTAAAGCCACAAGAGCAAAATTAACAATGTGAAAGTGTCAGTAACATAGGAAATGCAATAATATGTGCTAGAAAATTAAGATTACTCTTCAGGCATTATTTGGTAACATCACTTCCCTCATCAGAAAATGACAGGTTCTTCTTACTGATTTTGCAATCCAAGTAAGATCCCTAATTATAGGCTTTTATACTTCTATCAGTTGTCTCTTAGAAAATAACTGTGATGTGGCCATTGTTATGGGGTAATTAAAAACAATAACTGCTTAAATTTCATAATCCTATATCACATAAAAAGTGTTAGACTAAGGGGAGATAAATACTTTTCTAGTTCTAACTCATATTGTTTCTTTTGTCATTCTGGACTTGGGTACATTGACGAAGCACCTTTTCCAACTAAATTCTTTTTGTTTCTTCAACTTCATTCATCCTAATCGCCTTATTTTTCATGTTTTAATCTTATTAACATTATTAACGGAAATATTTATTTACTGAATCCTACAGGTAATATCAAAAATATGCTTACTGTGTCATCCCAATTAATTCTCCCCAAAATCCAATCTGATAAGCACTGTCATCATCTCCATTTGACAGAGCAGGGGAAAAGGCACATGGACAGAAAATTGTGGAGCTGAGTGTGTCTGATACCAAAGCATGGGCTTGTCTGGCTAAGTGATGAAGCAAAATCCCTGGTAAATTGTTGCTGGACAACATCATCTTACAGAAGAATTGATGCTTTTGAACTGTGGTGTTGGAGAAGACTCTTGAGAGCCCCTTGGATTGCTTGGAGATCCAACCAGTCCATTCTAAAGGAGATCAGTCCTGGGTGTTCTCTGGAAGGAATGATGCTAAAGCTGAAATTCCAGTACTTTGGCCACTTCATGCGAAGAGTTGACTCATTGGAAAAGACTCTGATGCTGGGAGGGGTTGGGGGCAGGAGGAGAAGGGGATGACAGAGGATGAGATGGCTGGATGGCATCACCGGCTCCATGGAGGTGAGTTTGAGTGAACTCCGGGAGTTGGTGATGGACAGGGAGGCTGGGCGTGCTGCCATGCATGGGGTCAAAAAGAGTCGGACACGACTGAGCGACTGAAATGAACTGAATTGAACTGAACAATTTTAAGGGCAGGTTCTATGTCGTTGCCTTTATAATTTTTACAACTATTATCATGTTTTGCATATAGCAGGCACTCAATATGTGCCAGCCACTTTAATTTCTTTTTAGCACATTGACTTGATTCTCATTACAAAACCTAGATATATGTGTCTTAATTATTATCTGTTTTGTAGAACTGAAGCAGATAAATCAAAGTGATTTGCCCAAAGTGGCCCAGTCAAGGTAGAGGCCATGTCTTGACCTTCTCCACCACCCCTTCCCCCCAAGTCCCTGTCCTACAGTGTGCTCCTCTGGGACCCTGCCCTTGAATTCAAAATGTGTAGGCCTGTGCTTGCTGGTTGCAGATGCTCTCTTGACACAGGGCTCAAACCTGTGAGTTTTTGCTCTGATCTTCTCCCAATGAGCCTGTTAACCCTCCTCCAACCAGCAGGGTTTTCTAAACAATCCATGGATCTTAGTTTTTACTATTGTTATTCAAACTTTCAATAATCTATCTAATTTCTGTCTGCTTGATATAGGAATTTCTAAGAGGCAGGTAAATGTTCTACATTGGGGTGGCAGATTTGTCCATTTCTCCCATAAATGTATCACTTTTTATTTTGTGTAGTTAAAAGCTACATGATTAGTAAACATATACATGACTAGTAAACATATGTTTATGAATATTGTATATCTTTTTAAGATCATTACTTTTATTGTTATATGGCTTCCCTGGTGGCTCAGATGGTAAAGAATCTGTCTGCAATGCAAGAGACCCAGGTTTGATCCCTGGGTTGGGAAGATCTCCTGGAGAAGGGAATGGATACCCACCTCGGTATTCTTTGCTGAGAGAATTCCATGGACAAAGAAGCTTGGCAGGCTGCAGTCCATGGGGTTACAAAGAGTTAAATAATACTGAGCAACTAACTTTAACTTTATACCCCTTATCCCTGTGTGGAGTTCATGCTGTAATTTTGTTTGGTGTTATTGCTATTGTCCTTATTTTCTTTTGGATAATATTAGCATGGTATATATTTTTTCCATTCTTTTATTAACATTTTTTATATGGTTTCGTGTAGGTGTGTCTTATAAGCAACATATAGATGAATTTTTAAAATCCATTTGATAATCTATCTTTTATTATGTGAATTTAATTCTTTTCTATATTAAAATTTTCTATACTAAAATTGTTAGCATATTTGTTTCTACCATCTTAATTTGTTTTCTATTTACTATATTCTTCTTTGCTTCTTCATCTCCATTCCACACTTCTGTAAATAGATAAAATTTTCTATATTTCTATTCTTAAATCCCCTTTTAGAGAAGCTAGAGATACTATTTTTATTCTTTAAAGTGATCATTCTAAATATTTAAGTTGTACATACCTAATTTTTAAATATTTATATGCTTCTTTAAAAATGATAACATGAATACACTTTAACTATTTCACACTGTGCCCTCAATCTTCTAATTAATTTACCTTCCCTTTGTATATATATAATCATTTTTTATTCTTGTTACAGTCAGTACTAGTGAAATTTATGGAAACATACATTCTCATTCTGTGCTCACCATTTCTCCTTGTACAGGCATACTTCATCCTATGGCATGTCATTTTATTGTGCTTTGCAGATATTGCATTTTTCACAAACTGAAGTTTGTGGCAGCCCTTCGAGAGCAATTCTGCTAGCAAGTCTTTCAGTGCCATTTTCCCACCCACATTTGCTCACTTTGTGTCTGTGTCACATCTTAGTAATTCTCGCAGTATTTCAAACGTTTTTGTTATTGTTATATTTGCTACAGCGATCTGTGATCAATGATTTTGATGTTACTACTAACACTCATTAAAGGCTTAGATGAAGGTTAGCGTGTTTTTTTTTTTTTTTTAGCAGTAATGGATGTTTAAACTAAGGTATGTATATTGTTATTTTTAGATATAATGCTATGGCACACATAAGAGACTGCAGTGTAGCACAAACATACATTTTATATGCACTGGGAAACCACAAAATTTATGCGGCTCAATTGTGATCTCCCTTTTTTTGTAATGGTTTGGAACTGAATCCATCACATACCATTTGAGGTATGCCTATATTTCAAGGCTTTGCTTTACTTTCTATGAATATTTTCTTCCTTTTTTCTTTCTTTTCTTCAACTTTTTACTTTCTTAAAGTTAAAAGTTTAAATATTCTCCTTTAGTGAGGATTTATAGGTAGTAAAGTCTCTTAGATTACGTGGATGTGTCTATATTTTGCTGCATCTTGAATGGCAGTGTGTCTAGGTATAAAATTCAGGCTCACCAAATATAGTTTTTGCATTTTGAGCATATTATTCTATTGCTTTTTGTCTGTATTGTTGCCAATAAGAAACCTCTGCTGCTGCTTCTGCTGCTAAGTCGCTTCAGTTGTGTCTGACTCTGTGCGACCCCAGAGATGGCACCCCACCAGGCTCCCCCGTCCCTGGGATTCTCCAGGCAAGAACACTGGAGTGGGTTGCCATTTCCTTCTCCAATGCATGAAAGTGAAAACTGAAAGCGAAGTCACTGAGTCGTGTCCAACTCTCAGTGACCCCATGGCCCACTAGGCTCCTCCGTCCATGGGATTTCCAGGCAAGAGTACTGGAGTGGGGTGCCAGAAACCTCTAGAAGTCATTTATTTTTAGGTGATCTACCTTTTTCTCAAACAATTAAAATTTTTTTCATTTAATAGTTTGCAGTTCTACTTTAAAGTATCTAAGTGTGGATTTAATTTTCTTTCTCTTCCTTTGTATTCCATACTTATAGACCAAGAACTTGTATCATGCCTTAATTTTGATAAGTCTTCAGTTACCACTTCTTACTGTTTCCCCTTCATTCCCTGCATTCTTCTCTTCTGGAACTTTTATTAGATGTATTGTGTAGTTTCTCAAGTTTATTCTCCACATTTCTTAAATTTTCTTTAAAACTTTTTATGTGGTCTGTGCTGCATTCTGAGAAATTTTGTGATACTATCATCAAATTTACTAATTTGTTCTTAANTTAATTTTGGTAAGTCTTCAGTTACCACTTCTTACTGTTTCTCCTTCATTCCCTGCATTCTTCTCTTCTGGAACTTTTATTAGATGTATTGTGTAGTTTCTCAAATTTATTCTCCACATTTCTTAAATTTTCTTTAAAACTTTTTATGTGGTCTGTGCTGCATTCTGAGAAATTTTGTGATACTGTCATCAGATTTACTAATTTGTTCTTAAAAAGTACTCAGTTGCTTATGAGGTTTTTAATTTCAAAACCTGTATTTTTATTTCAAATTTTGAATCAGTTTTTTGCCACATATAACTGTTCTTACTTTTGCTTGTTTGTTTCCCTATCTTTCTTTTATGGATGTGATTTTAGCATGTTGAAATACTTATGGTTAAGTCTTCTTTAGAACAGCCTCTAAAATGCATTTCTAATGGAGCAAATTTGTATTTTCATTACTGATTATGATTATAGTCTTCTTAGCCTTAAATGTCTTCAAATGCCTTGCAGTAATTTTAGTTTGGAAATTCATTTTGAGAGGGATATTTGTTTTTCTTTCTTTCTTCCCTATTTAGCAGGTTTGTGGTTGCTTCTTGTGTTTTCCCCCACCCTCAACCCAGTGTCTCAATCTAGGTCTTAGAAATGTTGGTCTTATATATACACAGGGGCTTCAGAGGTGGCTCAAGGATAAAGAATCCACCAACCAATGCAGGAGACGCAGGAGGCATGGTTTTGATCCCTGGGTTGGTAAGATCTCCTGGAGGGGGAATCCACTCTGGGATTCTTGCCTGTAAAATCCCAAAATCTCATGGACAGAAGAGCCTGGTGGGCTCCAGTCTACAGGGTTGCAAAGAGTCAGACACGACTGAGGGACTGAGCACCATATATATATATGCAGTTGGGGGTTCTGCCCTATAACATTACTGAGGATGCTTCAGATCCAGTTACCAGGCCAGTGAGCTGCTTGTTTTTGTTCCTGGTTGTGGGCCTGTGTGTCTGTCTCCTACCGCACTAGACTTCCCTCCTGCCTCTATAAAAGCTGTAAGCTCACACATTGGTCAACAACAGCTTTCTTTTTCAGCTTTCCTTCCTGGTCAGGTAAGTCCTGCTGGCTGCAATCCTCCATTGCACGTGCAGCACACTTGGTCCTCACTATTCTAAAGAAGTGGAACTCCTAGCCATGGCTGCTGCCTCTAGACGCAAAGCCCAGCAGGCTGTGTGGCTTCAGCCCTTTTTATTTCTTGATGTTTCTATTTTGTTTCTGGGTAATGGAGATTTTTATCTTGTTTTGAACCTGGTTGTGTTGTTTTCATTTCATTTTTATAGCCATCTATGACTGCTATAATTTGGAGTAAAATGGAGGCTTGAGAATTTGCCATCTCTGCTGAAAATTTTAACTCAATCATTTTACAGTAAGGGGGGAGGAATATTCCTCAGATTGAATACTACTGTGTGCACTTATTTATTCATGCTTTATTCCATAAATAATTTGAAGAATTTTATATAACACAGATAGTAAAATATAAATTTGTTCTAAGATAAATAGACTAGAATTGAATATTAAGATTGTGTGCATGCTAAGTCACTTCAGTTCAGTTCAGTTCAGTTCAGTCATTCAGTCTTATCCGACTCTTTGCAACCCCATGAATCACAGCACGCCAGGCCTCCCTGTCTATCACCAACTCCNCCTGTCTCTTATACACATCTAGATGTGTATAAGAGACAGGTGTGTGTGTGTGTGTGTGTGTGTGTGTGTGTGTGTGTAGAAGGGTTGATTCTAATCTAAAACAGGGAATAGCTAGAAGCTTTTTCCACGGACAGAAGAGGAGGTTTTCCATAGGAAATGTCTGGAGAATAGAGTTGGAGACAGACATATTTGCCTAGTGTTGGAGTTCAGGTGTAGAGGAGACACCTGCCCCATTTTCACTGGGAAGTTTGGTTAGGACTTGTGCACAGAAGGTAAGAGCGAGACTGAAGAGGGTAGCAAAGGCATAGGGGAGGGCGTAGGCCAGGGGCAGGTCAAAGTCGGCAGGCAGTGCCTGAGCAGCAGAGGCACTGTGTGTATAGCCCCTGAAGCGGTCACAGGACTTTGGAAAAGCCCGGGCTTCAGTTTCCTTAGCTGCAAATAAGAGCTTTGATCAGGTTCCATTATTGTATGAAGGCAAGGGGGAGCTGATAGGAAACTTCTCCGTAGCTATGTAATTCACCCCCTGAAATCCACCTTCAAAGTCCTTAGGACCCAATAGTAATCAGCTCTCTTCCATCATTAATTACATTCTGGCCGCTCATCAGCTAACACAATTGTCAGACTCTTTTAGCAAAATGTCTTTTTCATAACAGAGGACTGCTTACAGTAAGGACAAACAATGGGGGCTCATTAATTCAATCATTAGGACACTGATTATGCATCTATTGTCTACTCCAGTCAGTTATGTTAAGTAAGCTCTTCAGTCTTCATCAGAACAATTATGCTAATAAGCTTGAAATTTTCTAAGTGTATTATACCTTCATACACTTATCCTGCCTAGCAGCAGCCTGGCTCAGTCAATATTGTCACACAGACAATTATAATCAAGGCATAAGGCCCTATTGTTGATATCTGACTACCAAATTATCCCTCTCACAATAGAACTTTAAATAATTTGTCCATTGTCCTTCTAGGATTTAGACAGTGGCCCCTGTTTAGTTTATTTAAAATACAGAGATCTCAGATAACATTTAAAGTCCTTTATGGGAATGCTCATTTCACTGGATTTGTAATTTTCCAAGTAATATTTGAACAATCATTGGATAAGCTATCTCATGATAAATTATCCAGTGATTCTTTATGCTTTCAAATGTACATAGAAATATTATCAGATGCCTGGATAATGATGATAAATATAACTTTTCTCCAAATGTATCTTTCAACCACATCCATTTCTCTTTCAATCTCATTTTCTTTAAGTCAAAAAACCACTTATATGTTTTATTTTCTTGAGTGATTTTTGCCATGGAATGAGAATTCTCTACCATGAAGAACCAATGCTTTTATGATAAGCATATAAGAGATATCTGATAAATACTAAATACTTGCTGAAATTCTTTTTTCTTGTATATGCTTTATTCTCCAGCATTTCCTATCAGATATTACATATTTTCTATTTTTAGTAAAAATTAGCATGTGAATGTGTTTATAGAGGCAGGTGTACACATCTTCAACATAACTTTATTTAAAACATGAAATTTCCTTGAGATAAAAATTCAGTTGGTATTGGGTTTCTTCATTTACAGCAAAAATAACCCCACACATTTGTTCTTTATAACTTTTACTTAGGTCATCTCATTAATCAGTATCCTTTCAGTCACAAATAACTGAATCTTTGAGATGTAATACCACAACTTTGTTCCATGAGGACAAGCAAATATAGAGATTGGATGTTCACAAGATACTCAAAGGTTTTATTGAGCGCAAATACAAACTGGAAGGGGCAAAGCTGTGTAGAAGGCATGCAAACCTCTGACACACATACAGCCTTTTTCTGCTATACAAATGCTGTTATTTCATATTTCTTCAATTATGTGGCATTTTATCTCAGACTGTGGGGAAACAACTGAGAACAAGATGCTTACTGTCCTTGTCCTTCAGGAATTTACAATCTAAATGGCGAGACAAAACATACACATGAGAAGTTAAAAAACTACTCAAGACTAAACTAATAGATCAAGACATTCATCAAAGCAAAGTCATGGTATATAAATCTTTCTAACCATGAGAGAGAATTCATAGGTGAGTGATATCTTTTGGGCTGGAGTAACAAGGAAGAGTTTAACAGATTTAGCAGAAAGAAGGAATGTTGAGTTCTAGCCTTTGAAAAATAAATATGTGGAGATTATACACACACATACACACACACACAAATATATTAATAAAACTCAAGCTACAAGAATTAATGATAAAAGTTTTCCACTCATGATTTCAAGGTGCTCCTTCTAGAAGCAAACAGTTACCATTTTCCTTATGTGCCTTTCTGAAACATTTTACTACTTTTAAATAGATTCTTTGATTTTTTAGTATCATGCCTAATAAAGTGTTAAACAAGGTGTCTATTCATATAAACATAANTTATCCCTCTCACAATAGAACTTTAAATAATTTGTCCATTGTCCTTCTAGGATTTAGACAGTGGCCCCTGTTTAGTTTATTTAAAATACAGAGATCTCAGATAACATTTAAAGTCCTTTATGGGAATGCTCATTTCACTGGATTTGTAATTTTCCAAGTAATATTTGAACAATCATTGGATAAGCTATCTCATGATAAATTATCCAGTGATTCTTTATGCTTTCAAATGTACATAGAAATATTATCAGATGCCTGGATAATGATGATAAATATAACTTTTCTCCAAATGTATCTTTCAACCACATCCATTTCTCTTTCAATCTCATTTTCTTTAAGTCAAAAAACCACTTATATGTTTTACTTTCTTGAGTGATTTTTGCCATGGAATGAGAATTCTCTACCATGAAGAACCAATGCTTTTATGATAAGCATATAAGAGATATCTGATAAATACTAAATACTTGCTGAAATTCTTTTTTCTTGTATATGCTTTATTCTCCAGCATTTCCTATCAGATATTACATATTTTCTATTTTTAGTAAAAATTAGCATGTGAATGTGTTTATAGAGGCAGGTGTACACATCTTCAACATAACTTTATTTAAAACATGAAATTTCCTTGAGATAAAAATTCAGTTGGTATTGGGTTTCTTCATTTACAGCAAAAATAACCCCACACATTTGTTCTTTATAACTTTTACTTAGGTCATCTCATTAATCAGTATCCTTTCAGTCACAAATAACTGAATCTTTGAGATGTAATACCACAACTTTGTTCCATGAGGACAAGCAAATATAGAGATTGGATGTTCACAAGATACTCAAAGGTTTTATTGCGCGCAAATACAAACTGGAAGGGGCAAAGCTGTGTAGAATGCATGCAGACCTCTGACACACATACAGCCTTTTTCTGCTATACAAATGCTGTTATTTCATATTTCTTCAATTATGTGGCATTTTATCTCAGACTGTGGGGAAACAACTGAGAACAAGATGCTTACTGTCCTTGTCCTTCAGGAATTTACAATCTAAATGGCGAGACAAAACATACACATGAGAAGTTAAAAAACTACTCAAGACTAAACTAATAGATCAAGACATTCATCAAAGCAAAGTCATGGTATATAAATCTTTCTAACCATGAGAGAGAATTCATAGGTGAGTGATATCTTTTGGGCTGGAGTAACAAGGAAGAGTTTAACAGATTTAGCAGAAAGAAGGAATGTTGAGTTCTAGCCTTTGAAAAATAAATATGTGGAGATTATACACACACATACACACATACACAAATATATCAATAAAACTCAAGCTACAAGAATTAATGATAAAAGTTTTCCACTCATGATTTCAAGGTGCTCCTTCTAGAAGCAAACAGTTACCATTTTCCTTATGTGCCTTTCTGAAACATTTTACTACTTTTAAATAGATTCTTTGATTTTTTAGTATCATGCCTAATAAAGTGTTAAACAAGGTGTCTATTCATATAAACATAAGATTTTAAATATAACATAATTGGGGCCTACTGATAGATCTTGAGGTATCCTCATGAATGTCTAAGTTGATTGCTGCCATGGCGATCTCTGTTCGCAGCTGCCTTCAGTTTCTATCTTGACCCACTTCGGATCAGATGCATTTCTAGCTGAGGGGCAGAAGGCATGTCCTTTCCTAAGACTTTTGGGGACTGCATTGGTAGCCAGATTGCCCCTCCTCCCCTTTCCTTGATCATACAAATCCTGGAAGGCTTCCTAAATGGAAGAGTTAGGGATCCAAAGTCTGACACTTTGGAGAGATGGTCTTAGACCTCAAGTATATTATCTATTGAATTAATAATGTGCCTCTCAAAGTACCTACCTCTCACACTGGGAGCAGATTCTTCTGGAATTCCCGTCAGATCTGCTGCTTCTTGTCCTCACTCACATGGACACCCAAGTGCACACCCTGGTCACATAGGAGAAAATACCTGTGTGACGCAGGTAGATTTCTAAAGGCTATTTCATACAAAAACTGGTGGTGTGTTAGTAGGAAAAGGGCCACAATCCTTAACGGCCTTCCTACTTCTACATCAAATAAGCCTTTGCCCTAGAACATCCTTGTTGGTGGCTCTGGGAAGTGGAAAGGGAAGTCTTAAGAGGTGGAACAGCTCCACCAATTGGCTTCCTAGCTCTCCTTCACAAGCTGTTTTTAGAAAAGAGGTGAGTATAAATGCCTTTAAATTTACAAGAGCAGAAGCCATCCTGGAGGTAAACTTTTGAACGCAAGATTTATGCTGAGTGGGTTCATCTTGACCTATGTGCCTGCAGGCAACAGAAGAGAAGAAATGATAACGATTATTGGTTTTCTTCAAACTTCAAAACCATGTGCTATTCACTTTAATATTTACTACTTTCTTTAATCATCACACAACTATATTTATTTATTTAATTGGAGGCTAATTACTTTACAATATTGTAGTGGCTTTTGCCATACATAGACATGAATCAGCCATGGGTGTACCCCATGGGTGTTGCCCATCCTGAACCCCCCCTCCCACCTCCCTCACACAACTATAGTTAAGCAGCTATTATTGCAGAATTTTACTTGCCAAAGGTCACAGATTTGAAGCACAGGTGCATTCAAAACTACAACTTGCCCAACTCCAGGGCTCATGCTTTTCATCACAAACTTGATAAGTACTTCCATGTTCGAGGAGAGAGATAGTAGAAATGGAGATTTTTTAAAAAAGGATATTTGGAAAATCTGTAACACTCAGAGGATGACCAAATCTCTCTCCAGGTTCAGCACTAGGTATCCTCCTAAGAGAAGCCTTCATTTCCGAAAAAAAAAAAAAAGAATGTATTTCAGAAAGCCTTACTATTTGAAATGGTCATCTGGTACTGCCTGCTTGCTGATTTGTATTGCCAGTGCTGCTCTGCCTCGAGTCCTCTATTAAATTCACGAAATAGTGTACATGTGCGCGCCAGACAAGAACCAAGAAAACCGTGTTACAGATCTAGTCTCTGCTACCAACGACCTCTGTGAGACCCGAATTTCTTCTCAACTTGAAGTTCTATGGTGTTCTCTGCCTAACATCGTACATGCTTGATAATCGCTTAATGTGATTGGCTGGGTTCAAGATTTCAGGCAGAGGCTCGGGGTCTGCAAGGAAAAGGCGACCAAAGTTTCCAGCAGCTTAGAGGCTTTGCAGTGCCGACGTGCGAGGATGGAGTCTAAGAACAGCGCCTGAGCAGTGCAGAAATGAAGAACGGGGCAGATAACTCAGCAATTGAGGGATATCGTGCTAGGCACTTGTGTTCTAGACTTCACAAGGAGCATTCAGAACACGCATGATGAGCACCATTTTTTCACGAAGACAGGACCAAGTTTCCGTTCAAGAAAAATACCTGTGACCACCCCCCTCCCCCAACCAGGCCCTACAGTCCAAGCAAAGAGCTCGGCCCCGGGCTTATTTACATCTCGGACCCCGCCCCCGGTTACCACCACGAGGGCCGCGCCCACTCATTCGCAGAGGGCGCCCCACGCGTGGGTCCGGGACGCAGGCTTCGGCACACCCCTCTTCGGCCCCTTAGCTCGCCCACCGTCGGGCCCTCCCACCCCGAGGATAAGCACGCCTCCACTCCCGGCTGGACTACAGAGAAGGTGGGCCGGGCGGCGGCCTCCGACAGGCCCCACCCAGTGGCGCCGGCCAGAGACGGGGACGGAGGACCAGCCGAGATCAGGACAGAAAGGTGGTCGCCCTCACAGCTGGTTTACGCGCCTCCCCTCCCCGCCTCCCACTCCCTTTCCCAGAGTTTCCCATGCGAGCGCGCGAGAGAAGAAGCCAACCGAAACCGCGGGCATCCCACCCCGCCTAAGTCCTCCGCCGCCCGCCCGGCCGCGCCTCGCCTCACGCTCTACGGGGGAGGCGGGACCAATCAGCGAGCGACGTCTCCCTTCCGATTCGAGGCCCCCGACGCGCGGCTCACACCCCGAGCACCCAGCGCGCTGATTGGCTGCGTGCGCCGCCGGTCCGGTCGGGANAAGAAGGAATGTTGAGTTCTAGCCTTTGAAAAATAAATATGTGGAGATTATACACACACATACACACACACACAAATATATTAATAAAACTCAAGCTACAAGAATTAATGATAAAAGTTTTCCACTCATGATTTCAAGGTGCTCCTTCTAGAAGCAAACAGTTACCATTTTCCTTATGTGCCTTTCTGAAACATTTTACTACTTTTAAATAGATTCTTTGATTTTTTAGTATCATGCCTAATAAAGTGTTAAACAAGGTGTCTATTCATATAAACATAAGATTTTAAATATAACATAATTGGGGCCTACTGATAGATCTTGAGGTATCCTCATGAATGTCTAAGTTGATTGCTGCCATGGCGATCTCTGTTCGCAGCTGCCTTCAGTTTCTATCTTGACCCACTTCGGATCAGATGCATTTCTAGCTGAGGGGCAGAAGGCATGTCCTTTCCTAAGACTTTTGGGGACTGCATTGGTAGCCAGATTGCCCCTCCTCCCCTTTCCTTGATCATACAAATCCTGGAAGGCTTCCTAAATGGAAGAGTTAGGGATCCAAAGTCTGACACTTTGGAGAGATGGTCTTAGACCTCAAGTATATTATCTATTGAATTAATAATGTGCCTCTCAAAGTACCTACCTCTCACACTGGGAGCAGATTCTTCTGGAATTCCCGTCAGATCTGCTGCTTCTTGTCCTCACTCACATGGACACCCAAGTGCACACCCTGGTCACATAGGAGAAAATACCTGTGTGACGCAGGTAGATTTCTAAAGGCTATTTCATACAAAAACTGGTGGTGTGTTAGTAGGAAAAGGGCCACAATCCTTAACGGCCTTCCTACTTCTACATCAAATAAGCCTTTGCCCTAGAACATCCTTGTTGGTGGCTCTGGGAAGTGGAAAGGGAAGTCTTAAGAGGTGGAACAGCTCCACCAATTGGCTTCCTAGCTCTCCTTCACAAGCTGTTTTTAGAAAAGAGGTGAGTATAAATGCCTTTAAATTTACAAGAGGAGAAGCCATCCTGGAGGTAAACTTTTGAACGCAAGATTTATGCTGAGTGGGTTCATCTTGACCTATGTGCCTGCAGGCAACAGAAGAGAAGAAATGATAACGATTATTGGTTTTCTTCAAACTTCAAAACCATGTGCTATTCACTTTAATATTTACTACTTTCTTTAATCATCACACAACTATATTTATTTATTTAATTGGAGGCTAATTACTTTACAATATTGTAGTGGCTTTTGCCATACATAGACATGAATCAGCCATGGGTGTACCCCATGGGTGTTGCCCATCCTGAACCCCCCCTCCCACCTCCCTCACACAACTATAGTTAAGCAGCTATTATTGCAGAATTTTACTTGCCAAAGGTCACAGATTTGAAGCACAGGTGCATTCAAAACTACAACTTGCCCAACTCCAGGGCTCATGCTTTTCATCACAAACTTGATAAGTACTTCCATGTTCGAGGAGAGAGATAGTAGAAATGGAGATTTTTTTAAAAAGGATATTTGGAAAATTTGTAACACTCACAGGATGACCAAATCTCTCTCCAGGTTCAGCACTAGGTATCTTCCTAAGAGAAGCCTTCATTTCCGAAAAAAAAAAAAAAAAAGAATGTATTTCAGAAAGCCTTACTATTTGAAATGGTCATCTGGTACTGCCTGCTTGCTGATTTGTATTGCCAGTGCTGCTCTGCCTCGAGTCCTCTATTAAATTCACGAAATAGTGTACATGTGCGCGCCAGACAAGAACCAAGAAAACCGTGTTACAGATCTAGTCTCTGCTACCAACGACCTCTGTGAGACCCGAATTTCTTCTCAACTTGAAGTTCTATGGTGTTCTCTGCCTAACATCGTACATGCTTGATAATCGCTTAATGTGATTGGCTGGGTTCAAGATTTCAGGCAGAGGCTCGGGGTCTGCAAGGAAAAGGCGACCAAAGTTTCTAGCAGCTTAGAGGCTTTGCAGTGCAGACGTGCGAGGATGGAGTCTAAGAACAGCGCCTGAGCAGTGCAGAAATGAAGAACGGGGCAGATAACTCAGCAATTGAGGGATATCGTGCTAGGCACTTGTGTTCTAGACTTCACAAGGAGCATTCAGAACACGCATGATGAGCACCATTTTTTCACGAAGACAGGACCAAGTTTCCGTTCAAGAAAAATACCTGTGACCACCCCCCTCCCCCAACCAGGCCCTACAGTCCAAGCAAAGAGCTCGGCCCCGGGCTTATTTACATCTCGGACCCCGCCCCCGGTTACCACCACGAGGGCCGCGCCCACTCATTCGCAGAGGGCGCCCCACGCGTGGGTCCGGGACGCAGGCTTCGGCACACCCCTCTTCGGCCCCTTAGCTCGCCCACCGTCGGGCCCTCCCACCCCGAGGATAAGCACGCCTCCACTCCCGGCTGGACTACAGAGAAGGTGGGCCGGGCGGCGGCCTCCGACAGGCCCCACCCAGTGGCGCCGGCCAGAGACGGGGACGGAGGACCAGCCGAGATCAGGACAGAAAGGTGGTCGCCCTCACAGCTGGTTTACGCGCCTCCCCTCCCCGCCTCCCACTCCCTTTCCCAGAGTTTCCCATGCGAGCGCGCGAGAGAAGAAGCCAACCGAAACCGCGGGCATCCCACCCCGCCTAAGTCCTCCGCCGCCCGCCCGGCCGAGCCTCGCCTCACGCTCTACGGGGGAGGCGGGACCAATCAGCGAGCGACGTCTCCCTTCCGATTCGAGGCCCCCGACGCGCGGCTCACACCCCGAGCACCCAGCGCGCTGATTGGCTGCGTGCGCCGCCGGTCCGGTCGGGAGGGCGGGGAGGCCGGAGGGAAAGGAGGTGGGGAGAGGTAGCGGCCCGCGCCTCTCAGAGCCCACAGCGCGCGCCCTGGCCCTAACACGGGCGCTCGGGCCTAACCCCTTCCCTTTCTTCGCTGCCGGGTCTTCCGCGCCCCCCCCCCCCCAGGGCCGCGCGCTCGGCCAGCGTACCTCGCGCCTCTAACGGGCGTCCGGGGGCGCCAATCAGCTGGCGGCAGGGTGCCAGCCCCCCCGGGGCTGCGCCGGCGAANGTACTCCGTCCACATAACTTCTCCACTAGCTTGTGAAAGTTGCTCTCGTGAGCGGAGCCTATTAGTTTTTTTTTAATCACACGCCTTTAGAGAGCACGCTAATTGATTTCAACGTATTTCAAACTTGGTTTTCAAATCCTGCAGCTTTAATTGTTTTCTTCTCTCCTGGGGAATACTGCCCTTGGATTGAGTACTTTTGTCTTCTACTTACTTAATCCTTTCGTGGTTAATGGTTTCCTTTTGATCCTGAACAAAAGAAAAAACAGTAGTTAGGTTGGTTTTGTTACTCCTTCNCGGGGGCGCCAATCAGCTGGCGGCAGGGTGCCAGCCCCCCCGGGGCTGCGCCGGCGAATCGGCGGGGCTCGCGACCCGGGGTAGGAGGCGGGGCTACCGCGCGGCCGCGGCGGCGGCGGCGGCGGCGGCGGAGAAGCAGCTCCCAGCCACCAGCCAGCGAGCGCCGAGCGAGCCGCCCGGAGGTGGGTGCGCCGCGCCGCTGCGGCCGGTGGCGGAGGGCGCAGGGCGGAAGCGGAGGTGGGGCCGGCGGGCGCGGCGGGGGAGGACGGCTCNTACTTAATCCTTTCGTGGTTAATGGTTTCCTTTTGATCCTGAACAAAAGAAAAAACAGTAGTTAGGTTGGTTTTGTTACTCCTTCCTCTTGACCCTTGAAAAAGCTAAATACTGCCGGTTTGTTGTCAACTAACCCTTTATTTAAAAAGATAACATTTCCAGGTAAAACGAAAATGAGGTAGCATTTTTCCATTAGTCTTGTCATGTTTGTTACAGTTTGGGGTATCCTAAATTGTGTTTTAACACGACACAGCTAAATTTGTTATGAATAAATAAATGGTCTCGCGAACTTGCTTGGAGTAATTGCATCTTTTCAAAAATTCCATCTTTTCCTCTGATTTCATATAAATTGAACCTTCACCACTGATTGTAAGGGTGCTTTCCTTGAGACTAATAGATAATACACTTTCTATTATTTTGATAATACATTAGCTGTTCGAGTTTTGATCCCTTAAAAAAGTTAGGGTTAGGGGATGTGTAAGGTAAATAGTTAAATTTGGGAAGTTGTGAACAAGTAAAGGAAGCAAATATTCACAGAGATGAAAGAAATAATGTAAAATGGGCTTCATAAATGTGTCATAGTTTGAAGATGTTTTTTTCATTTGCCTTAAAAAAAAATACCATACAGGATATTGATAGAATTTTCTCCACCAGAAGTTCATTTAGCAAACATTTATATCAGAGTCAGAGACCAACACTGATTTTATTTTTAAAGTTTAAGTTTTTTCTGCTGTAAAATTAGTTGTTGTAGTAAATAAAAATAGTTCAAATCTATTGGCATTTCTAAGATAAGTGTCCACTTAAACCCTTAATGTTAAAGTTGAGTTTGAAGTAGTTCGTTGATCTATTTTAATTAATGTAAGGTGTTTGGGAACATCCATTCTGGGCTTTTTTTTAAGTATGAAATTGCTGTTAGAACTTGGTTTTTATACTTTGTAGCTATACCTTCTAAAGTGATTTCACATTCTAAGTGTTCAGCAAAATTTGGCTTGTTAAAGTTGTAACTTACCGGTATCTAGTCATAAATGGTCAGGTCTCTACACACACATCTGTAAGGTTCATGAAATAATAGTTTGCAAGAAACTGTGCAGAGTAATTTCCTGTTGTTTGTGGCTTGTCAGGCTTGGTATGTGCTTTAACTCTTAAGTAGGAATTTGGGGATAGTTTTGTATATTTCAGCAGAAATTCTCTTTAGTAAGAACAAGGGTTGTTTCTACTTCAAGATGGCAAAAGGTCCCCTTTTCATTTTCATACTGTAAATACCTCAAATGTGTTGCTGAAATCTTGTTACTTCATATTGAGGGAAAATCTGAGTGACAGAATAGTTCAGCTGCATAGCCTGCTGATCAGAGACCTGCAAAGAAGTTATTTTGCAGAAATTTTCAACTGTGGCTTTTATAAAAGGTCCGAAAGCACTCCTTATTCTTGTTTGGTTTTGTACTGTAGGACTTCTGAGGCCTCGTTTTTTGTAGCAGCTTTTTTATACAGGTGTTTCTGTAATGCATATAAAATCAGTATTTAGTGCAGTCTGGCAGATGGAGCCTTATTCATATTCTTGGGACAAGAGTCATTTTTAGAGGCTGGAGAGGGGCATGTCTTTTGATGGGCGTAGAGGAGCCATTTTTATCTGTAGATGTTTTCCACTAAGTATCACAAAGGTATGTCAGAAAATGCGAACCAGAAAGCTTTCAAAACCAGTCCAGGCAAGGTTATGCATTTATTCAACAAGTAACTTGTATTTATCGAACTGGTAACATTTACTCATTTATTAAACAGTAAAATGATGTTTTGCTGTGTATCAAGCCCTGAACTAGGCAATAAAGTAACAGGGAACAAGTATACCGTGTTCCTTAATGGAATTTGAAAAGTGGGAAGTCTTCATGTCTCCTTGCCCTGTCCTCCGGTGTTTAGAAAATCATGTTAACCATATTGATACAAATTGAGGGAGATTGTGATACAGGACTGAGCCACTTCCTGAAGTATGCTTGCACCGCTTTCTTTTGCGCATAGAGCATGGCGCTGGGGAAGGGGTCACATGTTCACTCTCATCATCTCTGGGAACAGATCTTGTATTTTTTTTGGAAAGAGGGAACTTGTCACCAGTTTTGCACAGTCTCTGCAAATTGAAGGTATGACCAGTCTTTCAGAAATTAGTATTTGTTGCTGTGCAGGTGAACCCTTGAAGAGCTAGCCTAATTTGGCCTTGGTTTGATTATTCATTGCCGTTTATATCTTCCCTGACAGCACGGTTAGTAAAGAATCTGCCTACAGTGCTGGAGACCTCAGTTTGATTCCTGGGTCGGGAAGATCGGGAGAAGGAAAGGTTTCCCACTCCAGCGTTCTGACCTGGAGAATTCCATGTGGGGTCACGAAGAGTCGGACACAACTGAGCGAGTTTTGCTTCACTTTATAGAAGATGGTTAGGGAAAGAAAGCAACCCTGAACTGGTCAGGCTCCAATGAAAGAGCCAGAAATAAAGTATAAAAACAGGTAGCTAACCAAGACCAACCATTGGGCTGCAATCTTGTGTAGTGGAAAGGCCCTGGGTTTTGGAGTCAGACCAAGGCTTACGGTCAGTTTCTCAGTTTTTTGGACAGATTACTTGAACTCCTGAGCCTTGGTTTTCTGACTGAAAATGGAGCTGATAGCACCTACTTCTTAAGGTTATTAGAGTGAATGATTGTGATGAGGGTATGAAGGTATCTAAAACAGTGCCTGAGAAGACATGAGGCTCTTCTCAGATATCTCTTTTGTTCTCTTCTGCTTGTAGTTTTCACTTGTTTTCTTTCTAATTCAGATGACTCTCCTACCCTCTTCTCCTTGACGTATGATAACATACGTATGAGAAACGAGACACTAAGCAAAAAGGCCAAGGGTAGCCAGATTGTCCCGAGTCCTCACGGGAGAGTCATCGCTACCCTTAATTAGATCCTGTTGGTATTTATTTCGTATGTTTCTAACAAGCAAAGTTATCTTACTTCTAACCCACAGAAGATTAGAGACAAATTGATTGTGGGTAATGTGGGAGGTTGAGGCCAGTCTAATGGGGAGTAGACTAGGAGGATGGGGAGCTGTTCGCCTACTGTCCATGGTAAGATAAAACAGATAGCAGCTTGGTGAGGATAATGGAGATAATCTACAAGACACAGAAGCAAATACTCAGAGCCTAACTAGCAGGTCTGGAACCATTCACTGCAGGACCAGACCTGAAAGCATAGTAATGAATGTTCATCAATTAGCTTAAATCATATTTGGGAAAATCTATTTAAAGAGCGTGGTAATCGACATAATATACTTTAGATCGTCATTCAGGATGATTAACACATGTTCTTAAAGGAGTAGAACGTGATTCTGATGATGTATTTCATGAAAGATCCACAGTACCTGCTGTGACCGAGCTGCTCTTTAGTTTTGCCATTCTGGGGGCCGTGATTCCAGACTGAAAAATCCCTCATGCGAGGCCAGTAGTAAAGAAAGGTGATCTGAATGGTATAGCGCCCACGCCTGTTCTTCAGAGAAAATCATTCTGTTTGTCAGTCTGCAGGGATGTCATGTACAGTTGTTCACTTGGGTTTTAAGATAAAGTAAGTATGCTAGTGATTTCTAGAACCAGTGTGGACAGTTGGCTGGTCTGTCTGTTGAGGGCTTTATGCCTCTTATGACTTCTGTTCGATATTAGTCTTGATAACTTTTTTGGATCTTCCTCTTTCCCTGTCTCCAGGTTGTACTTTCTAAACCATCTACTCCATCAGATATTCATATTAATTGGTGACCTTGTAATTATAGCCTTAGCTATTTGGGGGGGGGGGAAGGACTTTTAAAAAAACTAGTAGTACAAAAGTAATCCAGCCCTTTTTGTTTAAAAATGCAGTTGGAGGCTTATTGCTTATCTCTGATTTAATTTTGATCATTTCTCCAGATTGGTATAATTGTGATCTGTTTAATTAGGACATACTTGAATACTGATTACAGGTAGACATCTCAAGGATAGCTCTGAGTTTCCATTTCAGTAGTTTCATGTAGGAAGAATGTAACTTTGCCAAGTCAGATGGGTTTGGACCCTGCCTCTGGTTTGGCTAGTTAGCCAGAAATACTAAGGTAGTTCACGTGATTGTGGCTTACACACTTACCATACGTTCTAGAGTGTACGGATTGCTTTTGGATAATACGTGAGCCACAGTGATAGAGAACAGATACCTGCTCATTTAGGTCTGTCTTTAGGTTTGTGCTTTTAAGAAAACAAATCCTAAGGTGATTCATTCTCATTAAAATTTTACTGTGAAGTTGTCACTAACTCTTCCAGATAGTTCTGTAATTTTTCAAAATCTTGGGATCACTTTGGAACAATGGAATGTGAGTGCAGACTTTAGTTTTGATCTGTTCTATACCCATGTCCAGTTTGCCTCTGAAAAGCTGCATTTCCTTAAACAATCTAGTGCCCTTTCCCACCTTCTCTTGGAGGGGGTAGGCCTAGCTTCAGGTTTAAAGTATTCAACTAGTAAGGAAGAATACTGGGAGGAGCCGCTGCAAGTCCATCAGATTGATTACCTTGAGTCTTTCAATTCGAAAACTCCCATCTGAGGGCATAGTGTAGTAAATCTGTGACCTTGTAGTTTGCCTGTTTAAGATAAAGTATATTTGCATTTGTTACTTCAGCTTTTTCCAAAAATTCTATAAAGAGATAATGGTTAAGGATTTGTAAATATTAAAGAAATGCTCTGTTTTAATCACACCCTTCATTACAAAATGTGAGGTGGTGAATCTGGTGTTCAAAGTTCACAGAATAATAATAAACTCCTGATAAATCGTGCAGTGGAAGCTGGGCACATGGGCATTCTCCCTTGATTTGAATGAACTATGGAAACTTTCTTGTTGACTATAGAGTTGCTCTATCTATGGCAGTGAATGCAAATCTTCCTTGTTTAGACCATGTCTTTACTTTATAAACAGGTGGTTAGGCTGTAGTTCAGGTAGGCTGGCCGGTTACACTTTCTGTGTAATGTTTTAGGGATCAGGAGGGTCCTGCTTTGGCCTGAGGTTTGTGCCTTGGTCGTTTTTGCTCTGAACCACTTCTTAAACCTCACACGGACCTGTGTGCACCCAGCAGCAGCCAGAAGGAAGGCTCCTGCCAGCACCAGCACCAGTGTGCAGAATCTCAGAAGTCCTGCCTGCGCAGTTTTCCTGTCATTCTTTCACCCCCCGCCCCCCAAGCCTTTGAAGCTCTAAAGGAATAATAGATTGTAGAGAAGGATCTTTGGTGTAGACCCACACCATTCAATATAGTAGACACCAGCTACATGTGACTATTTAAGCACTTGAAATATGGCTGCTGTAACTGAGGAATATTGAATTTAATTTTAATTTTAAAGAAAGTTCTGTTGTGCATTCTCTAGTCTTTGTTTTAGTTGGATTTTTACACTCTGAGGACTTGGACCCAGTTGATGTGGGCCTAAGTTGTTGCTTCAGCAGGTCAGTACAGACTGGGAATTGGAGGAGAAGTTGGAGTACTGAATATTTGTGCTGATTTGAGTCTGAGCTTGTGTAGTTTCAATAATTGCATCCTTTTTTACAATCCGGGGATGATAAACGGGTATGTAATTTTATGTTTATAAGCTGAATATAGGCCTATGGATTCCACACAACTCATTAAAAGTGAAAGGAAAGTAGCTGAACTGAAGAACAAACAGACTCTTTTCAGCAGTCCTCCTTTAATGTGGACTTTCTCTCAACTGATGACCTGCTTTTTAGGGTTAAATTCAAGCTCTGACATTAGGTTTTAACAGTCCATACAATTGAACACATGGATGTTTCTCTTTGCTTTTGTTTAAAAGGCACATGACCCACTGCTTTCCACGGGACCAGCTTGGGCTTCCAGTGGGCAGTGCCTTTCCTTGCCAGTGTGCAACTTTGGGAATAAGACAGTTGCAGTGAGAATTGAGAGATTTTTTTTTTTTAAACTGGCTTTTACGTGTGTGTGTTCATTAATGCTTTCTATTGTCCTGGTTTCTTTGACCAAAACAGTTGTAAAAATCCAGGTCATTAGTACATCTTGCTGTTTTCCCTATCTTGTGTGATACATGTTTGAATGTGGATTGCCAAATACCTCAGTGATTTTTCTTTATTTCAGCAGGAACTTAGGTGTTCTTTTTGAGGCAGCACCATCACATTTCACGTGTTTTGTGTTGGAATGCCTGACTTGATTTTCTTCTGAAATAAGCGTATGGGTATTGGGGGAACAGTTCACGTTTGCCGTTTGAAGATGTCTGGCATCCATGGTCACTCTCAGCACTGAATAACTTTCTTTGTTTGAGACTTGAATTTTGTGGGTTTTTGTCACCTATTTCCATATCGCCTTCCTGCTGTCCTTAAACAAGTCATCACTGAATTCTGAACTGCCAAGGTTAGTAGTCTTAATCCATTATCATACTGCTTCAGTGTTTGCCATCATTGACTGTGTACTCCCTTTATCTAAATTTCTTGAAACCATACAAAGAGACATAGATTAGGCCCTTTCCTTTTCCTTCAAATATGGAATAAAATGCACAACTTTTTTTGTTTTATCAGCTATATATATATATATAGCTGATCTAGAGAGGGCAGCAAGGGAGAAAAAAGTCTCCAGGTATCAGAAGCTTAGAAAATCAGTTAGTGTCAAGAAAAAGCCTTGGGGAATTTATTAGATAAATAATCCAGTAGCTGGGGCTGGGGTTCTATGGCCATTTGGGAAAAGGAGATAAAATTCTGGAAACTGTATACTAAAACGCACACATATATATACACATCTGTTCCAGTATCATTGAAACTTCTGTGGACTCAGAAAAACAAGCTTCAGGCTTCTGTATGGAAAAAGTAGAAAAACACTACTCTTTGTATCCCATGAATGCCAAGCATGGGAAATAAAAGCAGACACTAGTTAGATGCAGAATAGTGGGTTTTGGGGTTTTTTTTTGAATAGTGGTCTTTTTAAGGAGGTAATACATTATTGTATTCAAACTTGAAATTCAAAAGATACACACTGCAGTCTCTTGCTACGCCTTACTCAGTTGCCTTTCTAAAGGCAAGTAGCAGCATTAAGAGGTTTTCTTGTATTGTTCTGAAAGTGTTATGCATTGTTCTGAAAGTTGCGTATATGAGCAACTTTGTGCATGCGTTACCTTTTAGTACAAAAAGTGGTCCTGTATTTTGCTTAATAATGCATCCTATAGGTTATTCCTTGTCATTATATAAGTACTTTTTAGCTTTCTTTTGGTTGCACAGTTTTTTTGTATGTGTGTCTATAATATATTTAATCAGTCCTCTGTTGATGGATGTTTATTTCCAGTCTTGTGTTAAAAATAGTGGTGCAACAAATAACTGTTTCTGCATCATTATATACATCCATAGAAGAGATTTCTAGAAGTAGGTCAGAGGATATCTACTTTATAATATATTTTAGGAAATGTACTTTATTCATTTTTTGAATAATAAGAGCACATGATGCCAGATTCAAAAGGAACAAAATAGTAAATGATGAAAAGTAACTCTCCCTCAGGTCTCACCTCCTACTATCCAGTTCTGTATCCTTCTAGAGCTGCTGTGTTCAGTAAATAGCCACGAGCTGTATGTGGTCCTTGAACACCTGAAATGTAGCTAGTCCAAACTGAGATGGACTGCATGTATAAAACACACTGGATTTATAATACTTAAGTAAAAAAAATTTACTGTAAATAAACTATTTTCATCTTTAATACTGATTACACACTTATATGTTTGTGTGTATGCTGAGTTGTGTCCAACTGTTTGTGATCCCGTGGATTGCAGCCCGCCGGGCCCCTCTGTCCATGGAATTCTCCAGGCAAGCTTATTGGAGTGGGTTGCTACTTCTGCAACAAGGGATCTTCCCAACCCAGGGATCGAACCCTGGTCTCTATATTTCCGGCATTGGCAGGCAGGTTCTTTACCACTGAACCGCCTGGGAAAACCCTTTTTAGATACGGTGGCATAGATTAGTACCTGCTGCAGTCCATGGGGTCGCAAAGAGTCGGACACGACTGAATGACTGGACTGAACTGATTGCATTATTTAAATGATTCAGTTCAGTTCAGTCGCTCAGTCGAGTTTGACTGTTGGCAGATTACTTTTAACTATGATTACTTTCAGCTATTTTTACTTTCTTAAAAATGTAGCTAATAGCAAGTTTACAAATACATGCATCCTATTTTTGTTGAGTGGCACTGGGTCTAAAATTCCATATGTATGTAAACATGTCTGAACATATGAGAGTTCCTGTTAACAGGCAGGTTTTTTCCTTTGCATTCTAATCTATAGGATCAGAAATCTGGATGTTAGTTAAAACAGGCCCGGTGGTTATTTATTGTCACATTCACTCTGAACATCTAGTGGGTCTCATCAGTGGCAGTCGTGCTTCCATCGGCTTTTACAGTGTTGGTCCACTTTGGAGAGAAGCCTGGTATCATTCTTGCTGCATGTTGTTTGAACCCGTTCTACTCTGCACTGGTTGCTGACACTGGTACTCAGCAGTTGTTCTGGGATCCCCCTCCACGCTCCTGGGGTTCCTTAGCCTTTCTCCTTTGCTAGATTTCTTATTCTTTTGCTCTCCCTTCTTTTCATAAAACGTATCCTTCCCTTCAGGACTTTCCTTGAGAGAGAGTGTATGTGGAAAATATTTGGAGATATTGTATGTCTGAAAATACCTTATTCAATCCTGGGTGGCTAATAGAATTCTTGGTTGAAAATAAGTGTGTTTCAGAATGATGAGAGCATTGCTCTGTTGGCTTCACTTAGTTTTACTGTTCTGAAAATCAAATCCATTCTGATTCTTTTCTATATGACCTTTAAAAAAATTTATATCTGGGAACTTTTGGCTCTTCGTTTGTGTCCTCAGCATTCAGAAGTTTTACAGCCACCAGCCTTTATGTGGGCATGTTTGATCCATTGGCCTGGGGTCTTAATGGACCTTTTCAATCAGGAAGCTCCCATCTTTCAGTTCAGGGGATATTTCTTGATTTCTTTGATAATTCCCCCTCCTTCCATTGTCGTCTCTGATGTTTGAACATTGGGCAATCCAAGAGCTCTTCTTTTACTGTTTGAACGGTTCCCTTTGTAAAGCTTGTTTCCTCTGTAAAACATGCTACTCTTGGTCAGGGTTGCTGTAGTCTCTCGTTTCTCTGGGTGTAGTGGTAATTTTGACAGTGTTTTCTTTCTCTATATAAACTTCTTAAAGCTGCATTTTTCTGTTTTTGCTTCATTTTTCCTCGAATAATCCAAGTAATCCTTAATTAAGAAAGTAGGGGTCTGAAAAGCTGATTGGAACTAGGCATATGGGTGGTCTCCTTTCAGTTTCATTGAAGAATAATCTAAGTGGACTGTTTGTTGGTAAACTCTTGATTTCAGTGTCTGTATGTTTTTCCTCCTAGGTTGGTCAGGTACCCCAGAGAGGAGTCTTGTTCTGACTAAATGGGTAAAGGTCTGGCTTCTAGTATTTTTGAGAACCAGAACTCAAGGAAGGAAAGGGCTGGGGAGTGTCTGCAGTTAGCATGCCTTGTTCATTTACTCCATCTCTTCTCCTAACAGGACCCAGACTGTTCCCCACTCCAGGTAGACTGATTTCCTCTCTGCCAAGAAAAAGGTTTAGTCTTCTGCAGAGGGAAAGGGACAGTTAACCCAGAGAGGGAGCAGCGGGGGAGTAGGTGATTGCTTCTCAGATAGCTCTCACTCAATCCTGTCTCTTTTATCTCCTTCCCTCCTCCCGGTCCTCAGCTCCTGCTATGCCTGGTGGTGTCCACAACTTAACCTTTTGAGAATTCTGCTGTGTAAATAGAATGTTTCTCTAGGGTAGCTTAGAGTTAGTAGTAGTTCCTGAAATCTGTTCACAGTTATTACTCATCCATCCATTTTCCAGTTATCAAAATTTTGCTTTTCTTCTTATTCTTCACCCTATCCTCATGAGATTGTCTTTTCTTTTAAAATTCCTTTATTTGTATTTTATTTTGGTTTTTATTTGCTGTCTTCACCCTACAGCCACTGATTAAAGTTTTCCATTAAAAATTTAAGGAGTGCCTCCTGAAAGAATTGAAATAGAATGTGTAACTCCAAATCAGTGGGGATGAAGGGGTTAAAATGATGACTATGTAATCATTCAAGCAGAAGCCAGGAAAGGGGAAAAAAGAATTGAAGAAACTCCTTAGGAATTAGAAAACAAAATAAGGTGATAGAAAGTTAGCTTCAATATCTCCATAAACCAGTACGTAAGTTCACATTAAACTTACTGGTTAAAGGAGAATGAAAACTTAAAGTTTAATTAAATGCTTCTTATTAGTAGATACACTTAAAACTAGGATGATGTAGTTTTAAAGTAAAGAAATGCAAAAAGTTGTGCTAGGCATTATGTGGAAATCTAATTCCCAGTGTGATGTTATCTGGGGATGGGGCCTTTGGGAAGTGATTAGATCATGAGAGTGGAGCCCTTCTTAATGGGATTAATGCCCTTTTAAGAGACACCCCAGGGAATTCCCTTGCCCCCTTCTGCTGTATGAGGTTACAGCAAAAAGACAGCTGTCTATGAAGTAGGAAGTGAGCCCATACTATACACCAAATCTGATGGCACCTTGAACTTGAAATTCCCAGCCTCCAGAATTTTAAGAAATAGATTTCCACTGTTTAATAAGGCACCCAGTCTACAGAATGCCATTACAGCAGCCCGAATGGGGATTATGCCTAGCACAACTTTTTGCATTTCTTTACTTTGAAACTGCATCATCCTAGAATTTGATGGCTTCCCTGGTGGCTTAGACGGTAAAAGCGGCTGCTTACAATGCGGGAGATGCAGGTTCAATCCCTTGGTTGGGAAGATCTCCTGGAGAAGGAAATGGCAACCCATTCCAGTATTCTTGCCTGGAAAATCCCATGGATGGAGGAGCCTGGTAGGCTACAGTCCATGGGGTAGCAAAGAGCTGGACATGACTGAGCAGCTTCACAGTACATAAGAATTTGGGTGCAGGGCAAGGTGGGTGTGATAGGGACAGTCTGTAGTGATCTATACAGTAACATTGGCAGAATTATAAGGGTANTAGCAAAGAGCTGGACATGACTGAGCAGCTTCACAGTACATAAGAATTTGGGTGCAGGGCAAGGTGGGTGTGATAGGGACAGTCTGTAGTGATCTATACAGTAACATTGGCAGAATTATAAGGGTAAATAAACAGACGTGTGATAATCGTACTAGGAGATTCTAATATCCGTCATAATAATTGAAGAAAAGATAGATAGTTAATAAGGTTATACAGGTTTGGAAATGTGCAGTTAGCAAGCATGCAATAGTTACAGACAATATATTCTTTTCTGATACCTGTGGAATTTTATAAAGCTTAGTTATGTATCAAACCTCAAAGCAAAAATTTGTAGCCTGCAAGTCATATTTGGGACCCTCGTACGGTTAAGTTAGAAACATCGCAGGAGGATAGCGCCAGCTCCCACATCCATAGTGGTGGGCTGGAAAACATTTCTCAGTTTAAGAATGAATCACAAAAATGAGAAGTGTTTAGGATGATGAAAATGCTGCTTATCAAAACTGGGTTACAACAAAAGCTCATTTGCCTACCTGGGAAATTTAGAACTTTAAATATTTATTGAAAAAAAAAAAAAAAAAAAAATAAATATTTATTGNGCCACCTCATGTGAAGTTGACTCACTGGAAAAGACTCTGATGCTGGGAGGGATTGGGGACAGGAGGAGAAGGGGACGACTGAGGATGAGATGGATGGATGGCATCACTGACTTGATGGACATGAGTCTGAGTGAACTCCGGGAGTTGGTGATGGACAGGGACAGGGAGGCCTGGCATGCTGTGATTCATGGAGTCGCAAAGAGCTGGACACGACTGAGCGACTGCGCTGAAATCTAAGGTGCTAAGTTGAAAAGACTTAAGTTACCTGAGATTGATAGAGGAGAAAAAGAGCACAAATACATTAGAAGTGAAACAGGGATAGGACTGCAGACAAACTGAGGTTTCAGAACTGAGAAACGTGAACAGCTTTTTGCCTTTCGATTGGAAAACAGGTTGAATGGAAATCTCTAGGAAAATAAATTACCAAAAGTGGCTTAAGGATATGAAACTTGATTATAATTTTAAAGTCTTAATTCATACTTAGAAAATACAAAGAAATGAAATTAAATAAAAATTTCAAAAAATCCAAACCCCAAGTGAAAATCCCAGATGGGCAAGTTCTACAAAACTTATGAAGAACTAGTAATTCCAGTGTCATGTAAAGTGTTACGTGGTCTGGGTCCTGATAGGAGAAGAGATGCAGTGAATGAATATATGAGAAAAAATCATTTTGCTGGGCTACTATAATCTTAGTACCACCAGCGCAGGACAGATGTAGTATCAGAAGGGAAACATACAGGCTATACCTCAATAATAAGCACAGCAATGTAATTTTAGATAAAATGTTAGTATTTGCTCATAACAAAAAAACCACTGTGATTAATTAGGGTTTGTCTCAAAACGTAAAAATGATTAAACATTAGAAAACCTGTAAGTGAAATTCATCACATTAACACATCAAAAGAGGAAAAACCTCTACGATAATCTCAATGGGTGAAGGAAAGCAGATGATAAAATTCAGTACTTATTCTTAACAAAACTTCTTAGAAAATTAGAAATATAAGGGAACTTGATTAATTTGAGTAAATGGTCTTTGTTAAAAAAAAATAGAAGTGTGCCTGTGGCATGATTACAACTTTGTGAATTTCTGTAACAGGTGAAAATTACTTTGATGTAAATCAGGAATATGAAGGGTATTTTGACTCAGAAGGGATCCAAGGAGACTTTGTGAGACAGTGAAAATATTCTGTATCTTGACGGGAATGGTGGTTATATGGAGGTATGTATTTATGAGGACTCAATGAATTATATATTTAACATCTTGTGCATTTTATTGTATGTAAGCAATGCCTCAATAAAGTTGATTTTTTTTTAAAGTTAATACAGTTGACACTTGAACTGTGCCTGTCCACTGCTGTGTTTGTTTTTTCCCCCAGGAACTATGTACTACCTCATTCATGATTGAATCTTCACATGTAGAACTGTGATATAGAGGGCTAACTGTAAAGTGACATGTGAATTTTCAAATGCATGGAGGCTCAGCATCTCTAATGTTGTCGTTCAAGGCTCAATTGTATATAAAAACCAATGCCAGCAACAAGCAAAATCTGAATTTAAAAAAGACACCCTTTAAAATGACAACACAAGTTTGTGTAGTTACAAAATACCTAGGAAAAAATAAAAACATGTGGGACCTTAATGGAAAAAATTATGACCTATATAATATGTAATTATAAGAAAATATACTTGTGTTTATGAAACGAAGATACAGTATCATAAATATCAATTTTCCTCTACCTATTTATAAATTCAGTGTCATTCCAAGTAAAATTGCAGAAAGGTGAAAGAGAATTCATTTTGTCCAATACCAAGACATAATTCTGTAGCTTCAATGGTTCAGACATGATGGTATTTGTTTCATACACAGACTAATGGAAAGAAAGGGAAAAGAAGCGTAGAAACACAAGTAGCGTCTGTAATCACTAGGGAAATGACTCAATGGATGGTACTGGTGTACTTCATTATTTCTGTTGGGGAGAAGATACCTGCCCCACATCACACACCAAAATAGATTGCTACCAGATCGAACAGCAAAACTTNTTAATTATAAGAAAATATACTTGTGTTTATGAAACGAAGATACAGTATCATAAATATCAATTTTCCTCTACCTATTTATAAATTCAGTGTCACTCCAAGTAAAATTGCAGAAAGGTGAAAGAGAATTCATTTTGTCCAATACCAAGACATAATTCAGTAGCTTCAATGGTTCAGACATGATGGTATTTGTTTCATATACAGACTAATGGAAAGAAAGGGAAAAGAAGCGTAGAAACACAAGTAGCGTCTGTAATCACTAGGGAAATGACTCAATGGATGGTACTGGTGTACTTCATTATTTCTGTTGGGGAGAAGATACCTGCCCCACATCACACACCAAAATAGATTGCTACCAGATCGAACAGCAAAACTTTGCAATTTGACTTTTAAAAGGTGACAGTATATGGAAGGATCTTTAAGAAGGTATAAGTGTATACATAAGTTAAAATACTGATAAATTTGAGCACTTTAAAGTGCAATACTTTATTTTAAAAAGGCCATTAAAAGTCACTTGCTAGGTGAAGATATATGTGGCTTGTGTAATTAACAAAAGATGATTATATGAAGAATTCCCAGGTAGCTCAGCTGGTAGAGAATCCGCTTGCAGTGCAGGAGACCCTGATTCGATTCCTGGGTTAGGAAGTTCCCCTGGAGAAGGAAATGACAACTCACTCTGGAATTCTTGCCTGGAGAATTCCACAAACAGAGGAGCCTGGTGAGCTACAGTCCATGGGGCGGCAAAGGGTTGGACGTGACTGAGTGACTAAGCACAGGGACAAGAAAAAGATGGTGAATGTGAACAAATGATCCAAAGGAACAGGATCCTGAAAAATCAGTAAACAGTTTTCTCAAATTTCTTTGTAATTGGGGAAATGCTAAGTGTTGACAGCCCTCCTCTCTGTTGCACTCCTGCTTTTGATGAAAGTTTGAGGGACCAAATAATGTGTTGATGATAGTGGGTAAAATAGGAACTCATTTTTCCCTGGTGGGAATGACAGTGTAATCGGGTTGTTAGTACTTGGTAAGGACGTATGTGTGCATGTCCTGCCAGGCAGCATTTCAACTTGTTGGTATATGTGCTAAGGCATTGTTTTCCATATGTTTTTTACAGACCCGTGGTGGGGAATAGATTGATGTTATATGAGACACAGGCTGAATTAACATTTTTAAAATGGAGTGTGATCTGTTTTCTACTGTTTTTTGTTTTTTTCTTTTCTGTTCTTTAAAAAAGATGGTGCTCAGGATCAGCTAAGTTGATTTCATAGTCATCAGTAGTTCACAGCCCTCAATTTAGAGAGATGGCAGAGGGCAACATATAATAAAATGCCTGTTTTAAGTGTGTGGGGGGGGGACTGCAGTGAAAAATCGTTTTTCTCACTGTGGGGTTTCTTTTTTGATCAGAAAGTTCAGAAGTTTCTGTCCTTAAAGAGCTCTCCTTATGTATTAGAAGTTATATGCCAAATTGCTGATGGGAGCTTGTAAGAGTGGATAATTGGAAACAATCTCCTCTTTAGAAGGAGACTAGACACTGAACTGTGTTGAGTCGCACAGTGGAATGCTATATGACAGCGAAAGTGAATGCCCTAGAGCCGAAGATTATTTATGGATCAGTCGGCGGGAGAGAGAGGAAGCGACGTGAGCAGTGTCAAAGTTTGACACAAATTTTTAGAAGTGTGCAAACTTTATTGTTAAGATTATTTATGTATCTATAGGAATGAAAGAAAGGAAGCGACATGAGCAGTGTCAAAGTTTGACACAAATTTATAGAAGTGTGCAAAACTTTTTTGTTATGGATACCACGTGTATCAAAACCTTTTAATGACACATTGGGGAAAGTGAAAATCGTGGCTATCTCTTGAGAAGCAAGAGGAAGGACAGTGGGATAATAAAGGTGTTCATAGAGGACTTTAGCTGAATCCATCTGTCATGTCTTATATTTAGTCATATACTACAAAATGCTAAGAGTTGACAGCTAGATGGGAGATCCAAGGGCATTTCAATATATATATTTTATGACTGAAATACTTATTTAAAAAATAAACACTCTAGCCGCAATAAAATTCAAGATAACTGGAGGAAAAAATTAATGAGATGTGTAACACCTTTATGCAGAAAATTAGACAACTTACTGATGGGTATTACGTCCAAAATAAGTGGAAATATCTCATTTTCATAAATAATACATAGTGTCATAAATTAATAAAAATTCATTGCACTTCCAAAGTTCTATAGTCATCAGTAGTTCACAACCCTCAATTTAGAGAGATGGCAGAGGATAACATATAATAAAATGCCTGTTTTAAGTGTGTTGGGGGGGGGCTGCAGTGAAAAGTCGTTTGGTGGAATTTGACAACATCAAATTAAAAGTCATTGTTAGTCACTAAAGTGAAATTGAAAGTCACTCAGTCGTGTCCGACTCTTTGCGACCCCATGGACTATATACCGTCCATGGAATTCTCCAGGCCAGAATACTGGAGCGGGTAGCTGTTCCCTCCTCAAGGGGATCCTCCGAACCCAGGGATCAAACCCAGGTTTCCCACGTTACAGGCAGATTGTTTACCAGCCGAGCCACTGGAGAAGCGCATTCACTAAGTTGCATCCAGCTCTTGCAGCCTTGTGGGTGTAGCCCACCAGCCTCCTCTGTCCAGGGGATTTCCCAGGAAGAATCCTGCAGCGGGGAGCCTTTTCTTCTCCAGAAGATCTTCCCAACCCAGGGATCGAACCCGAGTCGCCTTCATTGGCAGGCCAGTTTTTTTTACCACTGAGCCACCAGGGAAAGTCCATCAAATTAAAAGTAACATCCGAATTAAAAAAAGTGAGGGAGGACTCGTTTCTCAAATATCACAACGTGCCTGAAAGCAGTAACAACTTAGTGTATGTATGAGTAAACTCGTCAGGGGGCAGAGTATGAAGTCCCCAGTGAGACGTTTATTTACAGGGCTTTGGTATGTGACAGGAGTGGCATTTTGAATTAGTCAAAAAAAGATAGTAACTAATAAATGGTGCTTATAAAATGGGCTTCCCAGGTGGCTCAGTGGTCACGAATCCGCCTGCAGTAGTACAGGAGATCCAGTTTCCATCCCTGTGTCAGTAAGATCCCCTGGAGGAGGAAATGACAACCCACTCCAGTATTCTTACCTGGGAAATCCCTTGGACAGAGGAGCCTGGCGGGCTAACAGTCGAAGGGGTCCAAAAAAGTCGGACACAACTGAGAGACTGAGCATGCACACACACACGCTGCTAAGATAGGCATCCTTGAAGGAGACACTGAGATTGCCATCTCACCTCTTAAATGGAAATTCCTGGTAAGTTAAAACCTAAATGTGAAAAACAAATGTGAACTGTAAGAGTATCCAGAAGGAACAAAATCTTTAAAAAATCAAGGTATCTGTTTGTATCTCAGATTCCTCATTTGTAAATAACAGTACCCACCCCACTGAATTCTTAAAAGAGAATTAAATGAGTTAATGCTTACCTGTTAGACTAATGTGTTGTGTCATTGAGAAGGACTTAGTAAATGTTTGCTACTACCTTTGAATGCAGAAAGAGATCTCTTTAGAAATCAACAAAATTTTAAGATATTTTAAGTATAAATTTTTATGCTAAAAGACAATGTAAGGAAATGAAAAAAACATTCTGAGGATTTGCAATAAACATTCAGTTGATAGGGTTTTTTATCAGAATAAAAAATAGTATGCAAAGAATAGCAAATTGAAGAAATGAAATGTAGGGAATGCCATTTGTAAAACTTTTACAGTTATTAATAACTTGGCTTTATTTGCTAGTTCAGGATAATCAGACCTCTTAACTGAAACTTTCCAGTGAGTAATCTTGGAATCCCAATTTTACTAAAATATCATTTGATAAGCTTTCTTCTTTGGCTGTGAAGTGAAGTTTTCCTATTCTGTTGAAATCGCACTATGTTTAAGTACCACAGCTGGAATTAGGAGCAGGGTTAGTATCTGAACTTTTCAGTTTTTGCAGATGTTGAGAAAAACATTTCTGACTTGAGTACAGAGCTTGCTACCACACTATTGAAGGAAATCTGTATGATGTAAAAGATTCATTCATATTTTGATAATTTGATCATAAATTAATTTTCTTGTTTTCTTACTCTATTTTGTCCTCAAGTTGAAACATGCAGAAATTGATACCTTATAAAAGCCTAAACTCAATCTGTTTACATTTCAAAACTTTTGGCTATTTAAAATGCCCAACTAATTAGCATTACTGCAAAAGTTATTTTATTGTATAATTGAAAAATTCTCCAGAGATAATTAGCCAGGAGTTAACCAGCCATGATTACTAAGACAGTTAAGACTGGTAACTTTAAGCGATCACGTAGTTCCAAAGTGATCATAACTGCTCTTTCTAAGACATGGGACACTGAAATAATGGCCGTACTAGGTCATGAGGTCATTCAGATGACCCAGAATAGGCTTAAACTTTCCATGTTTTCATTTCCATGAAGAGAAAAGTTTTTATAAAAGACTTTATAGAAAGTTTTCAAATCCCTAAGAATACATCTTAACTCACAAGAAACATTTTTCCTAACAGAAGTGAAACAGAGACTCTTACTCAGATTCTTCCTGACACTGGGGATCCCTTTCATTTTGCTGGTAATATAAAAGTTTGATTTTTATTCATTTTCCTAGCTGTAATTCTCATGGCTGAATTAATTGAACTAAGGTATAGGCACTTTTAGATAGCATCTTGTTGTATTTGCTTGTTTTGGCGGTTTTTTGCAAGGAATAGGGCTCTTTGCTGTAATTTAGGAATAAGAGTTTTGTTCTAAGGATGAAATGGGTGTGGCGCTTGTCTGGCGCCTGGAGGGTCTTCTGAACGCGAGCCTCCTCCGCGGGCCTCGCCGGGGTGTGCACGCTCCTCCACTGACTGCCCTCTGCTGAGCATCTGCTGTGCTTTCTGCTGCCCCCGGTCATGTGATGAACACGAGCAAGGCCATGTATTAATACTGACCCTGTAACCTGTTTTCAGATTGGCTTCTGTTTCTCCGTGCTGCTGAGTTTACACTGGTTAGTGACCATCATCCTCAGATCCTCCTTTTCCCTACACTGTCCGTATCCACGTGGCCAGTAACACATGTGAATTGTTTGTGTAATCACTGAAGTAATGCTCTTAATATTAGCGGTAACTTCTGTTTTCAGTTTTTTAAAACGGACCGGCCTCGCTTTTCCCTCTCTCCTACCTTTTGCTTCCTTGTACCCTGTGTCCCAGCAATACCTGCATGTTTTTTTTCCTTTTTTTGTAACTCCTAAAACGTTTCCTTTCTCTCAAACATACTGAACTTCCTGCCTGCTGTTTGTTTTCTCTCTCTCTCTCTCTCTCTCTCTCTCTCTCTCTCGTCACACTTCTGCTTTGTTGTTGCTTTTGTGCTGCGTCTCCCTTCCAGAGGTTGAATTAATAAGCGTGTCTCAGCGCTTGGATAAGACTGTCACATGATATTGAGGCTCGTGCAGCTGGCTCCACTAGAGCGTGCCCTGTAACACACAGTAGGAACTCAGCAGAGTTTAAAATGTAGCCAAATAACGCTTTTTGCTGCCGTTTAGTTGCAAATGTCTGCTTTGGTTTGTAAACGTCTACATGTAGTTGGAAATGTCTGCTTTGGTTTGTAAATGTCTACATGTGTTTGGTGAAGTTTTTTTGTGTCTGCTTTATTTTGTCAGGTTGTAGTTTTATAGTATTTTTCAACTATAATATTTAGTATACTTTAATATATAGCATTTTTATGTATGTTTATGTGCATTTTTACAGCATCTCTCACTCTAGACAGCTTAATGTGCTATCCGCTGTGCAATTCTCATTGTTCTTTACTTACCTCACAGTGGGAAAACTTTAAAGGAAGTCACATAATCCTATTTTTTGACTCCTTTCAAATTTTTAGCATCTAAATCACAGTTGGGCTATCAAGGATGTCAGGACAGTGTTGCTATGTGGAATTCCAGAGATGTCCCTATAAAAAAGTTACTATGGCCAAGTAAATTTATGAAATTTGGGACAGTCTCCTAAATTAGGTTGGGGACCTGTTGTTTCTTCCTTTTGAGGGGAATGAATATGATTATAATTATTGATAATTAGGCTGTGACCATTATTTTCTAGCAGGCTATACCAGGGCCTCAGTATCTTTAGCTGGAAGATCATTTTTGAGAATGACCTTTAGAGAATTCAGAGTCCTTTTTTGAGAGTTATACTTGCTTATTGAATAGTAAACGTATTCCCCTTGTACAGCAGCCTTGCCACCACTGCCCCAATTAAGTCTGTGATTGGATGTCATTTGGGCTCTCAGTTTTTGTTCTTAGATAACAACCCCGCCCCCCACCACACCTGTCCCTGTTCCCCAGCGTACACCTAGAAGTGCTTGTGGAGGCTCCCCTCCGGGTTGTGGGCAGACACGTGCAGGCTTGGTCAGCTGCCACCGCCTCCCTTCTGAAACTTCCAGTATGAGTTGGCATATTGAAGGTTTGGTAACTTTTTTAGTTAAATCCTTTTAGTTTTGCTTATTTGGAACTTCTTAGTGTATTTGTTTAGGTGCTTTTTAATTTTTTTGAGTTGTAATTTACATGTGATAAATGCCTAAACTTTCAATTTTCAGTTGAGTTGTAATTTACCTGTGACAAATGCCCAAACCTTAAATTTTCAGTTCTGTGAGTTTTGGTAATTGTGTACTCACATGTAATTACTTCTCAAAAAGAGATAGAAAACAATTTTATCACGCCAGAGAAGTATTTGTGCCTCTGGTCAAGCATTCGTCTGTATGTTCCTACCTTTTCCTGAGACAGTAATTTTGACTTTTGTCACTACATTAGTTTCCCCACTTGTTAGAAGTCATAAGTGGAATCAGTATATATTTTGTATATTTTGTTCTTAAGTAATAACTTTATCACATGATAGTTTGGAGATTCATCTGTGTTGTGAAGTGTAGTTCACTCATTTTTGTTCCTGAGCAGTATTCCATTGTGTGAATATACAGCAATTTAATTTTTTTTCCCCAGTTTTCTTGGTATTTGGGCCATTTCCAGTTTGGGGCCATTGTGAATATGGCTGCTGTGAACATTCTTGTACAAGTCTCTTTTTGTGAACCTAAGTTTTTGTTTTTCTTGAACATATGTCTAGGAGTGAAATTATCTTGATATAGGGTAGATGTATGTTGAACTTTGTAGGAGCTTGCCAGTCTTCCAAAGGCACAGAACCATTTTACACTCATATCAGTAGGGTGTGAGCATTCCGGTTGCTACACATTGTCAGGCTGAGTAATGGTCCCCAAAGACACCCATGTTCTAATCCCCAGAACCAGTGAATATTACTTAATATGGCAAAAGGGACTTGCCAAGTGTGGTTCAGGATCTTGAGATGTGGAGGTTTTTGGGAAATATCTGGATGAGCCCAAAGTGTAATCACAAGTGTCCTAACAGGAAGGTAGAAGGACGTTTGGTTACAGAAAGTGGAGNGAGTAATGGTCCCCAAAGACACCCATGTTCTAATCCCCAGAACCAGTGAATATTACTTAATATGGCAAAAGGGACTTGCCAGGTGTGGTTCAGGATCTTGAGATGTGGAGGTTTTGGGGAAATATCTGGATGAGCCCAAAGTGTAATCACAAGTGTCCTAACAGGAGGGTAGAAGGACGTTTGGTTACAGAAAGTGGAGGCAGCATGACAGTGGAGGCAGAGGTAGAAGCAATGTGCTTTGAAGATGGAGGAATGGGGCAAAGCCAAGGGATACAGGAGGCCCACAGAAGCTGAGGGGAAGGAAGCAAAGTCTCCTCTTAGACTCTTCGGAAGGAACCAATCCTGGCGATACTTTGACTTTCTTTAATTTATTGAAACTCATTTCGGTAACTCTGTATTGTTCTAAGGCACTGAGTTTGTGATAATGTGTTATAGCAGCAATAGCAAACTCGTAGATTCTATGTCTTCACCAGCATTTGGTGCTGTCAGAATATTTTTAAACCATTTTAGATGTGAAATGCATTGTGGTTTTAACTTGTATTTTTCTGAAGAATGTTGATTTTAAACATCTCCTAATGTGCTTATTGCACTCCTGTATCCTCTTCATGAAATATCTGTGATTTGTCTTTTGCCTATTTTTTTAAAAACAAGAGTTCACGTTTTCCTTTGACTTTCAGTTCTTTATATATTCTGAATAGTAGTCCTTTGCCATATATATTTATAACATTTTTTTTTCTCTAATCTGTGGCTTACTCATTTTTTTAAAGGTGTCTTTAGGTAAGCAAACATTTTAAGTTTTGATGAAGTTTGTATTATAGTTCCTGTATGGTTAGCGCTCTTTATATCTTAAGGACATGAAAGTATTTTTTTGTTTCCCTCTGGAGATAAGATTTTCCTTTCCCATTGAGGATAGTATAAGATAGTGATTGGGGGCTTACTGTTTTCCATGTTGTTGAAAAAATGTTGAAAATAGATTGACTTGGTGCCTTGGTACTCTTGATAGCAAGGGCTTCCCTGATAGCTCAGTTGGTGAAGAATCTGCCTGCAATTCAGGACACCCTGGTTTGATTCGTGGGTCAGAAAGAACTGCTGGAGAAGGGATTGGCTACCCACTCCAGTATTGGGGTTCCCTTGTGGCTCAGCTGGTGAAGAATCTGCCTGCAACGCTGAAGACCTGGGTTCAATCCCTGGGTTGGGACGATCTCCTGGAGAAGAGAAAGACTAGCCACAGCAGTATTCTGGCCTGGAGAATTCCATTCTATACAGTATAGTCCATGGGGTTGCAAAGAGTCAGACACAACTGAGTGGCTTTCACTTCACTTGGTAGCAAATGAGTTGACTGTCTATGTGTGTGTCTATTTCTGAACTCTTGTATTTCACTTTGTTTATTTTTCCTATGCCTACTCTATGATCTTGATTACTAAGTCTTGAAATAAGGTGGTATAAGTCCTCCAAAATCATTCATTTTTGAAGATTGGTTTTACTGTGCTAGATCTCCTGTTTCCATGGGAATTTTAGCATCAGCATATTGATTTCTTAAGAAAAAAAATCCTGCTGAAATTTCAACAGGGCCTGCATTTATATCAAACTGGAAGGATAAGACATTTAAATAATATTGAGTCTTCCTGTCTGTAAACATGGTCTCTGTTCATTTCAGTCTTCTTTCATTTACCTTAGCAATATTTTGCATTTCTTAGTATAAATGTCCTGAGTATCTTTATTTAGATAGACCTACAGGTTTGTTGTTGTTGCAGTTATGTATTGTATTTCTTTAAATTTCCTTTTCCATTTGTTCTTTGCTTGTATGTAGAGATACAGTTAGTTTTATATGTTGACCTATCAGAAAACCTTACTGGCTCACTTGCTAATTTTACCTGTGTTCTTACAGATTTTTATGCAGTTTCTGATAGAGACCGTCATAACACCAGAGAGTATACTTCTTTCTTTCCAGTCTTTATGTGTTTTACTTCTTTCTTGCCTTATATTGCAGTGGCAGGAACATCCAGTGCGTTATTGAACAGAAATGGTGGCAGTGGGCATCCTTGTCTTATCCTCAGTCATAAGGGAATGGGACTTAATGTTGTTTCCTCATTGGATATGTTGCCAGCTGTAGTTTTTCAGTTATCGTGTTCCAGAATGAAGACCTTCTTGCTCGTCTCTGTTTCTCATTCTCTTTAAGAGTTTTTGATCGTGGATAGATATTAAATTGCTTCTGTGGTGGCTCAGTGGTAAAGAACTGGCCTGCCAATGTGGGAGATTCAGGTTGGATCCCTGAATCAGGAAGATTGCTGAGAAGAAAATGGCAGCCCCCTCCAGTATTCTCTCCTGGGAAATCCCATGGATAGAGGAGCTTGGTGGGCTATAGTCCATGGGTTCACAGAAGGGTCACACACGGTGTAGTGACTAAACAACAGTAGATGTTAAACGAGCATTGTCGCATGCTTTTCTTTTCCTGCATCAGTTAAGAGAATCATAAGGATTTTTCTTGTATACTGTAAATGAGGTGCTTGATTTTTTTTTTCTTTTAAACTGGTAAACCAGTTTTGCTCCTTGGAAAAATTGCCACTGTTTCCGCTTTTTCCCCATTTATTCGCCATGAAGTGATTGGACCAGTTCCCATGATCGTAGTTTTCTGAATGTTGAGTTTTAAGCCAGCTTTTTCACTCTCTTCTTTCACCTTCATCAAGAGGCTCTTTAGTTCCTCTTCACTTTATGCCATTAAAGTGGTATCCACTCTCTGAGGTTGTTGGTATTTCTCCCAGCAGTCTTGATTCCAGCTTGTGATTCATCCAGCCCAGCATTTCACATGATGTACTCTGTATAGAACTTAAATAAGCAGGGTGGCAATAGATAGCCTTGTCAAACTCCTTTTCAAATTTTGAACCAGTCTTTTGTTCCTTGTCCAGTTCTAACCGTTGCTTTTTGATGTGTATTTAGGTTTCTCAGGAGACAGGTAAGGTGGTCTGGTATTCCCATCTCTTTAAGAATTTTCCACAGTTTGTTGTGATCCACACAATCAAAGACTTTAGTGTCAATGAAGCAGAAGTAGGTGTTTTCCTGAAATTTCCTTGATTTCTCTGTGATCCAGTGTATGTTGGCAATTTAATCTCTGGCTTCTCTGTGTTTCCTAAATCCAGCTTGTACATCTGGAAGTTCTTGGTTCACATACTGTTGAAGCCTAGCTTTGAAGGATTTTGAGCATAACCTTGCTAGCATGTGAGATGAGCACAGTTGTACGGTAGTTTGAACACTGGCATTGCTCTTCTTTGGGATTGGAATGAAAACTGACCTTTTCCAGTCCTGTGGCCACTGCTGAGTTTTCCAAATTTGCTGACATATCGAGTGCAACACTCTAACAGCATCATCTTTTAAGATTTTAAATAGCTGAGCTGGAATTCCATCACTTCCACTAGCTTTGTTTATAGTAATGCTTCCTAAAGGCCCAATGATTTCACCCTCCAGAATGTCTGGCTCTAGGTGAGTGACCACAGCATCAATCGGGTATGAGCTTCATCAAATCCCTTACGGTGGAGGTGACAAATAGATATAGGGATTAGATCTGAAGAACTATAGTGTTATGGAGATTGGTAACATTGTACAGGAAGTGGTGACCAAAACCATTTCAAAGGAAAAGAACTGCAAGAAGGCAGAGCGGTTGTCTGAAGTTGTTGTTTGGTCGCTCAGTTGTGTCTGACTCTCTACAACCCCATGGACTGCAGCACACCTGGCTTCCCTGTTCTTCACCATCTCCCAGAGCTTGCTCAGACTCAGGTCCATTGAGTTGGTGATGCCATCCAACCATCTCATCCTCTGTCGTCCCCTTCTCTTCTTGCCTTCAGTCTTTCCCAACATCAAGGTTTTTTCTAATGAATTGACTGTTTGCATCAGCTGGCCCAAAGTATTGGAGCTACATCTTCAATATCATTCCTTCAGTGAATATTCAGGGTTGAGTTCCTTTGTGATTGACTAGTTTGATCTCCTTGCTGTCCAAGTAACTCTCGGGAGTCTTCTCCAACACCACAATTCAAAAGCAGCATTCTTTGGCATTCAGCGGCCTTTATGGTCCTACTCTCACACCCATGCACAACCGCTGGAAAAACCATAACTTTTGACTATCCGGACCTTTGTCGGCAAAGTAATTCTCTGCTTCTTAATACATTGTCTAGGTTTCTCATAGCTTTTCTTCCAAGGAGCAAGTGTCTTAATCTCATGGCTGCAGTCACCATCTGCAGTGATTTTGGAGCCCAAGAAAATGAAGTCTGTCACTGTTTCCATTGTTTTCCCATCTATTTGCCATGAAGTGATGTCTGAGGAGGCTATCTAAATAGCTTAGGAAGGAAGAGAAGCAAAAGGCAAGGGAGAAAGGGAAAGATACACTAATTGAATGCAGAGTTCCAGAGAATAGTAAGGAGAGAGAAGAAAGCCTTCGTAAGTGAACAGTGCGAAGAAGTACAGGAAAGCAATAGAATGGGAAGCACTAGAAATCTCTTGAAGAAAACTGGAGATATCAAGGGAACATTTCACGCAAGGATGGGCATGATAAAGGATAGAAATTGTAAGGACCTAGCAGAAGCAGAAGAGGTGGCAAGAATACACAGAAATGCTATATTTTAAAAGTCTTAATGACCTGGATAACCACGACAGTGTGGTCACTCATCTAGAGCCAGGCACGCTGAGTGTGAAGTCAGGGAGGTCTTAGGAAGTGTTTTCAGATAGCTTTTCTTTGTGCTCATCCCTCAGCATCAGGGCACGTTCGTCTGCTGCTGGTGGTGGAGCTGTTTCCTGCCTTCCTCTGGGAGTAGCCCGTAGGGATGCTGCATGGGAACAGCTTGTCATGTGGCAGGTGCACAGGTAGGCTTTGCTCCCCTCACCCTCCCAGATCGGGTTCTGCTCCTCCCTCTGAGGCAGGGGATCTTTCCTTAGGCCTGGGAAGTGGGAGGCTTTCCTGCACCTCCTCTGCTGGCTGAAGGCTTTGTTTCATGTGAGATGGCCGCTTAACGAGAAGGAGCTCTCCGTTATCTTTACTTTTATCTTTAATATTCAGTAGGTTGAAATATTCAGCAGATGGACTGTCCTTTGCATCTGTGGGTTGATGGCTGATATCAGTTTTGCAGTGTTCTTGGCCATTGTCTCTTCTTACGCTTTTTCTGCCCCATTCATCTCCTGGGAACCCAGTTGTACTCCACTTAAGCCCAAGTTCACATTTGATGTTGGATGTTCTGGGATTTTTTTCCACACTTTTTTTTTTTCTCTTCGTGTTTAAATCTGAGCACTTTAATTTGGCCTGTCTTCAAATTCACTGCGTATTTTTGTCTGTTGCTAAATCCATCTAAAGAGATCTTTAATTTCTTGATATTGTATTTTTCATTTCTCACATTTCCCTGTGATCTTTTTTTATAGCTTCAGTGTCTGTGATGAAAATCTCTGCTTGGTTATTCATGCTGTCTATCTCTTCCATCAGTTTTCATCATAGTTAAAAGTATGTCTGATAATTTCCAAATCTAGGTCCTCTGATCTGATTATATGAATACTGTCCTCTTCTGACTGTGGTTTGCTCCTCTTTCTGTCTTGTAATTTTTGAGTGAATGCTGAATGTTTGTGTAAAATCAGTGCAATGGCCCATCATTTCTTGTGAGGCTAAGTGATAAGATGTGTGTGTAGTTGACCTAGTTCTCGGCTTGTTTGCAACTTTAGCTTGATTAGCTCAAGTGTTTTAAGAGTAGGGTTAAGACTTCACATTCTGCAAGGTTGGTTGTCTTATTGTAATTTTAGTTCTTTCCCTGTACTTTGTCTTTGAGCCATCAGCTTTCTGAACTGTGGGTGATTTCTCTGCTTTTCTCTGGGTTTCTGCGATTCTGGAGTGCTGCCCCCAGGCTCTTGTATCTTCAGTGCTTTTTCTCAGCAATCCTTTCCTACCCTAGCCTTGGTAGTTCAATTTACAGAGTAGCTCCGTAGAAGTTCTTGTCTCAGCTCTCCTGTCCCCCCTCAGCCTAGGCAGCTCAAGTGTCTAGAATCTCTTGGATTAATTTCTCTTACCTCTCCTTTGCAAGGCATTTGAAGAAGACCTTTAGCTTCTTGGGTTATCTCAGCTTTCCAGCCTTATCCTCTACCCTTTGGCACATTTTGGCCAACACTTGGTACAGGTCTGTGGGATTGAGTGGTTGAGTAGTGCAGACTTGTTCTGTGGAATCCTTGGAATTCTAATATATCTTGTCAGCTTACGTGTTGCTGTTAAAATGTATTAAAATTTAGGTTGACTTCTCCTCATTCTCACTGTGGTGGGATTATTCCTCCATAGCTGCTCCACCAGGAAAGAGACCGTCTTTGGGTTCCTTTTTCTATCAAGACTCAACACTTTTTGGAATTTAGTTCCACTAGGTTACTTTGCATCTTAAACTTCCTGATGGGTTCAGAAAAAACATGATTCTATATCTTTCCTGTCTTGTTTTGATTATTAGGGTGAAAGTAATGATCTATTGTGATCTTTTACATCCTAATTAGAAGTGGAACTCCTTTATGGAATACTTTCTGGTATATAATCTAGCAAATACCTGATAAAGTTTGTTAGCAAATACCTGATAAAGTTTGTTATTTCGCTTTGCTGTAGTTGGATTTTCTACTGAATTCTCAGAGCTAGATTTTGAAATATTTTCCATTCTTCTCAAATCTGAACTCTCAGTTCTGTCCTCAAGTGGCAAATTATCTTATCTCTTACTTTGAGATGAAAGCCATTGACATTAAATTGTAATTGAAGGGCTTGTGGAGAGTGTGGGAAGAATTTGCAGTCGCTGTTTAGAAAACTGGGTAAAAGAAAAACTAGCACAGTTAGCTGTAGGGAAACGAGTTGGACAGAAAGGAGCACATGGTCACACAGTAGGTGACTGCTAATGTCATCAGGTATAGAACTTCAGTTGGGAGATAGTTATTTTTAAAGTTGGAGGAAGGCAAGTGGCTGTGGTGTAAATCCTGATTTTCTTGTAGAAAAGTTGATAAGTATATCTAACTTGATATTTCAAGGGCTATCATTACTGAGGTATAAATAGCAAGAATACATTTAAAAGATTTTAAGGAATTTGTACCTTGGTGTAAGAAGAGGAGCTGTATTTGACTTTATTCCCTATATGTGTTGTTACTTAGATAAAAAATGAACATTTTTTCAAAGAAGCTTAATTAAAAGTCTTCTTGGGGGATAGTAAAAGTGAACCAAGTCTTTTCTTCACAGACTCTTTTTATTTCTTCCTTCTTGTTTACTTCACACTTGATGCCTTTGCCTTTGTTATAACTTTAGATTTTCCTTTATGATACTTAGCTATGAGAGTTTAAAACTTTGGGGTTGTTGTTGGGCTTGTGAATTAAAAGTATCTTTTGTTAACGAGTTTTGAGAATAGATTGAAATGGCAAAAAGTGAGGAAAACTTTCTTTTGGTGAAATATTTTATTGATCCTATTGAAAGTTAAAAATAAAGTAGTATGGGTAATGAGAAAATTGTCCAGTGTTGATAAAGATACGCGATTTTACTTGCAAAAGTATTATATTTATCCACTTATAACATTGTCTTGTTTTTAGAAGGATTTGTTTTTTTCACAGTTCATTTAAATTAGTAAAGATATTTTCAAGGGTGAAAAAGATAACTTTTGAACATCTGTTGTGAAAGTAATAATTTGAATTTCTCTTTCATCTTGTAATTGCCTTTTGGTATTGTGCTGAAACTAGTGGTTGATCGTAAAGATCGCCTCTAAACTATTCTTTCGGTGTCTCTTCTAGGTTAGATTAAGGAGGATATTTTCTTAGAGTGGACCATCGCTTTTGGTAAGAACATGTCGTCCATCTTGCCATTCACTCCACCAGTTGTGAAGAGACTGTTGGGATGGAAGAAATCAGCTGGTGGATCTGGAGGAGCTGGTGGAGGAGAGCAGAATGGACAAGAAGAAAAGTGGTGTGAGAAAGCAGTTAAAAGTTTGGTGAAGAAGCTGAAGAAAACAGGACGATTAGATGAGCTTGAGAAAGCCATCACCACTCAGAATTGTAATACTAAATGTGTTACCATACCAAGGTAAGTGGTGTTAGATAAGAAATTTGAGGGCCTTAATATTGAAAGTTGCTTAAAGGAGCCTAAGGGAACGTTACTGAAACTTTTTTACTTTCAAATCAGTAGTGATTATTAAGATAGCTGATCTTAACCTATCACATTAATTTTGTTTGACTCATTAAGACTTATAAATCATTTTCTTAAACAGTGAGAAGGTTTAATCAAGCAAAAAAAAATACTTAGATTGTATTTTTATCTTCACTGTCTTTGTTTATCTTCATTGCCTAAATGCTTCATTGTATACTTTTGTAATTTCTGTGATCGAATTTGAATAAAGAGTCAAAGATTTTCTGTCACTAGCGCAGTAGTGGCTGACTGTTTTCTCCTCCTGTGGTCAAAACTTCAGTAAGGAGTTAACAGAGACAGCTCACATTGTGATGAATTTTGTATAGTTTTTATTTGAGTTCCAGCATTACTTCTAACAAAGAACCATATGTAAGACAGCTTCCTGTGTGTCATGGTTGGTCAGAACCTGTCTTGAAGACCTGCCTCTTGTGTTAGAAGGCTGTGTTACCTGAGAGGCTGAGGGTTTATTAGTGTACATTTAATCGTTTTCAGAGTAGGGCACTCTCAGAAACAGTTTTTAAAAATAAAGTAGCAAGTGGTTTTAATTTGTACTGCTATAATTGTGCACATTATAGAGTTTGAGGGAGTGTCAGTTTATTGCATTTTCTAAAATGATTGTTTGCAGTGTCCTACACACAGGCTAGCATATGGCATGTGAAACCATTCTACTTGACATGTTTCTAATGAGTTTTGGGAAATACACTGTGGATGCTTGTTGATAATAGAGCCTAGTAACACCAGCCTATCTACTTGCAAATACTAACAGAATGTTTCCTGCCTTGTTTGGTAGATTAATTATCCACTTCTTTTACCTTGCTTGTTTCATGTATTTCTTAAGTAAGAATCACTTTTCCTGGTTTATTCTTTCATTTTAGAAATCTTTATAGATGCCTGGCATTTCAATTCAGTAAACAGTTGTTAATATCAACATAGAGTCTTTGCTGTTGAGTTGCTTACTTCCTAGTAAGGGAGGTAAACTTGAAAAGAAAGATAGTTTTATAACATACAGTAGGCGTTCTGAAAGATGTATGCTCAGGGAGTTGTGTCCCAAGTGGGAAGCCTTCCCTATTCTGCAGCTTGTGAAAATTTTCCTCCTGAAGAAAGATTGGTGGCCGAGTTGGATGGATGTCAAGGAAGAATTTAGTTAGGAGAAGCTTGATTGACCCCGAGTGGTGCGTGGCGGTGGGGAGGGCCGCTGACCGGGGTCCTGGGAGCGTAGGGGAGGAGACGGGACGGCGCCTCAGAGGCTGCATGGTAGTGAGGAAGCGCTGCCTCCCGAGCAGGGCGTTCACACTGGGCCCTGGTGACCGGGTGAGGGGGAGACGGCAGAGTCTCAGGTAAAGAAGTGAGGGGAAGGGCTGTGAGACTGTCAAGAGTGGAGGGGGGAGCCTGGATAGTGTGTTTCCTCCTCACCCAAGGGAGCCGTGTGGTCCGGCTGCCAGCAGAGCCGTGCAGTCCTGCCTCTTGAGGAGATGCGGCAGGTAGCAGCCCCTTGATTGAAATGTGTAGACTTTGTATGTAAACTATGGAAGTCCTCTTAGTCAGATTTCTTTCCCTTCTTGTCTATTTTTCATTTCACACACTAGTTTTAGAGATTTTTTTTTTTACATTCTTTTTCTTTAAAGATTTTTTTCCCCAGCACTTTCACCCGATCGATGAAAGTGAAGTGTTGCTTGTCCGGTATCTTGTTTTTCACTCTTTTTTAATAAAAGTTCCGTGAAGCTTAGAAACTTGCTTGTCTAATTTGGTGGGTTTTTTTTTAAAATATTGCAAGAAATGTAAATTTAATATTGGCTGTTATCTATCGAAAAATTTAAGTTTCTTGTACTGTTTGGAACCATATATTTTTTGAAGTTTGCTTTCTTGTTAATAGTTGAAAATTGTATCAATTATTAGTCATTTCTTAACTACTAAATATCCTTAAACATTTGGTCAACTCGTCATGCTGTCAACTGTCAAACAGGGAGAGTTGGGTGCGTGCAGAAAGGGCCCATTGTGGAGGAATCCAAGCCGCAGCTTAAGCACAATTATTTAAGATGTAATGCAAAATGGATTTACTGTAAGTCTGTTAGCTTAAAATTGCAAGTGAGTTGTTAATAAAATACCTTTAGGTATTGATGTCTTGATGTTTTCATCGTGTATGGATGAACTTGAAAGCATAAATTACTTAATTTTTAAAATGGCAAATATTCTTAAACGGTCAGTGTCTCATTGACTCTCCACCGTTTCTTCCCCTTCACCTCCATCTGCCGATGTTAGAGTGGGACTGAACTGTGGGTAGAAACACAGACCTGCCTGTATGGCCCCCCCTCGCGTAATGCGTGCTGCCTTCGCCTCTCTGTCTCTGAAGAGAGGGGGAGCTGTAGTTGGTGCGCCACTGCTTCCTTCCTGCTGCTGGATGTGGTGACAAAGCGACTCACGGGTAAAGCTTAACCTACCAACCTACAGTGAGTGAGCTGAATAGTGTGGATGAAGTTTCAGGAAGCCTTTCCATCTCGAGACAACTCAGTCAGCGATCAGAATGGCAATTGATGTTTAGGTAACAAATCAGTCAAAAGAAGAAAAATTGGCTTTCAGTGCATATTATCTACAGAAAAACAAAATCCAAACAGCAGTGGAGATGGAGAGCTTGTAAAGTTAAAAACAAGAGGCTGTGAGGTCTGAATGCTAATTTGATAATGATCGTTGTATGTAAATAAGCAGGAATACAGAATTTTTAAAATTTGTAAACATAAATTGTAAGGACTTTCCTAAGGTGTTGCTTTGTGTTTGACCATTTATGACATTTTGATGGTTCATCCTAAAGAAACAGTCAGGAATATGGTCAAAGATTTCTGGTATTCATTTCAGCATTGTTTTTAATAGCAAAGAATTAGATAAATCCAACCATAACCCATAGTTTCCTTAACTATAAAGGAAACTTAAATAACTGATTTTATACCATAATTGAATGGTAAAGTAAAATTAATAGCAAAGTAAAGTTTATACCAATTTTACTCATAAAAATAGATGCAAAAATTATAAATAAAAAAGCTCAAATTATAAAAACAAAACCACCAAATCATGAGTAGGTAAGGTTTACTGTAGGAATGCTAGTATGATTGACCTGTTGGAGGTCCATTAGTATGAGGCATTGCATATTCATATTTACGAAGCTCTGATCTTAATGGATCTAGAAAGAGCTTTTTATAAAATCCAATGCTCATGTTAACAAATTAGGAATAGGAATTTTCTGAAGTTGATAAAGCATAAAAATGTTAATGCTTAATCTTGAAACTTTAGAAGAAGTAATGCCAAATTGTTAATAGTGATTACTATGGATTACCTAAAAAGAGAAATGTCCTATAATTTTTCCTTAATATTTATCTATGAAGGTATGTTTTACTTTTGAGTCAGCACAATTAAATGTTTAAAAAGAACTTTTTTGGCAATACTTAGACTATTCTTATATATTTTTTAAACCCTTTAAGTCAACTTTCAGGAAACAATATTTTCATTTTCTTAACATTCTAGTATATATGTTTATATTTTTTCCTTTAAAAAGTATGTTCCTTAAAAAGATAAAGTAGTATGTGTTGTACATGATTCCAAATTCGAACACAGATTATACAGTGTGAAAATTCTTCCCTCTCCCTCCCGTCATCACTCATATCCTCACCCAGTTGTATTACTACTGTCTTATATATCCTTCCAGGATACTGATATCTTATTAATATTGTCACAGAGATTTGGATTTTGTTTTCCATCTTCCAAATTTTTAAAACATCAGAGTAATTGAGGTAAACTTTATGCAGATTGTCAGCTTTTATTTTTATTTTCATATTCCTATTCTTTTGCTTCTCTAGATAACCCAGAAAGAATTAAAGAAAAGTCTTTAAAAACGCAAGTATAGTATCCTTCAGTTCTTCTTAAATTAGTGCTTTTTTATTTCAGAAGAAAATAAGAGTGATTCTTCCTCCCTCACACATAGATGTGTGTGTGAGATAATATATATGGAGTACTATGACAGAAAGAACTCTGAATTTGAAGTTTGATAACTTGTAAGCTTCCTTCAGTACTGATGAGTGAGAATCCTGAGGCATGTAACTGTATTTTTTACTATTTCTTCATCTGTGAAAGGGGTCAGTACTATCTTGAGTTCTTTCACAGTACTCTTGGGGTCTTTTGAAATACTGTAACCATTGGTTTATAAGCTGTAAAGCACTATAGTCATGAATATGATTTATTTGAAATGTTCCCAGGTATTCCATGTCTTCATTTTCCTTCCAG
>SJYW01002302.1:106934-136842 GCA_006410735.1 Raphicerus campestris | reverse complement strand
CCCTTAAATCTATTTCTCACTTCCACTGTATAATCATAAGGGATTTGATTTAGGTCATACCTGAATGGTCTAGCAGTTTTCCCTACTTTCTTCAATTTGAGTCTGAATTTGGTAATAAGGAATTCATGATCTGAGCCACAGTCAGCTCCTGGTCTTGTTTTTGTTTTTTGACTGTATAAAGCTTCTCCATCTTTGGCTGCAAAGAATATAATCAATCTGATTTCGGTGTTGACCATCTGGTGATGTCCATGTGTAGAGTCTTCTCTTGTATTGTTGGAAGAGGGTGTTTGCTATGACCAGTGCATTCTCTTGGCAAAACTCTATTAGCCTTTGCCCTGCTTCATTCCGCATTCCAAGGCCAAATTTGCCTGTTACTCCAGTTGTTTCTTGACTTCCTACTTTAGCATTCCAGTCCCCTGTAATGAAACGAACATTTTTTGGGGTGTTAGTTCTAAAAGGTCTTGTAGGTCTTCATAAAACCGTTCAACTTCAGCTCTTCAGCGTTACTGGTTGGGGCATAGCTTTTGATAACTGTGATATTGAATGGTTTGCCTTGGAGACGAACAGAGATCATTCTGTCATTTTTGAGATTGCAACCAAGTACTGCAATTGGACTCTTTTGTTGACCATGATGGCTACTCCATTTCTTCTGAGGAATTCCTGCCCGCAGTAGTAGATATAATGGTCATTTGAGTTAAATTCACCCATTCCAGTCCATTTTAGTTTGCTGATTCCTAGAATGTTAACGGTCACCCTTGCCATCCCTTGTTTGACCACTTCCAATTTGCCTTGATTCAGGGACCTGACATTCTAGGTTCTTATGCAATATTGCTCTTTACAGCATCGGCCCTTGGTTCTATCACCAGTCACATGCACAACTGAGTATTGTTTTTGCTTTGGCTCCATCCCTTCTTTCTTTCTGGAGTGATTTCTCCACTGATCTCCAGTAGCATATTGGGCACCTACTGACCTGGGGAGTTCCTCTTTTGGTATCCTATCATTTTTGCCTTTTCATACTGTTCATGGGGTTACTGAAGTGGTTTGCCATTTCCTTCTCCAGTGGACCACATTCTGTCAGATACATAAAGGCATATATATATATATATATCTGCTCTTGAGTTTCTCTCATACCTATGACCATATACTGGAGTCAGTATAAAAAATTGTGAGTATGATTTAAATACTAGCTCTGTCCTATGAAAGCTTCAGGTCCCTGTGCCTAATTTTACATCTACAAAATGGAGGCAATAATGGCCATCTAGGCATTCTTAAAAAGCATCAGTAATAAGTTTTAAAACTTGGTACCACTTTGGAATAACCTGGGGATAGAATACAGGCAATAGCAGTTTAATATCCTCCCAGGTGATTCTAATGTACAGCAAACTGCAAGAATTTTAGGCCTGAAGCAAGGGTTCTCAAACTCAAAAACTGATCGACTAAGGTTCTAGTTAATATCCAGACTCTAGTTCTGGGGGTCNCCAGGCAATAGCAGTTTAATATCCTCCCAGGTGATTCTAATGTACAGCAATCTGCAAGAATTTTAGGCCTGAAGCAAGGGTTCTCAAACTTAAAAACTGATCGACTAAGGTTCTAGTTAATATCCAGACTCTAGTTCTGGGGGTCCTCAGACTCTGAACTGTCAAAAAAAAAAAAAAAACCTTATAGATGATACTGGTCCTTACGGTTTATGAACTACACTTGGATTATCAAGGGACGGCTTGAAAGATCCTTACCCATTATCCCAGAAAAAGTTTGAGAAAAGCATAAAATTGAAAGGAAATTTGTTTCATTCACTGAAGTGGTGCAACTTCTACACTCAGCAAATTAATTTGCAGCTTAAGGCACAATCTTTATTATTATTATTAAAATAGCTATTATTATTTAAATTTGAACATTTTATTTCTGGAAAATTAATGATCACTCCTTTCTGTCTGAGGTGAAACTGAAAACTAAAAATATACCTTGCTTTTTTATTTATGTAAAAGTCATTAAAACTAGGAGAATGAATAAATTTCATTTTTACTTGGAAATAACAAAATTATATATATTCTAAATCAAATTTGAACTTTAAAATTAAAAATAACCTCTTATTATTCATGCTACATTATCAAAGCAGCTTTTTAAGCTATACACACACACACACACACACACACACACACACACACACACACGTGCCTAAAAACAGAATAATATTAGCATGAATATTAGTTTTTCCAGATGGGTGCTTCTGAAGAATTGTAGCTGTTACATTTTGAAACTCTTTTGTCTTCTTTCCAAATAAGCTAGTGATATTGAGGTTTTCTATTTTTGCCTGAAGTTTCTTAAAATTGTTACTGGGCATCTGAGAGATTACCTCAAGCTGTATCTATATTTTATTTTACATACTATTGCTCTTCCCAAAGGATATGTTTTTCTGTGATTGAAAATTTCTTATTGGAGAAAATGTAAGGAAAAAAAGCATTGATTCCTCAAGGAAATACTAAATGTTTCTAACTTTCTCTTTTGAAATACATTTTAAAATAATTACTTTAAAAATGTTTTATTTGTTTACTACTTGTTTAATCATGATTTATTTCAGAGGAATAGGGCCACATAAATTATTAGTGCCACACAGTGTAGTTATAAAATACAGGATTGTTTTTGTGAGGATGTAGAGGAGGTCTCACAGGCAGAGAGGAAGAAGAGCACACAAGATCACCAGGCTCTCGTGGTCTCATAGAGAGCTGTGCACCATGCACAGAGCTAGACTACAGTCATAACGGCTGCTCCTCCATTACAGGCTGCCCTCATCTCCTGAGTGATTTATTATGGGGACACTGAGTCACAGATCTTCTAATTGAAATTATGACTATCACTACTGGTTGAAGAAAAGGCTAATGTACACGTTGGAAACTTCCCAAGTTATATAAGCCTCATATAAACCTCTTCTTTCCATTGGCTGATTCAGCTCTGGGGTANCTCATCTCCTGAATGATTTATTATGGGGACACTGAGTCACAGATCTTCTAATTGAAATTATGACTATCACTACTGGTTGAAGAAAAGGCTCAGGTACACGTTGGAAACTTCCCAAGTTATATAAGCCTCATATAAACCTCTTCTTTCCATGGGCTGATTCAGCTCTGGGGTGCCAACTCTCTGATAAGTATGTATATACTCATACTGCTAATTAATCATTACATAATTTTGGTAAAGAGCACTGTGAAGAAAAAGTTTTCTATGTGATAAGAGTTCCAAAATATATTAAAGTAGAAATCTAAAGCATGCAGTTAATTAAAAACTATATACCAATCCTTGTACTTTACCTGGAAATCTTCATTCTGAATAAACTTACACAGTATAGATTTAAATGCAGTCTTTCAAAATATTCAGTTAAAAGATATTAAAATTTTGTTTGACACACACAAAATTTATATGCTAATTCACCAGTAAGGACTCACGGTTATTATATTATCCAGTGTTGAAATAAAGAAAGTAACTATTAATAATGACCCATGTTCTAGGCTACATCACCTTTGAAATATATTGGAAAAATTCACTTGTTAACTTTTATTATTAATTAATGTTCAAATGGATATTATCAAGTTGATATTACCAATAAATAAGATGGAATTTATCTATTTAAGATTATAAGCATAAAATATAAAATAAGGTATCATGAGGAAAAACAAAAACTATTTACAGTAATAGAATGGAATTAAGGAAAAACAATAGAAACAACAACGTAAATATAAAACTACCTGAGTGCAAGTGTTTTTTCTTCATTTACTATTTCTGTAATTTTGCATAAATCACTAAAGTCCCGTAAGACTTGTCTCTTCATTTGTCAAAGAAGAATAAAACCTCACATACACACTTGCACATATGCACATATGAAAATGATGTGCCAAGTTACATGAGAACCTAAATTAATATTTTATGGCTGAAACACAATGCATAGATGTGGCCACTGTTGAATTTTTTTTTTTTTTGCTTCATCATGAAATTTTGGAAAAAAATCACACATATACATATACATGTATGTGTACACACACACATATTCTTAAATATGGAGCATACCTAAACACTTCTGGAAACTGTGAAAANATTTTTTTTTTTTTGCTTCATCATGAAATTTTGGAAAAAAATCACACATATACATATACATTTATGTGTACACACACACATATTCTTAAATATGGAGCATACCTAAACACTTCTGGAAACTGTGAAAATACTGAAAACTTGTATTTTCTTATTTTGAATACATATTTTAGAGGATGTGATCAAAATAACTGATGCACATCTGTATTATAGCTGAATTGTAAAATGTATCACAATTGCTCAGAGAAATCATTATTCATTGAAAGAAATGTTATACACCAATTTAATGCAAAAAAGAATCACTGGGTAAACCAAAACTAAATATTGTAAACTCATATATTTTTTTCTGTAATAAGAAATATCCCCAAATGAATGTGAAAACATGCATGACAAATAACAAGAGGCATAGAAAAGAAAGAGTATAAAATATCCAGTTGAACAATTCAGCCATGATTGACTTAGAGTTGGTATTTGACATGATCCATGAATGATGAGTAGAGTATTGGCAATGTTGAGGGAAAGGGACTGTTTCTGTAAAGCTTTTCAGTATACAACTGTATTATCAAGTGGGATTCTACTTGTATACATCATTGAATTTTCCATTAAAAAAAATAAAAGCAACAAAGACTACTGCCTTAACTTTCTTGATCTGCTTGCTTTCTATGATATATTAAGATATTACCTGTTCTTACATATCTTTGTTTTTGCATTTGTAAAGTTTCTCCCATTTTTGTAATTCTTATAATAGCAATATTACTATTTGAAGAATTTACCACTGGGATATGTTGTTTTTTACTATTGATGTTTTGGGCATGTTACAGTCTATGGGGGTCACAAAGAGTCAGACATGACTGAGTGACACACACACATGCACACACAAAAGATTGTTATAATTTAAAAATAAATTTACTTATATGGTATATATTCAATTTCTATGTTTAGAAAATTAGTCTTCCCTAGTAGCTCAGGTGGTAAAGAATCTGCATGCAAAGGTGGTACAGATGGTAAAGAATCCACCTGCAATGTGAGAGACCTGGGTTCGATCCTTGAGTTGGGAAGATTCCCTGGAGGAGGGCATGGCAACCCACTGCAGGATTCTTGCCTGGAGAATTCCCATGGGCAGAGGAGCCTGGTGGGCTACAGTCCATCACGTCACAAAGAGTCAGGCATGAATAAGCACAGCACAGCACAGGCTCAGAAAATTACAGATACAAATTTAGAATAATAGATATATTAACAATGAATATGTTCAGATATAATTTATCATGATAAATGGTACCTTTTCTACCACCGCATGGCATTTCTCTGAACAAGTGTTATGTATATAAACATTGGAAAAGACATCTTAGTCAAATAAAGTCACATATAAACCATGTTTCTAATATCACAGCTCAGGGCAACAACAGTATTAACTAACTCCTTTTCTAAGATTTAAAGAGTGTTAACACCTAATTGATTTTACATTAGCAATGGCCTGAATCACTTTTTAAGACAAAATTATTCCTAATTATTGAGACTGTGACTTGATTTTTGATTTTGAATTAAAATTTAAAGACCAAATCAAGATACATTAAAAACAAGCATTCTTTCAAATATCTAAAGGAATATCTATGATGATGTCCATAATTCTTATTAGAATGACCTTAGTATCCCTCCATAAGTCAATATGATTGTAAACAGGGAAGAGGCATTTAAACAGCTTCAGTATTTTATCCATTTAATTAACTCTATTTATGACACATAATCGGAGAAGGCAATGGCAACCCACTCCAATACCCTTGCCTGGAAAATCCCATGGGCGGAGGAGCCTGGTAGGCTGCAGTACATGGGGTCGTGAAGAGTCGGACTCGACTGAGCGACTTCACTTTCATTTTTCACTTTCCACTTTCATGCATTGGAGAAGGAAATGGCAACCCACTCCNAGCCTGGTAGGCTGCAGTCCATGGGGTCGTGAAGAGTCGGACTCGACTGAGCGACTTCACTTTCACTTTTCACTTTCATGCATTGGAGAAGGAAATGGCAACCCACTCCAGGGTTCTTGCCTGGAGAAGCCAGGGACGGGGGAGCCTCGTGGGCTGCCGTCTATGGGGTCGGCACAGAGTTGGACACGACTGAAGCGACTTAGCAGCAGCAGCAGCAGCAGCAGCAGCAGCAGCAGCGTGATACATAATTGGGAGCTGGACTAAAGTAGTGTTCATGTACATCAGACATATGCCCCTTCAATACTAAATGACTTACTATGCCAGATGCTGGGGTCTTCTGTCTACTCTACTGCCAACTTTCTTCTAAGAAACTTTGCTGAAATGGAAAGAACTACTCCTCAGAGAGGGAAGTAAGTGTTAGTCACTCAGTCATGTCTGCCTCTTTGCGAACCCATGGACAGTAGCCCAACCAGACTCCTCCAGTGGAATTCTCCAGGCATGAATACTGAAGAGGGTTGCCATTCCTTTCTCCAGGGGATCTTACCAACCCAGGAATTGAAGTCGGGCCTCCTGAACTGCAGAGGTCATTTACTGTCTGAGCCACCAGGGAAACCCATGGGGAAGGAATTTGCCAATGTAAGAATATAAAGACCTGGCCCTCTCTCTACCATGCATTTTAACCATATAGGAGAACTGTTTATTTATAACAGCTATGCTGTGTCCTGATAAGAATATGAAGAAAAGTAGAACTCTCAGTAGCTAATAGTAACAGTGAAATTGGTGCTAACACTGGTGAGTTTTACAAAATTGAATGCCTACACATAAGATAACTCAGCAATTTTTCTGTTAACCTTTACATAGCAAATTGGATTACCTGTTTGCATGCTTCAAAATCCACATAACAGGATATTTATAGAGGCAATATTCAGAACACTAAAATGACTCAAGTGTCTATCAGTAGGATATTAAATAATCTGTACTAAATGATACTATATGAGAATTAATGAATTACTGCTATTTAAAAGGATAAATTAAACATAATACAAATGTATGATTCTATAAACATAAAATACAAAGTCAGGCAAAATCATGGTGTCAAAAATTAGGCTTGTGTTTAAATTTGATTGGTGGGAGTAACTTTGAATAGAAGGTGGCAGATCAGGGCATTGGAGTTCTAGAAATTCTTTAATTGATAGGTATAGATTTGTTTATGTTGTGATAATTTATTGAACACATGATTTGGGTGGTTACATCTTTGTGTTACACTGCATTAAAATTTTAATTAAAAAGGTAAAAAAGAAAAGCTTTTAGGCCATTTTTTTGTTTGTTTGTTTAGGGTGTAAATTTCTTTTTTGTTCTCGATTACAAACAGTTAAATTTGAAGTTGGTGCAGATCAGTGATGGCCAGGGTATCAAGATTCACATTCTTGTAGTTCCATAAAGTATTAGTGTGACTTTGGGGAATGATTTATGTTTATGGGCTTAGTTCACCCTGTCTGCATAATTGTAAATCTGAAGACTTTGAGTTCAGTTCTCTTGGAACTGTTCAGTTTATAAGTGACCCTTTTCATTTTTGAATATCTGGCAGAGATTACAACATACATGTTACTCTTTTTTCCTTCAAAATTATGCCTTTTTTATTTTAAAATCTGGGTACAATATTCCTTAGGAGGGAAAAAAATTTATTTTCAAATTGCAACTTTAGTACATTTTTGCCACATTGTCAAGTTCTGGACAGTGAATTATAAGTACAGGTGTTGGGTGAGATTGCCAGTGGTACTTCAGTGGAACTTCGTAAGGAAAGGCTTGTCCTTCTTTTCCTTCTTATGTAGTATGTGTTGTCATGATTGGAGTTCCAGAAGTCAAAGGGAAGTATCAGATGACTAAATGATAGAAACCCCATATAAGAATGGTGAAGACTTTTATAAAGAATTCCACAGAGATGCTCAACTCTGAATTGCCTACTCCAGCCTTTTTGTATTAAAGAAATATAAATACAGGTTTGATTAATTCAAGGTTATTAAGCTTTTTTCCTAATATACAAATGAATGTAATCTTCAACAATCTGGACTGACACATATAATTATAATACACTATTCTTTGGGAAAATAACATTAATTTTTACATCACTTATTACCAATAAGAATAATGGTAAGTAATAAACATTGAGTGTAAAACTGCATAACTACTGCCTTTAATTTGTAACCTCAGAAACTAATCTCTGCACTCCTTTACTCCTCGCCATGGAGTCTATCTGTATTATTGCTAAAATGTTCTTCCCTAACCCTTATCTCTGGATATAGAATTAGTTTAGTATGCAGTTTCTTTCACTTGTTGCAGTATATCACTGGATTTGTTTTTCAAAAGACATATGAAGTCTCTATATAGCTACTGTACTTTTTATTTTTCACATCCAGACACTATAGTTATAGTGCCCTAAATTTTTCTTTGTTACAGCTATTGCATTTGTCCAGTACATTAAATTAATACTGTGATGTTTATCTCATTGCTAGTAGTATTTCTAACATGAACTTCTCACTTTGATGTCAGACATTAATTAGCTCTGAAAAGTGTTTATTTATAACTAAGGTAATGGCTTTTATTTTTACTATATAATACTTCAGATTTTTCTTTTTTTCATTTTTACAATTCATTAGTCCATAAAGGCAGCACAATCTACAGAAGGGATACTCCAACTAGAAATCAGGATTATCCTGCATAAAACCAGGATAGTGCCTACAAATATAATTTAACATGACTCTAATGGTACAATCCATGGAATATGAAGAGAGGTACCATAGTGTAGTGTCTTAGCATATGAGATCTTGAGTCAAACTATTTGAGGAGGCTTTTTTCTCCATCACTCAGTAACTGTGTTACATTCGTATGTGCTTTAATACTTCCAGCTTCAGTTTTCTCACTGAATAATAGAAATAAGATTTAAATGCATGGATATCATGATATCCACCAAATATTCCATTTACTGCTTCCCAATTCCCAGTCCCTGAAAGTAAGCTGAAGGCAAAGTTATTTGACAAATAAAACTATGGTCTGTATGATTTCTGTAATTTTTTATTACTAAAATGGTATATAATGCTAAGGTACAATTCTTCAGTTTATTTTCCTTTGCTTTAATGACTAGCATCAGTCCAAGAAAAAAGAACTTAAAACAACTTCTTATCCTTTTAGGCTTCTATTCTTGGTCCCCAGGCAGTATTAGTTTATGGCTAAGCAGTCTCTCTTCTTGGACATGGGGTATCTCCTCTTGGCCGCTCCAGTGCTGGGCAGCCACAGCTCTGTGTCCAATGTCAGAGAAGTCCCAGAGAGTAGGTGCTGGAGCAGCGGCTGCACATCACTGGAGCAGCTGAGAGGAAATACCCCACATCCAAGGGAAAAGGAACAGCCCCAACAAGATGGTAGGTGCTGGAGCAGCGGCTGTGCAGTGCTGGAACGAATTTGAGGAGATACCCTACATCCAATGGCAAAGGAGAAACCCCAACAAGACTGTGAGAGGGGAGAATTTTCATTTAGACTCAAACCCCATTCCTGCCAGAGACGCTCAGAGGGCTCAAACAAACCTTGTGTGCACCAGGACCCAGAGACCCCACAGAGACTGAGACAGAACTGTGTTTGAGCATCTCTTGTGGAGGTACAGGTCAGCAGTGGACTGCCACAGGGGCAGGGGCTCTGGGTGCAGCAGACTGGGCTATGGCATAAGTCCTCTTGGAGGAGGTCTCCATTAACCCCACCATAGAGCTGTCAGCCCCTATGCAGGACTGGAAAATAGACACTTGGAGGGCACAGACAGAACCCCATACACAACAGGACACAGGAGAAAGGAACAGTGATCCCACAAGAGTCTGACCCAGATTTGCCCTTAAGTATCCAAGAGTCTCCAGCAGAGGCATGGGTTGGTGGTAGCCTGCTGCAGGGTTGGGGGCAGTGAGTGTAGCAGTACATGCATGGGATGTTTTGAAGGAGGTCACCATTATCTTCATTACCTTCCTGATAGTTTGGTCCCAGGTAAATGGACATGGGTTTGAGTGGACTCTGGGAGTTGGTGATGGACAGGGAGGCCTGGTGTGCTTCATTTCATGGGGTCACAAAGAGTCAGACACAACTGAGCAACTGAACTGAAACTGAAAAATATCAGGGAGGGAATACAGCTCCACCCATCAATAGAAAAGTGTATTTAAGATTTACTGAGCATGGCCCCACCAATCAAAACAAGACCCAATTTCCCCCTCAGTCAGTCAATCCCATCGGGAAGCTTCCATCACCCTGTTATCCTTCTCCATCAGAGGGCAGACAGACTGAAAACCACAATCACAGAAAACCAACCAATGTAATCACATGGACCACAGCCTTGTCTAACTCAATGAAACTATGAGCCATGCCATGTAGGGCTACCCAAGACAGATGGGTCATGGTAGTGATTTCTGACAAAATGTGGTCCCCTGGAGAAGAAAATGGCAAACCACTTCAGCATTCTTATTTTGAGAACCCCAGGAACAGTATGAAAAGGCAAAAAGATAGGACACGAAAAGAGGAACTCCCCGGGTCATTAGGTGCCCAATATGCTACTGGAGGTCAGTGGAGAAATAACTCCAGAAAGAAGGAAGAGACAGAGCCAAAGCAAAAACAACACCCAGTTGTGGATGTGACTGTTGATGGAAGCAAGGTCTGATGCTGTAAAGAGCAATAATGCATAGGAACCTGCAAGGTTAGGTCCATGAATCAAGGCAAATTGGAAGGGGTCAAATGGGAGATGGCAAGAGTGACCATTGACATTTTAAAAATCAGTGATCTAAAATCGACTGGAATGGGTGAATGTAACTATGATGATCATTATATCTACTACTGTGGGCAAGAATCACTTAGAAGAAATGGAGTAGCCATCATAGTCAACAAAAGAGTCTGAAATGCAGTACTTAGATACAAATTCAAAAAATGACAGAATGATCTCTCTTTGTTTCCAAGGCAAACCATTCAAAATCATGGTAATCCAAGTCTATGCCCCAACGAATAATGCTGAAGAAGCTGAAGTTGAACAGTTCTGTGAAGACCTACCAGAACACCCCCAAAAAGATGTCCTTTTCATTATAGGTAAATGTAATAAAAAGTAGGAAGTCAAGAAAAACCTGGGGTAATAGGCAGATTTGGCCTTTGAGTATAGAATTAAGCACAGCAAAGGCTAATAGAGTTTTGCCAAGAGAATGCACTGATCTTGGCAAATACTCTCATCCAATAATACAAGAGAAGAGTTTAATGGACATCACCAGATGATCAATACAAAAACCAGATTCATTATATTTTTTGCAGCCAAAGATGAAGATACTCTATAGAGTCAGTAAAAACATGATTGGGAGCTGACTGTGGCTCAGAGCATGAACACCTTATTGCCAAATTCAGAGTGAAATTGAAGAAAGTAGGAAAACCACTAGACCATTCAAGTATGACCTAAATCAAATCCCTTACAATTATGCAGTGGAAGTGAGAAATAGATTCAAGGGATTAGATCTGATAGAGTGCCTGAAGAACTATAGAAAGATGTTCATGACATTATACAGGAGACAGCGATCAAGACCATCCCCAAGAAAAAAGAAATGCAAAAAATGGCTGTCTGAGGAGGCCTTACAAATAGCTGTGAAAAGAAGAGAAGTGGAAAGCAAAGGAGAAAAGGAAAACTATACCCATCTGAATGCAGAGTTCCAAGAAATAGCAAGGAGAGATGAGAAAGCCTTCTTCAGTGATCAATGCAAAGAAATAGAGGAAAACAATAAAATGGGAAATATGAGAAATCTCTTCAAGAAAATAAGAGATACCAAGGGAACATTTCATGCAAAGATGGGCACAATAAAGGACAGAACTCATATGGACCTAACCAAAGCAGAAGATATTAAGTAGAGGTGGCAGGAGTACACAGAAGAATTATATGAAAAAGATCTTCAGTTCAGTTCAGTCGCTCAGTCATGTCCAACTCTTGGTGACCTCATGAATTGCAGCACACCAGGCCTCCCTGTCCATCACTATCTCCCAGAGTTCACTCAGACTCACATCCATTGAGTTAATGATGCCATCCAGCCATTTCATCCTCTATCGTCCCCTTCTCCTCCTGCCTCCAATCCCTCCCAGCATCAGAGTTTTTTCCAATGAGTCAACTCTTTGCATGAGGTGGCCAAAGTACTGGAGTTTCAGCTTTAGCATCATTCCTTCCAAAGAACACCCAGGGCTGATCTCCTTCAGAATGGACTGGTTGGATCTCCTTGCAGTCCAAGGGATTCTCAGGAGTCTTCTCCAACACCACAGTTCAAAAGAATCAATTCTTCTGCACTCAGCTTTCTTCACAGTCCAACTCTCACATCCATACATGACCACTGGAAAAACCATAGCCTTGACTAGACAGACATCATGACCCAGATAATCACGATGGTATGATCACTCACCTATAGCCAGACATCTTGGAATGTGAAGTCAAGTGGGCCTTAGGAGACATCACTATGAACACAACTAGAGGCAGTGATGGAATTCCAGTTGAGCTGTTACAAGTACTAAAAGATGATGCTGTTATAGTGCTGCCCTCCATATGCCAGCAAATCTGGAAAACTCAGCAGGGGCCACAGAACTGGAAAAGGTCAGTTTTCATTCCAATCTCTAAAAAAGGCAATGCCAAAGAATGCTGAAACTACCGCACAATTGCACTCATCTCACACGCTAGTAAAGTAATGCTCAAAATTCTCCAAACCAGGCTTCAACAATGCATGAACCATGAATTTCCAGATATTCAAGCTGGATTTAGAAAAGGCAGAGGAACCAGAGATCAAATTGCCAACATCAGCTGGATCATCCAAAAAGCAAGAGAGTCAGGAAAAACATCTATTTCTGCTTTATTAACTATGCCAAAGTCTTTTAACTGTGTGGGTCACGACAAACTGGAAAATTCTGAAAGAGATGGGAATACCAGAACACCTGATCTGCCTCTTGAGAAACCTGTATGCAGGTCAGGAAGCAACAGTTAGAACTGGACATGAACTGAACAACAGGTTCCAAATAGGAAAAGGAGTACTTCAAGGCTGTATATTGTCACCCTGCTTATTTAACTTATATGCAGAGTATATCATGAGAAATGCTGGGCTGGATGAACCACAAGTAGGAATCAAGACTGCTGGGAGAAATATCAATAACCTCAGATATGCAGATGACACCACACTTATGACAGAAAGTGAAGAAAAACTAAAGAGCCTCTTGATGAAAGTGAAAGAGAAGAGTGAAAAATGTTGGCTTAAATCTCAACATTCTAAGATCATGGCATCTGGTCCCATCACTTCATGGCCAATAGATGGGGAAACACTGTGAGCTGTGACAGACTTTTACATTTTGGGTCTCCAAAATCACTGCAGATGATGATTGCAGCCATGAAATTGAAAGACACTTGCTCCTTGAAAGAAAAATTATGATCAACCTAGACAGCATATTAAAAAAGCAGAGACATTATTTTTCCAACAAAAGTCCATCTAGTCATATTATGGTTTTTCCAATAGTCATGTATGGATGTGAGAGTTGGACTATAAACAAAGGTGAGCTCTGAACAACTGATGCTTTTGAACTGTGGTGTTGGAGAAGACTCTTTAGAGTCCCTTGGACAGCATGGAGATTCAACCAGTCCAACTTAAGGAAATCAGTCCTGAATATTCATTGGAATGACTGATGCTGACGCTGAAGCTCCAATATTTTGGCCACCTGATGAATAGAACTGACTCATTGGAAAAGACCCTGATACTGGGAAAGACTGAAGGTGGGAGAAGAAGGGGATGATGGAGGATGAGTTGGTTGGATGGCATCACCAACTCGATGGACATGAGTTTGAATAAACTCCCGGAGTTGGTGATGGACAGGGAAGCCTGGTGTGCACAGTTCATGGTGTCACAAAGAGTTTGGCATGACTGAGCTACAACTGAACTGAACTGAACTGAACTGAGTGCATAATGAAACTATGAAAAAGGAAAGTTATTAAAAATGAAAATTCAGAAAGTAAAAATTATAATACTTGAACAATTAAAAATTAATTATGCAGTAGTCAACTTTAAGAGGCTCAAAAGTCATGCTAAAAGTTATATAAACAGAGAGGAAATAAGTACTAAACATGAAATTAGAAATAAAGTGGGAAAATAAATTTAACAAGCCTCCTAATGGAAATATTAGTTATATTGATGAATTGCAAATATGACTAAGGTTTAAAAATCTAAGAATATATAAACTATCAATATTAGACATAAAGAAGGAAACTGCCTTAGACATCATATAGACATGAAAAGCATAATAAGTCAATATGAAGAAAAGTATTTGTGTTCACAAATTTAACAACCTTTTATTAGGTTGAAGAAAATTTTGAAGTTTATGAAGTTAGTACATTAGGAGTAAAAAACTTTGAAGGTGCTTCCACCCAATTTTTTTAAATTGCGATTTAAAGCTTTTCTGCAAGAAGTTTCAAGGATCAGTTTCTCTAGTTGTTGATTATGTAAAACATTTAGTTTTGAAATCATGACAATCTTACACAAATTGTTTCAGATCATAGAGGACAACAGAATACCTCCCAATTTATTTTATTTATTTAATTTAAATAACTTATGAAATAAAATTTAATTTTGATGCATATTTATTTTTACTTTATTTTTTAGTTTAAATTTATTTATTTTAATTGGAGGCTAATTACTTTACAATATTGTATTGATTTTGCCATACATCAACATGAATCCACCACGAGTGTACACGTGTTCACAATCCTGAACCCCCCCCACCTCCCTCCCTGTAACCATTCCTCTGAGTCATCCCAGTGCACCAGCCCCAAGCATCCTGTATCCAACCTAGACTGGCGATTCATTTCTTATATGATATTATACATGTTTCAATGCCATTCTCTCAAATCATCCAACCCTCTCCCTCTCCTACAGAGTCCAAAGACTGTTCTGTACATCTGTGTCTCTTTTGCCATCTCAAATACAGGGTTATTGTTTCCATCTTTCTAAATTCCATATATATGCCTTAGTATACTGTACTGGTGTTTTTCTTTCTGTCTTACTTCACTCTGAATAATAGGCTCCAGTTTCATCCACTTCATTAGAAACTGATTCAAATGTATTCTTTTTAATGGCTGAGTAATACTCCATTGTGTATAAGTACCACAGCTTTCTTATCAATTTGTCTGTTGATGGACATCTAGGTTGGTTCCATGTCTTGGCTATTATAAACAGTGTTGTGATGAACATTGGGGTACACGTGTCTCTTTCAATTCTGGTTTCCTCAGTGTGTATGCCCAGCAGTGGAATTGCTGGTTCATAAGGCAGTTCTATTTCCAGTTTTTAAAGGAATCTTCACACTGTTCTCCATAGTGGCTATACTAGTTTNTTCCTGCACCTCCTCTGCTGGCTGAAGGCTTTGTTTCATGTGAGATGGCCGCTTAACGAGAAGGAGCTCTCCGTTATCTTTACTTTTATCTTTAATATTCAGTAGGTTGAAATATTCAGCAGATGGACTGTCCTTTGCATCTGTGGGTTGATGGCTGATATCAGTTTTGCAGTGTTCTTGGCCATTGTCTCTTCTTACGCTTTTTCTGCCCCATTCATCTCCTGGGAANTTCACATACTGTTGAAGCCTAGCTTTGAAGGATTTTGAGCATAACCTTGCTAGCATGTGAGATGAGCACAGTTGTACGGTAGTTTGAACACTGGCATTGCTCTTCTTTGGGATTGGAATGAAAACTGACCTTTTCCAGTCCTGTGGCCACTGCTGAGTTTTCCAAATTTGCTGACATATCGAGTGCAACACTCTAACAGCATCATCTTTTAAGATTTTAAATAGCTGAGCTGGAATTCCATCACTTCCACTAGCTTTGTTTATAGTAATGCTTCCTAAAGGCCCAATGATTTCACCCTTCAGAATGTCTGGCTCTAGGTGAGTGACCACAGCATCAATCGGGTATGAGCTTCATCAAATCCCTTACGGTGGAGGTGACAAATAGATATAGGGATTAGATCTGAAGAACTATAGTGTTATGGAGATTGGTAACATTGTACAGGAAGTGGTGACCAAAACCATTTCAAAGGAAAAGAACTGCAAGAAGGCAGAGCGGTTGTCTGAAGTTGTTGTTTGGTCGCTCAGTTGTGTCTGACTCTCTACAACCCCATGGACTGCAGCACACCTGGCTTCCCTGTTCTTCACCATCTCCCAGAGCTTGCTCAGACTCAGGTCCATTGAGTCGGTGATGCCATCCAACCATCTCATCCTCTGTCGTCCCCTTCTCTTCTTGCCTTCAGTCTTTCCCAACATCAAGGTTTTTTCTAATGAATTGACTGTTTGCATCAGCTGGCCCAAAGTATTGGAGCTTCATCTTCAATATCATTCCTTCAGTGAATATTCAGGGTTGAGTTCCTTTGTGATTGACTAGTTTGATCTCCTTGCTGTCCAAGTAACTCTCGGGAGTCTTCTCCAACACCACAATTCAAAAGCAGCATTCTTTGGCATTCAGCGGCCTTTATGGTCCTACTCTCACACCCATGCACAACCGCTGGAAAAACCATAACTTTTGACTATCCGGACCTTTGTCGGCAAAGTAATTCTCTGCTTCTTAATACATTGTCTAGGTTTCTCATAGCTTTTCTTCCAAGGAGCAAGTGTCTTAATCTCATGGCTGCAGTCACCATCTGCAGTGATTTTGGAGCCCAAGAAAATGAAGTCTGTCACTGTTTCCATTGTTTTCCCATCTATTTGCCATGAAGTGATGTCTGAGGAGGCTATCTAAATAGCTTAGGAAGGAAGAGAAGCAAAAGGCAAGGGAGAAAGGGAAAGATACACTAATTGAATGCAGAGTTCCAGAGAATAGTAAGGAGAGAGAAGAAAGCCTTCGTAAGTGAACAGTGCGAAGAAGTACAGGAAAGCAATAGAATGGGAAGCACTAGAAATCTCTTGAAGAAAACTGGAGATATCAAGGGAACATTTCACGCAAGGATGGGCATGATAAAGGATAGAAATTGTAAGGACCTAGCAGAAGCAGAAGAGGTGGCAAGAATACACAGAAATGCTATATTTTAAAAGTCTTAATGACCTGGATAACCACGACAGTGTGGTCACTCATCTAGAGCCAGGCACGCTGAGTGTGAAGTCAGGGAGGTCTTAGGAAGTGTTTTCAGATAGCTTTTCTTTGTGCTCATCCCTCAGCATCAGGGCACGTTTGTCTGCTGCTGGTGGTGGAGCTGTTTCCTGCCTTCCTCTGGGAGTAGCCCGTAGGGATGCTGCATGGGAACAGCTTGTCATGTGGCAGGTGCACAGGTAGGCTTTGCTCCCCTCACCCTCCCAGATCGGGTTCTGCTCCTCCCTCTGAGGCAGGGGATCTTTCCTTAGGCCTGGGAAGTGGGAGGCTTTCCTGCACCTCCTCTGCTGGCTGAAGGCTTTGTTTCATGTGAGATGGCCGCTTAACGAGAAGGAGCTCTCCGTTATCTTTACTTTTATCTTTAATATTCAGTAGGTTGAAATATTCAGCAGATGGACTGTCCTTTGCATCTGTGGGTTGATGGCTGATATCAGTTTTGCAGTGTTCTTGGCCATTGTCTCTTCTTATGCTTTTTCTGCCCCATTCATCTCCTGGGAACCCAGTTGTACTCCACTTAAGCCCAAGTTCACATTTGATGTTGGATGTTCTGGGATTTTTTTCCACACTTTTTTTTTTTCTCTCCGTGTTTAAATCTGAGCACTTTAATTTGGCCTGTCTTCAAATTCACTGCTTATTTTTGTCTGTTGCTAAATCCATCTAAAGAGATCTTTAATTTCTTGATATTGTATTTTTCATTTCTCACATTTCCCTGTGATCTTTTTTTATAGCTTCAGTGTCTGTGATGAAAATCTCTGCTTGGTTATTCATGCTGTCTATCTCTTCCATCAGTTTTCATCATAGTTAAAAGTATGTCTGATAATTTCCAAATCTAGGTCCTCTGATCTGATTATATGAATACTGTCCTCTTCTGACTGTGGTTTGCTCCTCTCTCTGTCTTGTAATTTTTGAGTGAATGCTGAATGTTTGTGTAAAATCAGTGCAATGGCCCATCATTTCTTGTGAGGCTAAGTGATAAGATGTGTGTGTAGTTGACCTAGTTCTCGGCTTGTTTGCAACTTTAGCTTGATTAGCTCAAGTGTTTTAAGAGTAGGGTTAAGACTTCACATTCTGCAAGGTTGGTTGTCTTATTGTAATTTTAGTTCTTTCCCTGTACTTTGTCTTTGAGCCATCAGCTTTCTGAACTGTGGGTGATTTCTCTGCTTTTCTCTGGGTTTCTGCGATTCTGGAGTGCTGCCCCCAGGCTCTTGTATCTTCAGTGCTTTTTCTCAGCAATCCTTTCCTACCCTAGCCTTGGTAGTTCAATTTACAGAGTAGCTCCGTAGAAGTTCTTGTCTCAGCTCTCCTGTCCCCCCTCAGCCTAGGCAGCTCAAGTGTCTAGAATCTCTTGGATTAATTTCTCTTACCTCTCCTTTGCAAGGCATTTGAAGAAGACCTTTAGCTTCTTGGGTTATCTCAGCTTTCCAGCCTTATCCTCTACCCTTTGGCACATTTTGGCCAACACTTGGTACAGGTCTGTGGGATTGAGTGGTTGAGTAGTGCAGACTTGTTCTGTGGAATCCTTGGAATTCTAATATATCTTGTCAGCTTACGTGTTGCTGTTAAAATGTATTAAAATTTAGGTTGACTTCTCCTCATTCTCACTGTGGTGGGATTATTCCTCCATAGCTGCTCCACCAGGAAAGAGACCGTCTTTGGGTTCCTTTTTCTATCAAGACTCAACACTTTTTGGAATTTAGTTCCACTAGGTTACTTTGCATCTTAAACTTCCTGATGGGTTCAGAAAAAACATGATTCTATATCTTTCCTGTCTTGTTTTGATTATTAGGGTGAAAGTAATGATCTATTGTGATCTTTTACATCCTAATTAGAAGTGGAACTCCTTTATGGAATACTTTCTGGTATATAATCTAGCAAATACCTGATAAAGTTTGTTAGCAAATACCTGATAAAGTTTGTTATTTCGCTTTGCTGTAGTTGGATTTTCTACTGAATTCTCAGAGCTAGATTTTGAAATATTTTCCATTCTTCTCAAATCTGAACTCTCAGTTCTGTCCTCAAGTGGCAAATTATCTTATCTCTTACTTTGAGATGAAAGCCATTGACATTAAATTGTAATTGAAGGGCTTGTGGAGAGTGTGGGAAGAATTTGCAGTCGCTGTTTAGAAAACTGGGTAAAAGAAAAACTAGCACAGTTAGCTGTAGGGAAACGAGTTGGACAGAAAGGAGCACATGGTCACACAGTAGGTGACTGCTAATGTCATCAGGTATAGAACTTCAGTTGGGAGATAGTTATTTTTAAAGTTGGAGGAAGGCAAGTGGCTGTGGTGTAAATCCTGATTTTCTTGTAGAAAAGTTGATAAGTATATCTAACTTGATATTTCAAGGGCTATCATTACTGAGGTATAAATAGCAAGAATACATTTAAAAGATTTTAAGGAATTTGTACCTTGGTGTAAGAAGAGGAGCTGTATTTGACTTTATTCCCTATATGTGTTGTTACTTAGATAAAAAATGAACATTTTTTCAAAGAAGCTTAATTAAAAGTCTTCTTGGGGGATAGTAAAAGTGAACCAAGTCTTTTCTTCACAGACTCTTTTTATTTCTTCCTTCTTGTTTACTTCACACTTGATGCCTTTGCCTTTGTTATAACTTTAGATTTTCCTTTATGATACTTAGCTATGAGAGTTTAAAACTTTGGGGTTGTTGTTGGGCTTGTGAATTAAAAGTATCTTTTGTTAACGAGTTTTGAGAATAGATTGAAATGGCAAAAAGTGAGGAAAACTTTCTTTTGGTGAAATATTTTATTGATCCTATTGAAAGTTAAAAATAAAGTAGTATGGGTAATGAGAAAATTGTCCAGTGTTGATAAAGATACGCGATTTTACTTGCAAAAGTATTATATTTATCCACTTATAACATTGTCTTGTTTTTAGAAGGATTTGTTTTTTTCACAGTTCATTTAAATTAGTAAAGATATTTTCAAGGGTGAAAAAGATAACTTTTGAACATCTGTTGTGAAAGTAATAATTTGAATTTCTCTTTCATCTTGTAATTGCCTTTTGGTATTGTGCTGAAACTAGTGGTTGATCGTAAAGATCGCCTCTAAACTATTCTTTCGGTGTCTCTTCTAGGTTAGATTAAGGAGGATATTTTCTTAGAGTGGACCATCGCTTTTGGTAAGAACATGTCGTCCATCTTGCCATTCACTCCACCAGTTGTGAAGAGACTGTTGGGATGGAAGAAATCAGCTGGTGGATCTGGAGGAGCTGGTGGAGGAGAGCAGAATGGACAAGAAGAAAAGTGGTGTGAGAAAGCAGTTAAAAGTTTGGTGAAGAAGCTGAAGAAAACAGGACGATTAGATGAGCTTGAGAAAGCCATCACCACTCAGAATTGTAATACTAAATGTGTTACCATACCAAGGTAAGTGGTGTTAGATAAGAAATTTGAGGGCCTTAATATTGAAAGTTGCTTAAAGAAGCCTAAGGGAACGTTACTGAAACTTTTTTACTTTCAAATCAGTAGTGATTATTAAGATAGCTGATCTTAACCTATCACATTAATTTTGTTTGACTCATTAAGACTTATAAATCATTTTCTTAAACAGTGAGAAGGTTTAATCAAGCAAAAAAAAATACTTAGATTGTATTTTTATCTTCACTGTCTTTGTTTATCTTCATTGCCTAAATGCTTCATTGTATACTTTTGTAATTTCTGTGATCGAATTTGAATAAAGAGTCAAAGATTTTCTGTCACTAGCGCAGTAGTGGCTGACTGTTTTCTCCTCCTGTGGTCAAAACTTCAGTAAGGAGTTAACAGAGACAGCTCACATTGTGATGAATTTTGTATAGTTTTTATTTGAGTTCCAGCATTACTTCTAACAAAGAACCATATGTAAGACAGCTTCCTGTGTGTCATGGTTGGTCAGAACCTGTCTTGAAGACCTGCCTCTTGTGTTAGAAGGCTGTGTTACCTGAGAGGCTGAGGGTTTATTAGTGTACATTTAATCGTTTTCAGAGTAGGGCACTCTCAGAAACAGTTTTTAAAAATAAAGTAGCAAGTGGTTTTAATTTGTACTGCTATAATTGTGCACATTATAGAGTTTGAGGGAGTGTCAGTTTATTGCATTTTCTAAAATGATTGTTTGCAGTGTCCTACACACAGGCTAGCATATGGCATGTGAAACCATTCTACTTGACATGTTTCTAATGAGTTTTGGGAAATACACTGTGGATGCTTGTTGATAATAGAGCCTAGTAACACCAGCCTATCTACTTGCAAATACTAACAGAATGTTTCCTGCCTTGTTTGGTAGATTAATTATCCACTTCTTTTACCTTGCTTGTTTCATGTATTTCTTAAGTAAGAATCACTTTTCCTGGTNAAAAGTATTATATTTATCCACTTATAACATTGTCTTGTTTTTAGAAGGATTTGTTTTTTTCACAGTTCATTTAAATTAGTAAAGATATTTTCAAGGGTGAAAAAGATAACTTTTGAACATCTGTTGTGAAAGTAATAATTTGAATTTCTCTTTCATCTTGTAATTGCCTTTTGGTATTGTGCTGAAACTAGTGGTTGATCGTAAAGATCGCCTCTAAACTATTCTTTCGGTGTCTCTTCTAGGTTAGATTAAGGAGGATATTTTCTTAGAGTGGACCATCGCTTTTGGTAAGAACATGTCGTCCATCTTGCCATTCACTCCACCAGTTGTGAAGAGACTGTTGGGATGGAAGAAATCAGCTGGTGGATCTGGAGGAGCTGGTGGAGGAGAGCAGAATGGACAAGAAGAAAAGTGGTGTGAGAAAGCAGTTAAAAGTTTGGTGAAGAAGCTGAAGAAAACAGGACGATTAGATGAGCTTGAGAAAGCCATCACCACTCAGAATTGTAATACTAAATGTGTTACCATACCAAGGTAAGTGGTGTTAGATAAGAAATTTGAGGGCCTTAATATTGAAAGTTGCTTAAAGAAGCCTAAGGGAACGTTACTGAAACTTTTTTACTTTCAAATCAGTAGTGATTATTAAGATAGCTGATCTTAACCTATCACATTAATTTTGTTTGACTCATTAAGACTTATAAATCATTTTCTTAAACAGTGAGAAGGTTTAATCAAGCAAAAAAAAATACTTAGATTGTATTTTTATCTTCACTGTCTTTGTTTATCTTCATTGCCTAAATGCTTCATTGTATACTTCTGTAATTTCTGTGATCGAATTTGAATAAAGAGTCAAAGATTTTCTGTCACTAGCACAGTAGTGGCTGACTGTTTTCTCCTCCTGTGGTCAAAACTTCAGTAAGGAGTTAACAGAGACAGCTCACATTGTGATGAATTTTGTATAGTTTTTATTTGAGTTCCAGCATTACTTCTAACAAAGAACCATATGTAAGACAGCTTCCTGTGTGTCATGGTTGGTCAGAACCTGTCTTGAAGACCTGCCTCTTGTGTTAGAAGGCTGTGTTACCTGAGAGGCTGAGGGTTTATTAGTGTACATTTAATCGTTTTCAGAGTAGGGCACTCTCAGAAACAGTTTTTAAAAATAAAGTAGCAAGTGGTTTTAATTTGTACTGCTATAATTGTGCACATTATAGAGTTTGAGGGAGTGTCAGTTTATTGCATTTTCTAAAATGATTGTTTGCAGTGTCCTACACACAGGCTAGCATATGGCATGTGAAACCATTCTACTTGACATGTTTCTAATGAGTTTTGGGAAATACACTGTGGATGCTTGTTGATAATAGAGCCTAGTAACACCAGCCTATCTACTTGCAAATACTAACAGAATGTTTCCTGCCTTGTTTGGTAGATTAATTATCCACTTCTTTTACCTTGCTTGTTTCGTGTATTTCTTAAGTAAGAATCACTTTTCCTGGTTTATTCTTTCATTTTAGAAATCTTTATAGATGCCTGGCATTTCAATTCAGTAAACAGTTGTTAATATCAACATAGAGTCTTTGCTGTTGAGTTGCTTACTTCCTAGTAAGGGAGGTAAACTTGAAAAAATAAGAAAGATAGTTTTATAACATACAGTAGGTGTTCTGAAAGATGTATGCTCAGGGAGTTGTGTCCAAAGTGGGAAGCCTTCCCTATTCTGCAGCTTGTGAAAATTTTCCTCCTGAAGAAAGGTTGGTGGCCGAGTTGGATGGATGTCAAGGAAGAATTTAGTTAGGAGAAGCTTGATTGACCCCGAGTGGTGCGTGGCGGTGGGGAGGGCCGCTGACCGGGGTCCTGGGAGCGTAGGGGAGGAGACGGGACGGCGCCTCAGAGGCTGCATGGTAGTGAGGAAGCGCTGCCTCCCGAGCAGGGCGTTCACACTGGGCCCTGGTGACCGGGTGAGGGGGAGACGGCAGAGTCTCAGGTAAAGAAGTGAGGGGAAGGCTGTGAGAGTGTCAAGAGTGGAGGGGGGAGCCTGGATAGTGTGTTTCCTCCTCACCCAAGGGAGCCGTGTGGTCCGGCTGCCAGGAGAGCCGTGCAGTCCTGCCTCTTGAGGTTCCGCAGGTAGCAGCCCCTTGATTGAAATGTGTAGACTTTGTATTTAAACTATGGAAGTCCTCTTAGTCAGATTTCTTTCCCTTCTTGTCTATTTTTCATTTCACACACTAGTTTTAGAGATTTTTTTTTTTTTACATTCTTTTTCTTTAAAGATTTTTTTCCCCAACGCTTTCACCCGATCGATGAAAGTGAAGTGTTGCTTGTCCGGTATCTTGTTTTTCACTCTTTTTTAATAAAAGTTCCGTGAAGCTTAGAAACTTGCTTGTCTAATTTGGTGGGTTTTTTTTAAATATTGCAAGAAATGTAAATTTAATATTGGCTGTTATCTATCGAAAAATTTAAATTTCTTGTACTGTTTGGAACCATATATTTTTTGAAGTTTGCTTTCTTGTTAATAGTTGAAAATTGTATCAATTATTAGTCATTTCTTAACTACTAAATATCCTTAAACATTTGGTCAACTCGTCATGCTGTCAACTGTCAAACAGGGAGAGTTGGGTGCGTGCAGAAAGGGCCCATTGTGGAGGAATCCAAGCCGCAGCTTAAGCAAAATTATTTAAGATGTAATGCAAAATGGATTTACTGTAAGTCTGTTAGCTTAAAATTGCAAGTGAGTTGTTAATAAAATACCTTTAGGTATTGATGTCTTGATGTTTTCATCGTGTATTGATGAACTTGAAAGCATAAATTACTTAATTTTTAAAATGGCAAATATTCTTAAATGGTCAGTGTCCCATTGACTCTCCACCGTTTCTTCCCCTCCACCTCCATCTGCCGATGTTAGAGTGGGACTGAACTGTGGGTAGAAACACAGACCTGCCTGTATGGCCCCCCCTCGCGTAATGCGTGCTGCCTTCGCCTCTCTGTCTCTGAAGAGAGGGGGAGCTGTAGTTGGTGCGCCACTGCTTCCTTCCTGCTGCTGGATGTGGTGACAGAGCGACTCACGGGTAAAGCTTAACCTACCAACCTACAGTGAGCTGAATAGTATGGATGAAGTTTCAGGAAGCCTTTCCATTTCGAGACAACTCAGTCAGCGATCAGAATGGCAATTGATGTTTAGGTAACAAATCAGTCAAAAGAAGAAAAATTGGCTTTCAGTGCATATTATCTACAGAAAAACAAAATCCAAACAGCAGTGGAGATGGAGAGCTTGTAAAGTTAAAAACAAGAGGCTGTGAGGTCTGAATGCTAATTTGATAATGATCGTTGTACGTAAATAAGCAGGAATACAGAATTTTTAAAATTTGTAAACATAAATTGTAAGGACTTTCCTAAGGTGATGCTTTGTGTTTGACCATTTATGACATTTTGATGGTTCATCCTAAAGAAACAGTCAGGAATATGGTCAAAGATTTCTGGTATTCATTTCAGCATTGTTTTTAATAGCAAAGAATTAGATAAATCCAACCATAACCCATAGTTTCCTTAACTATAAAGGAAACTTAAATAACTGATTTTATACCATAATTGAATGGTAAAGTAAAATTAATAGCAAAGTAAAGTTTATACCAATTTTACTCATAAAAATAGATGCAAAAATTATAAATAAAAAAGCTCAAATTATAAAAACAAAACCACCAAATCATGAGTAGGTAAGGTTTACTGTAGGAATGCTAGTATGATTGACCTGTTGGAGGTCCATTAGTATGAGGCATTGCATATTCATATTTACGAAGCTCTGATCTTAATGGATCTAGAAAGAGCTTTTTTTATATAATCCAATGCTCATGTTAACAAATTAGGAATAGGAATTTTCTGAAGTTGATAAAGCATAAAAATGTTAATGTTTAATCTTGAAACTTTAGAAGAAGTAATGCCAAATTGTTAATAGTGATTACTATGGATTACCTTAAAAGAGAAATGTNTCTTAATGGATCTAGAAAGAGCTTTTTATAAAATCCAATGCTCATGTTAACAAATTAGGAATAGGAATTTTCTGAAGTTGATAAAGCATAAAAATGTTAATGCTTAATCTTGAAACTTTAGAAGAAGTAATGCCAAATTGTTAATAGTGATTACTATGGATTACCTAAAAAGAGAAATGTCCTATAATTTTTCCTTAATATTTATCTATGAAGGTATGTTTTACTTTTGAGTCAGCACAATTAAATGTTTAAAAAGAACTTTTTTGGCAATACTTAGACTATTCTTATATATTTTTTAAACCCTTTAAGTCAACTTTCAGGAAACAATATTTTCATTTTCTTAACATTCTAGTATATATGTTTATATTTTTTCCTTTAAAAAGTATGTTCCTTAAAAAGATAAAGTAGCATGTGTTGTACATGATTCCAAATTCGAACACAGATTATACAGTGTGAAAATTCTTCCCTCTCCCTCCCGTCATCACTCATATCCTCACCCAGTTGTATTACTACTGTCTTATATATCCTTCCAGGATACTGATATCTTATTAATATTGTCACAGAGATTTGGATTTTGTTTTCCATCTTCCAAATTTTTAAAACATCAGAGTAATTGAGGTAAGCTTTATGCAGATTGTCAGCTTTTATTTTTATTTTCATATTCCTATTCTTTTGCTTCTCTAGATAACCCAGAAAGAATTAAAGAAAAGTCTTTAAAAACGCAAGTATAGTATCCTTCAGTTCTTCTTAAATTAGTGCTTTTTTATTTCAGAAGAAAATAAGAGTGATTCTTCCTCCCTCACACATAGATGTGTGTGTGAGATAATATATATGGAGTACTATGACAGAAAGAACTCTGAATTTGAAGTTTGATAACTTGTAAGCTTCCTTCAGTACTGATGAGTGAGAATCCTGAGGCATGTAACTGTATTTTTTACTATTTCTTCATCTGTGAAAGGGGTCAGTACTATCTTGAGTTCTTTCACAGTACTCTTGGGGTCTTTTGAAATACTGTAACCATTGGTTTATAAGCTGTAAAGCACTATAGTCATGAATATGATTTATTTGAAATGTTCCCAGGTATTCCATGTCTTCATTTTCCTTCCAGATTTTCTCCTAGAACTCATACTGAATTATAATTGTGTATCTTTGCTTAGTAAACACTTCTACCAGATAACTATCATGATTTAATATAACTATTATTTATAAAATCAATTAGTCAAAACTGAAACAATGTATAAATGCAAACTAGAACTTTGAGATTATCAGCCTCAGCATCCAACTTGTCATTTGCTGTATGATCTGTGTATAAGTTGTGAAAGCACTTCTGGTGAACACTTCACTAGGCTCCTGTGAAACACAGTTTGAAAGACATGTTGCTAAGACCCTTAACCTTTATCTGATGCCTACATTTACATTTTGATTTTTTCTGAGATAGTTAGGATCCTGGTATTCAAAGTCCTTTTGTGTATATAATACATTCTTCTATAGGGCATTTTTATCATTTACCTTATCAGAGAAAACATACCTGTGCTAGAAGCTAGGTTCCTTTATAAAATTAAAGAATTATTACCCAGATTTATTATTCTCTATTTAAATTTAACACTCACTATAGTAAACATCATCCTCACTTTTCTTGTCCTATTCACGTAATGTATTTTGCTTTGAAGAATTCACTTAACAGCCTAGAATCAACCTAGCTAAAATAATACACATCTAAAAATTTGTAGCCATGTTTTTAGATGCTACAAATGATGCCTTCCGCAAAGAGTCATTAACTTTTTGTTAGGGAGACAGGCTGATCACTTGAATCTCAGTGGCTGATCTGGGCTGAGGCCTGGTTGCCATTTTAATTTGTTTTAGTCTGCACTGGCACATGCCTTTTATTTATTTATTTCCATCGTTAGCATTGTGGGAGATGCATATCAACTCTTCTTCCATAATTTGAGTTTGGTGCTTGATCCTGATGGTTGCATTTTTAAAATAAGGCAGACATCTTTGAGAGAGGAGAATCTTGTGATTGTCACCTTCATTAGAGTTTCTTTTCCCAGACTGAACCTGGTGCTCAGCTTGTACCTGGAATGTACAAGTGACTCCAGGGGAGGAAACGGCACAGACAGTTTTCTATTCACCAGAAAGTGTCTTCTCTTCTCTCAGTCTTCGTTCGTTTGGATCTCATTGGTTTAATTGCTCGCTGTGCTCACTGTTCTCTTTGAATAAATATTTTTTTGTTACCTTTTTCCCTCTAGTTTTTGCAAGAGGGGACATTAGCTTGCTGTGTATGACCTGCTTATATCTTTACCTGGAAGTAAAATTGTAACAGCTAGTTAAATTGAGACTTCTTATGATATGTATTCAGAGACCCCCAAATCTGAGACCTGCTTACAAGCAACCTACAGTCAGAATTGAGGTGCTATACCATTTATGCAGGAATTGCAGGAAAGATTAGCTGAGACAAGTACTGTTAGGTTTAACCTATCACTGACATCCTCGCCATGATAAAGAGTTCGTGAGGGAGATCCCATATGAAAACTTGGAGAGAGTAGGTTTTTGCTCTGGCATTTCCCTTCTCTCTTTATCCCGATTGAGGGGCGTCAGGGACCTCCTCAGTTTGAATTGAGGTATGGGAGATAAATAGACTGGTACTTGACTGTCATCACCTGGAAAAAGCCTAAAAAAAAAATTAAGAGAACAGTTGAGCTGATCCTTTATCAGTGGAAGTTTCCCACGGACCAGGTGGACTTTTCTAAGGTACTTGAAGTTGACTTATCTTGAAAAGATCAACAGGCTCAACTTGGAGAGTCAAAGTGACCCAAGCCGGACAGCCAGAGAAACTCTTGCAATCGGAACTAACTGCAGAAAGAAGGAGCATTTGGGCTTCTGACCTTATAGGGCTCTTCCCTCCTCCTCTAAAATCCCCTCTCTTGCTATTCCAGAACCAACAGTGCCCTTAAAAGTAACAACTGGAGAGTTCTGGAGGAGTTGAAGTTAGCAAAATTGAATGAGAGAATAGAAGTTTTGATTTAGAACAGAGTAGTAAAATAAATTTTTTCAAAGAGGTTTTTGTTAATTTTATATATATATATATACTATATATATTTATATATATTGTGTACTAGAACAGCCATGTGACCTTTTTGAGATTTTTATGCAGAAATGAGGAAAACAGATTGAAAATGAGCTTGCTTGAGGGTAATGATATGGGAATACTGAACAGCTTTTCAAAAAACTGTCTATATATTCTCCTCTTGAAAACTAGGGAACCCACATTTAGTGACACTGGGGACAAGCAATGGGGAGAATGGAGGAATGTTACATATGTCTACATGAAGTGTATAGCTTTTTAACAATTTTTTTTTTTAACAAAAAATCTGACTGTATACCTGTTAAATTATCCAGTGATGCTTTTTCCCCGGGAACGATTTTATTACAAGAGAGTCTTCTTTTATTACCATCACATTTTCCGCCCCCCCTTGAGCTGTTCAATCTCTGTTCTCAAAATCCAATATTATTTAAGTTTGCTTTTGGGTTATTATAAACAATGTGAATTGGTTGTCTTGAGACTCGTGTGAAACTTATCATGAATAATGGTTAAATTAGAACTAAAAGATGTAAAATTCTTGATTATCTCCCTCACCCCAGACTTTTTTTCTTCTATGAACCTTGCTTATGTTTATGGCTTTTTATGTATTAAGAGGATATAATTTTTCTGTAACTTGGTTTACCCTAAGTTTGCTAGGCTGGTGGGGGAGAAGAAGTTAAGGGAGGCTGTATTTTTATTAAGGATGATGTATAAGTTCAGAGTTAGATGAGGAGAGGTGAAGTTGCTCAGTCGTGTCCGATTCTTTGCGACCCTGTGGACTGTAACCTACTAGGCTTCTCTGTCCGTGGGATTCTCCAGGCAAGAATACTGGAGTGGATTGCCATTTCCTTCTCCAGAGTTAGATAGTGAAGAGAAATTTATAGTGAAAAGTAATTAATTTACAGTAATTTTCCCATAATTTTTATGTGATTGCTTATATAATTTGCATTACGTAAAACATTTTAACCTCTACATGTAAAATCCCACTGTCAACTTCAAAGTGGTATACAAATGTGAATTAATTTTTATCTTCTAGGATGCTAATATTAAAATTGTCAAATTAAAAAATCATTTCTTTACAGCCAAATACAGCATCATAAAAATGTGTGATTAATAAGTTGAGTTTTTTACAGAACTCTATTCTGTAGTGCAATTCTTATTTTAAGTTTTATGCATTTAATAGATTGAAATGACCACGTAGTTATATTTTGTTAGGATTTCTCATCTTTTAGGATACTATTTTTTAAAATTGTTAAAAACAGAATATGTATTAAAATAAATTTTAAAAATCCATCAGCTGTATTACTAAAATAAATGTCCTTTAGCCTACTTTGGTGCTGGCTTTTTTTTTTTTTTTTT
>SJYW01002302.1:82103-106815 GCA_006410735.1 Raphicerus campestris | reverse complement strand
TTGGCTTTTTTTTTTTTTTTTTTTTAAGTAAAAGTTTCTGGTTTTTTGGAAGAACTTGAAATATTTTGAGCAACTAGTTTTAGAATTGATATTTAAATCTTTTCAATGATAGGGACTGTTTTATTTGTGTGGGGGATATTTTGCTATTTTTCAAAGGCAGTAGAAGCACCTAACAAGATTTCAAAGTAGTATTTTCAACATAACATTTAAAGAGAAAGGCCAGTAACTTTTTCAGTCATTTCTTGGTCCTCCTGCTTCTAAGAAGAGCTGTTCCAAACCAAGAAGAATAAAAGTATCCCTTTTATCTTATTGGACTCTATGGAAATTCTGTTGTCTCCTGTTTTAATTTGGGAGTGACTCTACTAATTTCATTGTCCAAAGAATGTTTTTTTCCTGAGAAATTAACTCTTATAGTGACCGCTTTAGTTTTATAGTTAAGCACATTCTATAATGCTTTACTTATCTAAAATGCTATACCAAAGTTATTGGTTTAATTTTATCTTGCCATATTTTTATTTTTATTGAACTATGTAAGAGGCAGAATAGAGTTGGTAATTAAGAATGCAGCCTCTGTCCCCACTACTTGCTAGCTGTACAACCTTAGACATGTCACTTTATCTCTGTGCTTTGATGATCTCATTTGTCAAGTGGGTTAACTGCCTTATTTGTGGGTTGTTTGGGGGATTAAGTGATCTAGTATATGTAACAAGTTAGTGCTGTGCCTGATGTATTAGTAAGTGCTTGATCTGTGTGAACTGTACATGGGATGAATCCCTCCCCAAACTTGATTTTGATGTGAGACTGATGAAGCCAAACGTATATTAAAAGGGAATGAAAAAGATTATTGCTCATATGATAAAGCTTTCGGGAAAAGCAGGACAGGCTTCCAGACTGGTCCAAAAATCACTTGAGAAGTAATGGGAGTCTTGGGGCTGGGTTGATAATTCTTGTGTTCCTGTGTGTACCCAAACTTGCTTGGTTTAAAATTCCCACCAGCCACAAGGATTTCCTTAGCAGTTTGCTCACATTTGAGGCAGAGGGTTGAAGACATGGTGGAACTTGAAACTCTGCACAGTTGAACATCAAAATAGAGTCAAATTCCTCATTAAACTCAGTAGGGGTAAATGAAAGTAAACTACACCAAGTGCATCATAGTCAAACCCATGAAAGAGAAAATCGTGGAAGCAGCCAGTGAACAGTGTGACGTGTTACATACCAGGAAATAATGATGTGAAGGACACGTGACCTTCTGTAGTAGCAGTGGGGCCAGAAGATTTTAAAATGACATCTCTGAGGAACCATCACCATAAACATGTATTGACTTAATAAAACTTTCAAAATGTATGAGTAAAACTTGATAGAATTAATGTATCAGAATCACAAATTTGAGGCTACAGAGCATTAAATAAGACCAAAAAAGTGAGTAAAGACATGGAAGATCTAAATTACATTACTATTTTGATATTTATAGAAAAGTGGATCTAAACCAGTGTAGTAAGCCTTTTCAAGTACTCATGGTACCCTCACCAGGAAAGACTATTTGCAGGGTTCAGTAAATTTTGAAAGATTAGAAGTCAACAGAGTATGTTTTCTGCCAAGAACAGAACAAAATTAGAAATCAATAAGACATGTATTAAAATATAGAAATTATCATAATTCTTTGTTTAGAAGAAAACTATGAGCAAAATTAGAATATGTAGCAAAACTAAAGGATAATCAGATTACACTATGTAAAATAAGTGGGATGTAGATAAAACAGTGCTTATAGGGAAATCTACAGCTTTAGATAATTATATTAGAAAAGTTATCTAAGATGTCATCTAGGAAATGAGAAAAGGTCAAAGAAAATAGTAAGTAGAAGGAAGATAAAAAATAGCAGAAAATCAGTGATTAGAAAAGAGACAATAGAGATAATGATGGGCCGCCCCTCCTCTCTCTCCCGAGGGGGCAAGTCCCTAACGGAAGGAGCCTCCCAGATCCCGGGGACCAATGACAGCACACTTCACCAGCTAAGGCCGCCCCACCCCAGCCAAGTAGAAGGACCTGTCAGCCCGGGCGGCGCCTCGGCCTGGCAACCTGTCTGAACCCCCGTCTATCTAGCCTGACCATCCCTCACAAGGAACATATAAAAACCACCCCCAACACAGTCCTGGCTGGACTTCCTCGACCTGCCTTGTTCAGGTACCCCGCCCGGGAGCGCTTCGCCGTTAAAAAGCCTGTTAGACACTCTTGGTGTCCTGGTCGTCTTTACCTAACAGATAATAAATCCGAAAGCTGATTCTTTAGGAGGATCAGTAGAACTGATAAATTCTCCTATAACACTGATGGACATAAGAGTGAAAGAGCCCATAACCATGGATTAGCTATGTGTGAAATTATAGATGTAATATTATGCTAGATCCTACAGATGTTAAAAGCATACCGCGAATATATTTTCAGCAACTTTATGCCAGTAATTTGTGATGGTCAAATTTAAGAACATGTTACTATGGCTGGTGCAGGAAGAAGTAGGAAATTTGGATAGCCCTATATCAATGAGGTCATTGTAACCCCTGTACCAAAACCTGACAAAGATAGCACAAAAAGGAGAAAATTTACAGATTAATATTAGTCATTAGCAAAGGTATAAAAAATTAACAAAACACATATCCTCCAGCAATATACAAAGAGCACATCATGACCGAGTGAGATTTAGCTCAACAGTGAGAAGGTAGTTTATAATATTCAAAAATTAATCAGTGTAATTCAGAGCAATAACAAAGGGGGAAAGCAGTGTGATCACTGTGCTTGGTTAGAAGCATTTGATAAAAATTCATCATCCATTCATGACAAACACTCCCAGCTAATGAGAAATGTAAAGACATTCCTCAGTCTGAAAAAGCACATTTAAGAAAAACTAACAGTTTAAGATTATACTTACAAAATAACATGTTTTCCCTAAGAGCACAAGGATATCCATTCTTATGTCTTCTTCAGTTCATTGTTTTATCAATAGTTGAGGACCTAGGCAGTGCAGTGGGGCAGGGAAGTGAGATGTAAGAGGCATGAAGAGCTCAAAGAATGGGTCAAAGCGCTTACATTTGTAGATGACATGATTATGCAAGAAACAAGGGATCTACAAAAACAGCCACTAAAGCAAATGAGGAAGCAAGGCTGCATTTTACAAGATGAGCTGTATTTTCATTAAATAATATATTAACAGCGAACAAGTGGAAGTAATATTAAAACAATTCTATAAATAGCATCAATACAATTAAAATATCTAAGAATATATATTTTTTAAGACAAGTTCTGTATGTTAAAATTTCAAAATCTTAAAAATTAAGGACTAAATAAATAGGGAGAGAATTCTTCTCACATAGATAATTCTTTTTATCAGACTCACACTCCCTCAGATAAACCTTATCAACTCTGCACAGGATAAAAAGAAAAGGCACCAGAGTAAACAAAATAGACATTGTGAAGGCGATTTGACCCTTGGATGGAAGTGACAGGCAAGTTTCCTGTTTTCATCCATGCAGAATGGATAGAGTAGCTAAAATTTCAATATGAATTTCACCTTTATGGCCTGAAAAACCGGAGATCAGGGTTGAGGACAACCAGAGTTGCTGATGAGTGACAAGAGAATTCTAGCATGGAGAGAGCCACTGAAGGGGACTCCCAGGTTTTCCTTCAAAAAACTCTGCCGAAATCACTAGGCTGACCCCTAAACCCCTGTGTGTGTGGGGCAGAGTTAGTGCAGTCTGGCTGAAGGTAAAACTGATTGAAATTGCTTGAAGACTTAAGAGTTTGCAGTTTGAGTATAAGCAAGTTAATTATGTGCCCAAACAAAACCAGTTAACACTTGGAGGAATCTAGCATCCCCGGCATGTAATGTGCAGTGTCCAACATGCAGTCTTTCTTTTAAGTTACTCAACCTCTGAGAAACAAGGAAAATGGGACCTTTTCTCAGGAGGAAACCGATGGAGACACCTCTGAGACAACCTTCCTGTTTAACTATCATGCAGTAAACTGACATATATTTGTGTATTGAAGCACTCAGTAGTATTAAGTTCTCTTTCAGTTTAATCTGAATCAAATCAATCTCCATCAAACCCTAAAAATATATGTATTTGTTTTTCATAGAATATACACATTTAGCCTAAAATTTACATGGAAATACATAGGACCTAGAATGTCCAATTTTGAAAAAGATCAAAGTGTTCGAGGACTTATATTATCTGACTTTGTGTGAAGCTACAATAATAATACATTGTGATTCTGTCATAAAAACAGATAAATAGGATAAAATAGAGAACGTTAAAATAGATGGTTCTATAAAACTAAGAGATGTGGGTTTTTGGTTATTGGGGCCACCTGATGGGAAGAGCCAGACCCTGATGCTCGGGAAGATTGAAGGCAAAAGGAGAAGGGGGCAGCAGAGAATGAGATGATGAGAGAGCATCACTGACTCAATGGACATGAATTTGAGCAAACTCCAGGAGATAGTGGAGGACAGAGGGGCCTGGTGTGTTGCAGTCAGTGGGGTCGCAAGGAGTCAGTCAGATCTTAGCAACTAAACAACCAACAAATGGTTATTTGATTTTTGACAGGTTTACCAAAGTAATCCAATAGAGACAGGAAAGTCTTTTTCAGCAAATAATATTGGGGGAATTGAACTGTCCATGTGGATGAAGGAACCTTGGTCCCACCTTACACCATTCAAAAAAATTAATTCTAGGTGAATCAGAGTTCTCATCTAAAAGCTAAAACTATCAAGCTTGTATCGGAAAATACATTTGTGACCTTGTTGTTGTGACCAGTTTGTTGTGAACAAATTGAATTATATGTTTGCTCAGTTGTTAAGTCATGTCTGACTCTTTTCGACCTCATGGAATGCAGCACACCAGCCTTCCCTGTCCTTCACTATCGCCTGGAGCTTGCTCAAACTCATGTCCATTGTGTCAATGATGCCATCCAACCATCTCGTCCTCTGTCATCCCCTTCTCCTCCTGCCTTCAATCTTTCCCAGCATCAGGGTCTTTTCTAGTGAGTGGGCTCTTCCCATCAAGCGGCCAAGTCAGCCTCAGTAACAGTCCTTGCAATGAATATTCAGGGTTGATTTTCTTTAGGATTGACTGGTTTGATCTCCTTGCCATCCAGTGAACTCTAAGAGTCTTCTCCAGCACCACAGTTCAATTTTTCAGCTGTCAGCCTTCTTTATGATCCAACTCTCACATCTGTACATGACTACTGGAAAACCCATAGCTTTGACTGTCCGGACCTCTGTCGGCAAAGTGAGGTCTCTGCTTAATACACTGACTAGGTTTGTCTAGGGCTTCTCAGAACCTTTCTGGTGGTAAAGAACCCGCCTGCCAGTGCAAGAGACATAAGAAAGGTGGGTTCAGTTCCTGGGTCAGGAAGATCCCCTAGAGGAGGAAATGGCAGCCCACTCCAGTATTCTTGCCTGGAGAATCCCATGGACTGAGGAGCTTGGTGGGCTGCAGTCTGTAGGGTTGCAAAGAATCGGACATGACTGAAGTAACAACACACAAGGGTTTGTTACAGCTTTCTTTCCAAGGAGCAAACATCTTTTAAATTTCATTGCTGTAGGCAGTCACCATCAGCAGTGATTTTGGAGCCCAAGAAAATAAAATGTCACTGTTTCCACTTTCTTCCCATCTATTTGCCATGAAGTGATGGGACCGGATGCCATGATCTTAGTATTTTGAATGTAGAGTTTTAAGCCCACTTTTTCACTCTGTTCTCGCACCTTCATCAAGAGGCTCTTTAGTTCCTCTTCACTTTCTGCCAATAGAATGGTTAGCTCTCTGCATATCTGAGGTTGTTGGTATTTCTCTCCCCACAATCTTGATTCCAGCTTGTGATTCATCCAGCCCAGCATTTTCATGGTGTACTCTGCATAAGTTAAATAAGCAGACTGACAATATACAACACTGACAAACTCCTTTCTCAATTTTGAACCAGTTGTTCCATGTCCAGTTCTAGCTGTTAGTTCTTGACTTGGATATAGGTTTCTCAGGAGACAGGTAAGGTGGTCTGGTATTCCCATCTCTTGAAGAATTTTCCACAGTTTGTTGTGATCCACACAAAGGTTTTAGCTTAGTCAGTGAAGCAGAAGTAGATACTCTTCTGGAATTCCCTTGCTTTTTCTGTGATCCAGTGGATATTGGCAGTTTAATCTCTAGTTCCTCTGCATTTTCTAAGCTTGTGCATCTTGAAAGTTCTCGGTTAACGTACTGTTGAAGCCTAGCTTGAAGAATTTTGAGCATTACTGTGCTAGCAGGTGAAATGAGCACAATTGTATGGTAGTTTGAACATTGTTTGGCATTGCCCTTCTTTGGGATTGAAATGAAAGCTGACCTTTTCCAGTCCTGTGGCCACTGCTGAGTTTTCCAAATTTGCTTACGTACTGATTGCAGCTTTTTAACAGCATCATTTTTTAGGATTTGAAAAAGCTCAGCTGGAATTCTCTCACCTCCACTAGCTTTGTTTCTAGTAATGCTTCCTAAAACCCAGAATGTCTGGCTCTAGTGAGTGACCACACCATCGTGGTTATTGAGGTCCTTAAGACCTTTTTTGTATAGTTCTGTGCATTCTTGCCACCTCTTTATAATATCTTCTGCTTTTGTTATGTGCTTACCATTTCTGTCCTTTATCTGTCCTTGCATGAAGTGTTTCCTTGATACCTCCCGTTTTCTTGAAGAGATGTCTATAGTCCTTCCCATTCTGTTGTTTTCCGCTGTTTCTTTGCATTTTTCACATAAGGCTTACTTATCTCCTTGCTGTTCTCTGGAGCTCTGATTCAGTTGGTGTATCTTTCCCTTTCTCCTTTGCGTTTCTCTTCTCTCCTTTTCTTAGCTGTTTGTGACCTGGACGTAGGCAAGTGTGTGTGTGTGTGTGTGTGTGTGTGTTAAAGGATATGGAAAGCAATAAAAGGACATTCAGTTAAACTTCCATCAATGTTAAAAAGCATTTCATCAAAAACCATTAAATGAATAAACAAGTGGAAGAAAATATTTGCACAATGTATTCCTAACAAGAGGATTGTATCCACACTTTATAAAGTATTTCTTAACTCGACAGTGAGAAGGAAATTGCCTATTAAAAATGGACAAAGGATTTGGATGCATCACAGAAGATATGGAAAGGACCGCTGAGCAAATAGAAAGTGTGTGGTATTGTTAGTCATTGGGGAATCGCACATTGTGAAACCACAGTGAAATACCACTGCATAGCCACCATCACAGGGGAAAAAAGATTGCCTTTGGGGGTGGGGAGGGGATGACAGGGATTGACTGGGAAAGGGGTAGGAGGGGACTTCTTGTCAGGATACAGAGTTACCCAATTTATGTATTTGATAAAATTTAAACTTAACAAAATGGTACCATTAAGATCTGTTTGACTCTGTGTAAATGTTACCTCTGAGAAAGTGAACAGTGTTAACCATATACGTATGCTTTCCGTGTCTAGATTTAAAGTGTCTACAACTTAATTTTGAATACATCAAAAATAAGATGGATTGATAAACAGATCCTGGGGCGAGGACACCGTGGCTCTGAGCTTTCGTTGCAGTTTTCCGGGGAAGGAATGGCAGTGTGGGACGGACATGCTGAGTTACGTTTAGGATTAGGTAGTTGTAGTAATATTGGTCAGTCTCTGGGCTATAGAGATGGTTCCTAGATGTTTAGTACATACCTCTAGGTTGATTTAGGGCAGGAAGAATATTAGCTTGGTGTGTCAGAGTTTGATTAATAGTAGAGGTGTGAGCTCTGAATCTGTTGGTTTGTGTTTGAAAGATGAGCTCTCAACGGAGTCAACGGAGTCCCTTGCTGTCTCTAGACCTGGGAGGGGGGTAGTCTCTCTGAAATCAAAGCTCCAGATACCAGTGTGTCAGGGATACAGAAAATGAGAAAATACGGTTATTACACGTTCATATAAAAGCTTAAAACTACAGCTTTTAAACTATCATTCTGCAAAGGTATTCTTTGAAAAATTTAGGCTCTTAAGCCAGCCAGAGGTAGATAAAAATCCTGGCTGTTACCTCAGTAGCTTTGTGACCTTTTGAGTTATTTTAACTGCTCACATTCATTTTTTAATATGAAAACAGTGTTTATGGTAATTCACTTTATAGGGTTGATACGAGTATAAACTATGTAATACGTATGAAGAATAGTGCCAGGTACATACCAAATGCTTAAAATAAATGTTGACAGTTTTTCCCTAAGTTTTCTGTAGCCAATGAAAATTTCTTAATTGTTCCATTATGTCCTTTGCTAATTTGTTAAGAACAAGGTTGTTCCTAAAGCTCCTTTCTTGGTGATGGAGGGAAGGTTAAAAACTATCTGGAGGTAGGCATTTTCCTGTTTTCTGTTTCCACGCCTCAGCTGTATAATGGTGATAAAGTGAAGTATACAGACACATACAGTATGCAGGATTATAGAGAACAGAATTTATTTTTTTATTACAGTTATCAGCTCTTGATTCCTGAGCTGATAAAAACTTGTAGCCTTGCTAGTCACATACAGAATGGAAGGACTCCTTTGTTGTAAGCAGAAATAGTTTTAGATGGATTGATGCAAATTATTTCATACAAGTTCATATATCATGCATGCATGCTGAAAGTCAGGTCAGACCCTTTGTGACCCTATGGACTAGCCCACTAGTTCCTCTGTCCATGGAATTTTCCAAGCAAGAATACTGGCGTGGGTTGCGATTTCTTACTCTGGGGGAATCTTCCCAAGCCAGGGATCAAACCAGCGTCTCCTGTGTCTCCTGCATTGTGAGGTGGATTCTTTACCCTGTGCCCCCAGGGAAACCTTGTAACTCATGAGTACATCAGTAATCCGAACTGGAGCCTCCAGAAGAGTTTCTTTCGTTGATGCCATTCTGTTAATTTTACTCCGTGTTCAGCGTTGTATGTATGGGTTTCCCCATGACTGTCTAGATCCTTACTCCTTTTGATTTGTAGAAGAAATAAACTCTTTAGGCAAGAAAGTCATGAAAAATAATGGATTAGTCAAACATAATGAGGTTTGTTGTGGAGAAATCTCTAGGACAAGGTCTGCAGGACTTTGCATGAGATTCTGATATGGACATGCTTGCTCATCTGATCGAATCTATGCGAGGACTTAGGCTTGGGCTGTTCTGTCTTAGTCAGCATAGTATTGTATGCTAATTGCACTGGTGAACTATGTCAAATTTTGACCAGGCTGAATTTTTCTGAGACCAGTTTTTGTTTTACCCAATTAGCATGCAAATTTTTTAGAATCAAAAGGTATTTAGACTGTCCCGAAGTCAGATAGTCAAATTTAGGAAATGTTCAGCTAATGTGTATGGGACAGTGATGTTACTAGCTTATTTTGTAATTAATAAAGTGTAATACTTTCTTTGGAACATGAATTTCTCCTATCAAGTATTTTTATTCGTTTAATGTTTTCAGACCCATCTTTCTCTTCCTTCTAACAGTGAAGCGTTGATATGCTTCACTTTCAGGTGATATGTAGACACTTGTGGACTTTTTAATGTTGTTTAAATGTGTAGAAACATAATTTAGTGAAGGTTTATGATTATCAAAAGGCTAATTTATACTGAGTTCTGTAACTGAGAAAATTCTAGCATCAAGTTAATGATTCGTTAATATTGATTTTTTGTTTCCATTGTGATTGTGGTGCTGAATGACTAAGGTTCTTTTAAGGTCACCATATTATCATCTGCCCTGTATTGCTAAATTCTGTGCCTCTTTTCTCTAAGAGTACTAGGAAGCATAGTTTATTTAGCATATCCTCATACCATTTGGCCTTTTTGGTGTGGTCTCATCACTCACATGTTAAGTCAGTCTCTGCTTACCTTTGGTGCTGCGGTGATGGTCAAACCCTGATCCAAACTGAGGCACTGAGATGGTGCAGCAGAGTGAGCCTGGTGTTTACCAGGTTATCCAGGACACGTGTCCAGAAGGTTCATGTTACTGCTTACTCGGGATGAAAATACAACTTTAAAAAATCATTGCAGACTCCCGACAGTACTGTATTTGAGGTGCCCAGGGATCCCCAGGTTTTAGTCACGAAATGCTGACAGAGGTGCTGTGAAAACAAACTCAGAAAGCTCTTGGTGAAGTGGANGGCCTTTTTGGTGTGGTCTCATCACTCACATGTTAAGTCAGTCTCTGCTTACCTTTGGTGCTGCGGTGATGGTCAAACCCTAATCCAAACTGAGGCACTGAGATGGTGCAGCAGAGTGAGCCTGGTGTTTACCAGGTTATCCAGGACACATGTCCAGAAGGTTCATGTTACTGCTTACTCGGGATGAAAATACAACTTAAAAAAATCATCACAGACTCCCGACAGTACTGTATTTGAGGTGCCCAGGGATCCCCAGGTTTTAGTCACGAAATGCCCACAGAGGTGCTGTGAAAACAAACTCAGAAAGCTCTTGGTGAAGTGGAAAGTGCTGGACAAGAGTAGGCTGGAATCTTCGCCCTGCCACTTGTTAGGAGATTGTTTTACTGTCCCTCTGAGGCTCAGTTACCTTAAATTTAAAGTAAGATAGTAAGTAGCTTGCAGGTTCTTATGAGGTCCATAATATATTTAAAGTCTTAATTATGCCTGGCATATGGCCTGGCTGACTTATAAAGGTAATTGTTATTACTTATTTCACTGGTTTTCAGATGTACATCTTCACTTTGGGACACATCATATAAATAAAATTAGAAGTTTTCCTCATTTAGTATAAGATAATGTTGCATTTTGGATTTATTGAAATAGAGAATGTGTAAGAGTTTTATAAAGTAGTTGTAATCAGTGCTGTTTTTCTGACATATTTCCTGCATTTACTTTTAATATCTTCTAGGAACTGTCCATATTTGCAGTTATAATTTGCCACTCCTTGTTAACAAACTGAAAACCTGAGAGAGCCATTTTCCTCGCTGTTATTTAAAGTATTAAGATTTAGTGTGCCCAGGAACATTCTGATTCACTTTTTATGCTATAAAAATACTAATTTAGTCACCAGCTACCTTGCTTGCTGCTATGTGGTAGGTATACAAAGACCTTTGGAAGCTCAAGGTCTTATGGGGTTTATTTTGTTCATAAATAAAAACTTTAGGTAGAAAGACTCTTTAAAGAAGAGAGAGTAGTTAAAACTGCCTGATTTAAATCCCCTAGACTATTAGGTCTTAAAAATTGACCTGTTTTGCTAGGTATACCTAAAGAATTAGTAGTCAAGTTAAAAGGGGGCTAGGTGCAGGCCATTGACATAAATGCATGTGGGAAAAAATGGGTACCAAAGGCTCATGTTAGAGAGAGAGGACATTTTGCTAGAATAAACAGGCCTCAGACTGGCATTTGTTATCTCCTATACTGCTGCCCTAAGTGAGCTGAAATGGCACAGAATAGAAAATAACAATCTGTACTTCTTATTCTTAGTTATCTAAGGTTAGAAGCATATCTTTTAATAGAAATGTCAAGACAGCTTGACTTACGTTTAATTCTGTGGCAGTATTCTTTTGTTTGATTTGTTTAATTTTGGTAAAAGACTACACATTGGCATGGTTTTAAAATCTCTATATATTTTGTGTGTACACATGTATACACATGCATATGTAAAAACAGAATGAACAAACATTGAAGATTTTTCCCTTCCCTCCCTCTCCCCACCTCAGGTAACTCTGGTTCACTGTGTGTGTGTGTGTGTGTCTTTCCTGTACACTTGGGCAGATACTGGAAGATAGTTTTACTGTCATTTTTTTTTTAACACAGAGTAGCTTAAAAATACTGTACATTTTTTCAAGTTAATATTTTATTTGAGGGCTCTTTCCTTGTCAATTAATAGGGAACTTTATTATATACTAAATTAATATATAATTTTTTTGTCGCTACTTTCCATTTCTATTATTTCAGTGTCTGAATCCTCCCTCCCCCCTTGCTTGTATTTTTTGGTAAAATTTTCAAATCATAAAGTACACAAATCACCACGCTCAGGAGGTTTTGATTTGACAGATGCACAGTCAGTCAGTCAGTTCAGTTGCTCAGTCGTGTCCAGCTCTCTGTGACCCCGTGGGCTGCAGCACATCAGGCCTCCCTGTCCGTCACTACAGTATATCAAGATAAAGAAGGTTTCATTCAGTCACAAAGAAGTTCTTCGTTCTCTTTCCCTCCAGAGGGAACTACTGTTGGGGTATTTCTCGAACTTTATGTGAATGGAATCATTCAGAATCTAGTCTTTCATGTTCAGCTTCTCTGAGTCAAATATTTCTGAGATTCATCCATATTGTATCAGTAATTCTTCTTTTTCTAGATATTTTGCTTTTGAAGATCTTTTGCCTCGGGCTTCCCATGTGGCTCCAGCGGTAAAGAACCCACTTGCCAATGCGGAAGACTTAAGAGACGAGAGTTCCTTTGGGTTGGGAAGATTTCCTGGAGGAGGGCATGGCAATCTACTCCAGTATTCTTGCCTGGAAAATCCCATGGACAGAGGAGCCTGGCAGGCTGCAGTCCATGGGGTCACAAAAGAGTCGGACATGGCTTAGGGACTAAACAACAACATACCATAGGATCTGTGGATAGCTTCTCATTACATGCCATTCTTTTTGAAATAACATGATGATGGAAACTGACGGAGTCCTCTTGGGAGGTCTTGAACTACATGTCCGCATACATAAAGACTAGAAGGAAAGAGAAAATTGTCCTAAGTTTGGTCTGGCTTTTTATAGTGATGTAAATTGAAAGCCATTTCTGGGAAGAAATGAGCATTTCTAGAAAAATTTAGGCAATTTTCTAACCTCTTCTAAACAACCAGGCACTTACCCACCCACCCGCCGATTGTCAGGCACTGTTTTGCTCTTTGTTAAATATTCTGTGTATACTTGAAGCAGATTCTATAAATGTCAGTTAGATGGTGGTGGATAGTATTGTACAGCTCTTACTATGGTATATAGATTTTTTTTTTTGATAGTCTGACCTAAGAGTTAGTGAGATAACTCTGATGACTGATTTTGTTCATTTCTTTCTTTAGATATGTCAGTTTTTAACTTCATGTATTTTGAACTTTATTTTTAAATGCATACAGGTCTTCTGATGAATTGGCCCTCTCAATGAAATATGTCTGTTTATCTCTGGTAATATTTTTAGGCATAAGTCTTACTATTTCTGGCACTATGCTTTATTAAACTCACTGCTTATATGAACTGTATTTCCACTTGTGTATTTTCAGCCCATCTATATATTCTATTTAAAGTATACCCTTTTTGGTAGACATTTTGCATACTGTATTCATTCTGGCAAGTCTTTCTTAATTGGACTATATGGTGTACTTATGTATAATGTTAACACCGATAGGGTTGGACCTCCTCTCTGTTTTACTCTTTACACTTTACTTTGTTTTCAGTCATCATCTTATTTGTTCTTTCTTTCCTTGGGACCTATTTTTTAGTATTTCGTTTCATGAATAGTTTTCTATATGCTCTTTAGTTATATTTCTTGGCTGTTTGAGGAGGGGGTTCCTTCCCCAGTGATAGTATGTATATTTTTAGCTTTGCAGTAGTGTAAGTGATTCTAAAAAGCCTCCTGTTTCTCTGCTGCCCTCGTCATTTAAATGACACCCGCATACTNAAGTCTTACTATTTCTGGCACTATGCTTTATTAAACTCACTGCTTATATGAACTGTATTTCCACTTGTGTATTTTCAGCCCATCTATATATTCTATTTAAAGTATACCCTTTTTGGTAGACATTTTGCATACTGTATTCATTCTGGCAAGTCTTTCTTAATTGGAGTATATGGTGTACTTATGTATAATGTTAACACCGATAGGGTTGGACCTCCTCTCTGTTTTACTCTTTACACTTTACTTTGTTTTCAGTCATCATCTTATTTGTTCTTTCTTTCCTTGGGACCTGTTTTTTAGTATTTCGTTTCATGAATAGTTTTCTATATGCTCTTTAGTTATATTTCTTGGCTGTTTGAGGAGGGGGTTCCTTCCCCAGTGATAGTATGTATACTTTTAGCTTTGCAGTAGTGTAAGTGATTCTAAAAAGCCTCCTGTTTCTCTGCTGCCCTCGTCATTTAAATGACACCCGCATACTTTTAGTTATAGGTTTTTTTCTGTTGGTCATAATCTTTCTGTAGAAATGAAGAGCTGAAATGAATACTTTTTTTTATATTTACTTACATACCTATACTTTCTAGTTTTCTAAAAATTTCCCCCGTGATTTAACTTATATCTGTTGTCATTTCTCTTTATCCTGAATTTTGTTGATTATGGATTTTAGGTTGAGGGTTGTTTTTTTTTTTCCCTTGGTGCTCTTTAAAGCTGCTATTCCATTGACCTGCAGGCTTCCATTGTTTCTAATGAGAAATTGTTATTATGCCTCTCCACGTATGAATTGTTGTGGTTAGGCAGCTGTCAAAATTAAAGCTGTGTGTCGTTGGTTAAAGGTGATAAAAAGCAAATTTTATTCAGTAACTATTGCCATCGGGGTGGTAAGATGTGAGCCCAAATCCAATTTGCACAGAGTTGACTGGAATAATGAGTAGCACAGGGGTCAAGGGTGGGGTCTGCAACACAGTCAGGGAAGTGAGAAATTATATACAGCAAGTGGGCTAGCGGTTTGGTCAGTGGCACTGATTCAGGCCCTCTACGTTTGCCGAAAAGCATTTGTCAGAAGTTAGGCTTCTGCCTTTCCTAAGAGGGCAGACTAGGAAGCAGACAGAGGCCCCTTTTTCCTGATGATCAGTTACATTTCAAAGGAATGGTTTTCAGGTCCTCCCCTCCTGAGTTGTAGAGTCATATATACATTTCAAAGAGACAGGAAGGATTTACAGTTGTAAGCTTTTTTAAGTAGATGTTTCTCAGGAAAAGGAGATCAGAAACCTATATATCTGTGTTGGCTGGGACAAATGGTAAATTCTTTTGGCAGTCTTGAGCGTTTCCAGACCGGAACTCCAAAGGGTTTGTGTCACACAACGAGGCCTTAGGTTTCTAGAAGCCATGTTAGAGTTTGGTCAAGTCTTCTACTGTAGAGGTTTGGATGGAGTCCTTTGTGGAAAGTCTTCATACTTCTCACCAGCTTAGAGATTTTCTTTTCAGCGTTTGTTTTTAGCAGTTTGACAGTAATATGCCCTAGTGTGTTTTTGGTTGTTTCATGGGTGTTATTTTTAAACTGCTTATTATTCACTGAGTTTCTGGGAAGTATAAGTTTAGTTTTTCACTGAAGTTGAAGAGTTTCAGCTATTATTATTGCAAATATTTTTGTCTGTTCTTAATTGTCCTCTTTTGGGGACTGCACATGCTACTGAGACTTTTACTTTGTTATTCAGTCTTTTATTTCATTTTAATTAGATAACGTCTGTTGATCCATCTTTAAATTCACTGACTCTTCTGTCTTCTCCCACCATCAGGTTAATTTTTAAATTTCTGATTTTGTAGTTTTCAGTTCCAGAGTTTTCATTTGTGTTTATAATTTCCCTGAGATTCCTGTTGGTTCAGTCCATGAACACGCTCATAGTAGAGACTTCAAGACTCTTGTCTGTTAGTTAGTTCATCTGAGTGGTCTCTTTCTAATGGCTCTTTTTTCTTTTAACCAGAGGGTAACAGTTTCTTATTTCTTCACATGCTTAGTATTTTGTGATTTTTGTATTGGATATTTGAGACAAAATATCATAGAGACTAAATTCTCTTCTCTTTCTCTGAAGAGTGTTGATTNCATCTTTAAATTCACTGACTCTTCTGTCTTCTCCCACCATCAGGTTAATTTTTAAATTTCTGATTTTGTAGTTTTCAGTTCTAGAGTTTTCATTTGTGTTTATAATGTCCCTGAGATTCCTGTTGGTTCAGTCCATGAACACGCTCATAGTAGAGACTTCAAGATTCTTGTCTGTTAGTTAGTTCATCTGAGTGGTCTCTTTCTAATGGCTCTTTTTTCTTTTAACCAGAGGGTAACAGTTTATTTCTTCACATGCTTAGTATTTTGTGATTTTTGTATTAGATATTTGAGACAAAATATCATAGAGACTAAATTCTCTTGTCTTTCTCTGAAGAGTGTTGATTTTTGTTCTTACAAATAAGTTTTGGGTGACCTTAAAGTTCAAACTGCTTCTGAGGAAAGGAGTACCTGAAATCTGAGCTTAGTTCTTGCAGACTTGCAAGTGCTGGTTTTAGAGAGGCCCCTAGAGCCTCTCCCACAGGGACAGTTTAGGGTCTGGCCAGAATTCACACTCCTGGTTTGATGTGGTTTTTTTTTTTTTTTTTCTTCACCCTTTGTGGCTTCTTTCCTTCATTATGGGATTTCCCTCTTCTTTTTCCAGCCTTTCCGGTAGCCCCAGATCCACCCTCTGATCCTGCAGGTCGTTAAAAGCGCTGGTTTTTGCTTCAGGTCTAGTTCCCCTGGGGAGCTTCCATTGCGGGGTGCCTTTAGATGCAAAGCCTCGCAGATGCATCTCTCACCTGGTGCAGTAGCCCTTTATAGAGGTTGGCTTCCCTTCAGCTTGTGTCTTTTTTGTGTCTCTCCACTGTTATCAAATAGCTGGTTTTATTTTGTTTTCCAGTAGTCAGCTTTATTATACTCTGTTTAAAGGCTGTCATTTTTACCCACAGACAGGTTCGCCTGACTGAGGCTGTTCTACGGGCAGAACCTCTGTTCTGTTATGTTTGTGTATTCCTTTATTAATATCACAGTTTCCACTATTGAAGATTATAATGTGTTTCAGGAGCTAGTAGAGCCAGTTGCTTCTTCATGGGCATTTTTGTGGTCATTCTTGTAATTTTTTTTGATATGTTATATGTTGGGCAATTTTGAGTCTTAAAATTGTTTTTTTTGTTGTTGTTGTTGAGTCCATCAAATATAGAAATTTGGCAGAACTGATATTGCTATGATGTTAGCTTCCTATTTAGGAAGAGGTATGTTTTTCTCTTTGGTTGATTTTTGTGTTCTTTTTTAATAATTAAAACGTTTATTTTTATAGTTTTGACACATTTATAATTACATTTATCCTAGGTATTTTGTATATTTTGATATAAATTGATTCTTTAAGAAAATTTTCATATATAAATGAGGAAAAATTTTACTTGATAGAAGCAAATTTATTTTTTTTAAATAAACCTTCCAATTTGCATGAGAGAGATTGCAGTAAGTAGAACTGAGGCTTCAGTACCCTGTGATGGCAGTGGAAAAGTAGCTGAGTTAAGAGTTGGGATGTAGTTCTGTCTGCCTCTAGATTGATTGCATGCTTTTAACAGCTACTGTTCATTGTTCTCTGCTAAATTTCAGGGCTTGAATAAAGCACAATTTACGCTCTTCATGCCCTGTTACATTTATGCTTCTCATGTCAGCTCCAGAGTTTCTTGAATGAAATACTTGCTTTATCCTCAAGAGCAGAGTAGCCACATTATGTACTCTTCTCAGTCATTTTCCTTCAACTGTTTTTAAAGAGAGAAGAGGAAGATGTATACTGTTCTGTCGGAGGTTTGAATTCATATTCGTGAAACTCCAGAATTGGGTTGGTTTCATTGAGTTTTAGCACCTGGTGCTGTATGTTTCCCGTAGATATTTGATAAGTGTCTTATATAAAGGAACCATCCATGTCATGGTGTTTAGTCCGAGCACCTTTGGGAGAAAAGAAAAGGTCTGAATTAGTCTCCAGTCGAGCCTTCTCCGACTTGTGTAGTCTGAGAAGCGAAAGTTAGACTTGTGAAGCCTAAAAAGTCCAAGAGAATCTGTAAAAATGTCTCAACAAGCTGCTCCAAAGTGTCTGAAAATGCATTTTGCAAAGCCAGCCGGAGTGCAGTTCAGTAGCCCTGCAGGAGGCCCTGAGCAGCCCCACCGGACTGGACGGGTTGCCCAGCCTCCGAAGGGCAGCGCTTTTCACAGCGACCTTTGAAATGCTGAGTGAGTGAGCTCCTTAGCAGAGGATGCTCAGAAGTCGTTTTGAGTTGTTTCTTTCTCTTCCTTTAAGTTTTGATGATTTTGTAACAGGTAAGAAGTTGGAATGGAGTTTCAGAAATTGACTTTTGACTCCCATTTTTTAAAAAAGTACGACTTGCTACCTGAGACCCCTTTGGCAGTTAGTAGTTCGATTCTAGAGTGTTTATCAGGCTCTTCATTTTTCCTCTTCTCACACAGATGAAGTGGTGGCAGGGAGAATAGGCAGACTTATATCTGGGCTGTCCTTGTTCTGGAAAGAAATGTGGAGGAAAATTTTTGATTTTTGACATTTCAAATCAGATTTTTCAAAAAATCTTTCTGGTGTATGTCTTTCAGGTTAAAAAAAAAAAGCTAGGCACAGCACCTTGGTCATAGTCATAGTGTCTTTCACAAGTTTCGTACTTTCAGATATCTTTAATCCTTGTAGCAATTTCTTAAAAATTTTCAGATAGTGTGCTGTGCTAGGATGGCTTCAAAATCCATTTCCTTGTCTTTTGTAGTAATAAGAGCAATAATAATTTTCAGTAAAACTGAATATGTATGTATCTTAAATAAGCTTGAAATTTTAACTGGATATATGTCTGTTTTAATTGAAATTTTATCTATGTTAAAAATACCAGTTGACATCCATTTTTAGATTTTTTTTTTAACTGGATTATAAAATGAAGCACTGTTAGTAAGACTTAATGGCATAGGATCCTCTATTGTGAGCAGAGGAAATTGGAAAAAGCACAGGTATGATTTCATTAAGCTAGAGAGCATTGGTGTTCACATTTTAAAAACATAATCATGACTTACCTGGAGTCACATGTTCCATTTTATTGGCTTCCTTCATATAGAAAATATAGAAATCAGCACTAAATGCCCTGAAGAAGTGAAGCAGTGCATATTTTCTGGGTGAAGGAAGTATTCTGTGCATTTCCATGTTTTGCATCACGGTAATTTGAATACCCATGCTTCCATGTTCACATCAATTTTTTGTTTTTCAATTTATGCACAGCACTTGCTCTGAGATTTGGGGACTGAGTACACCAAATACGATAGATCAGTGGGATACAACAGGCCTTTACAGCTTCTCTGAACAAACCAGGTGAATATTCTGCCCTCTATGGAATCCTAGAGATCTTGTGGGAGGGAGGGTGTTTTGGAAGACCTAAAGTGGGTTGCTTAGTATAATTTTGCCTAGGATGTTTCCTTAATGTAAAATAAGGCATGGCATTTAAAATAACTGCTTGCCACTACTAAAAATATATTAAATGTTTCCGCTGACGTGTTGATCAATGAAATTCTAGTTTTGAATATTCTTTAAATTACTGCATCCCCTAAAGAATAGGAGCTTCGATAACTATATTCTCATTTTAGCGTGAGGGAAGATTATAATCTGTTGTTGGCCTAATTTTTCAGTAGATACATAACCCGTTTTTGCTAAATTTCTTGCTGTCATCTAGATCTCATCTTTATACTAATAAGTACATGGTTATTTACTGAACCCCTTATGTCACAATTAATGGTAGGCTGACTTGTTTTGGTTATTTATTTATTTTTTTAATCACCTTATTCTCTTTTTGAGCATATTGGTATTTGTCCATTTCATCTCATCATTTTCATCACCATCTGCATTTATGTGTGAGCTATAGAAAATATACCTCAGTACTCAAAACAGTCACAACTGGGTAATGAGTTACGTTAGTTTTAGTAAGTTACTGTTACATCATTGTTGGTATTTGTCATTCTTCACACTAGTTCCTTTTTTTGATAGTTCAGTCACCTACAGAAGTAATGCCCTTAAGCCTCCCTAAGTAAGAGTTTGAGTCACTAAAGATAAAAGTTGATAACATTTTTCAACTGTAGCTGTATGAGACTTTAAAAAAAAAAAACCATTTTTCCCCCAAGCGGCTCCCTGTTCATTGACTGACATTTGAGTCATTTATGTAGCATGTTTATAAGGAAATACCCTAGTGCTGCTGCTTACCTTTATATCAGGTCCATTAGATGGCACATTTTTCTTCCTTGTACTCACTAAAACTAACTGAATGTCTGTCATTCCTTTCTTTATGCTCTTAATGTACTAGTTTAGCCCAATTGAGAATTTTTATTTTTTTTAAAGTTCCCATCTTTCTTTTCCCCTTGCTTCCCAACAGGTCTCTAGATGGTCGTCTTCAGGTGTCCCATCGAAAAGGACTGCCTCACGTAATATATTGCCGATTATGGCGCTGGCCTGATCTTCACAGTCATCACGAACTCAAAGCAATTGAAAACTGCGAATATGCTTTTAATCTTAAAAAGGATGAAGTATGTGTAAACCCTTACCACTACCAGAGAGTAGAGACACCAGGTACGAAAATTAGTTTTTTCCATTCGTTTTAGATAAATGCTTGAATTTAAGTATGTTAGGTACTCTTCCACCTAATTGACCCAGGGAAGCTTTAGTGTAAAACTCTAATAGTGAAAAGGGAAAGTGTTATTCGCTCAGTTGTGTCTGACTCTTTGCTTCCCTGTGGAAACTCCTCTGTCGGTGGCATTCTCCAGGCAAGATTACTGGAGTGGGTTGTCATTCCCTTTTCTTCCTGACCCAGGGATCAAACCCAGGTCCCCCGCATTGCAGGCGGATTCTTTACCATCTGGGCCACTAGGGGAGCATAAAACTCTAATTAAAGTTGCCTTGAATTCAGTATACTTTTTGGCAGTAATTAAAAATACTAAAAAAATGTTGATTATATGTTATGGAAAAATATATCTTAGAGGGAAAGATATGTTAGTTTCTTGAAATAACATTTCACGTCAAAGTACATATCTAGGAAATTCTAATCCTGTAGATACACAGCCTGCTTAGAACTGAGTAAGTCTCATTACCTGTCTGCTGCATTAACTGTTTTAAGTCATTTCGCTCTTTGGTTTTTTGATGTATTTTAATGATACCATTTGTAACTAAGCAGTTTAGTAAAACTCATAGCAGGACTTAGTTTACTTACTCAGTTTACTTAGTACTTGAAGTTTACTAGAATGCTGCTATATTTAGGGGAAGAAAAGCTTGATTTTACAAATCTTTTTGCAACCTTTCCAATGAGGATTTATGCACTTCTGTGGTCATGTAATATGATCAGGATCACTCTTTCCCCAGAAGTACGAGATAAATCAGAACTTGGAGATTTAGATTGTGGACTTCGTGGTAAATTAAAATCATAATCAGGTTTGTCAGTTTCTCGATAGCTGAATAATACCAAAGAAGTCCATCCTAAACTTCAAAAATTAATCGGGCTAATTCTTTTGTGTGTGGAAGCTTTTAATAAAAGGGTCTGCCCTCATCTGCTCTGCCATTAACTTGGATTTCTCCCTCTTTCAGTTTTGCCCCCGGTGTTGGTGCCCCGGCACACTGAGATCCTAACAGAACTGCCCCCCCTGGATGACTATACCCACTCCATTCCAGAAAACACTAACTTCCCAGCAGGAATTGAGCCACAGAGTAATTACATCCCAGGTATTTTTGCCTTCTGAGTCTCCTAAACTGTGAGTTAGATACAAATTTTGTTCATAAACATCCATCTATTAATAAATTAATAAGTTATGGTTTGGCTTTTTAAAAATTTTAGTTCTGCAGACATAGGAACATATATGTTGTACTGAAAAATGAGGAAACTTGTATTTTAGTTCTGTTTCATCTGGGACTCAGTAATGCTGAAAAATAAATGAGCTACATGATTCTCAAATTCTGCTCTATTACATTATATGTCTAGTACAAACTAAAGGTATAATATAAACATGAGCATTTAGCTGTACATTGGATTTTTTGGTGTTTTAATTTTTTTCTTTGTGTGTGGTATTTATCTATTCCACTTTTATGTTTTATTTATACCACTGAAAATGTGTAAGGAACTTCAAGTTTCAGCTATAGTGAAACAATTGTCTTAATGTGTCTCATCGTGGAAATAATGCTTGTTCATTGGAGGTAATTTTGAAAACATAAGGTAAAGACTTTTTAAAAACAGCTAATCTTAAGGTTAAAAAGTGTTTTCTGACTATCTTAATGCTTTTTTCTTTTATTACTATTTATTCGAAAAGAAGATTTAAAGCTGCTTTATTGGGAAACATAAGCATTTTGAGGAGTTAGTACAGGGCAAAGAGTTTGTTGTGGAAAATGGGGGCTAGGACAAGTGGAAGCAAGGTGAACACAAGGTATTTTGTAGGGAGAGGAATTTGACTGGAAGTAGTTAACATTGTGAGTAGTGTGTTGGATTGAGGGAGTCCTTAAATCTGATGTGGAAGTTATTATAATTCAGCAATCCTTAGGAAACTAAGGTGTAAGCATTTGCTCTTGTAAGACACCTACCCAGTGATTATGTAGAGAGATGTTAATCAAAATGTTTGACTTACCTGTGGAGATATTTGGGCTGATTTTCCATCATCTTTGTTTAAATTTGGGTCTTTTACAAAGTGGAAAATCACATGTGGATTATACTTAACCTGCTTTTCTGGACAGTGTGTCTTTACCCAGCTCCTACTGACAGGAAGCCTTGGTGTTCACTTTTTATTCCACTGCAGTAGAAATTGTAACATTTCCTCCAAGACACTAGTATTATATCTTTGTTGTCTACTATTTTATATATAAATAATAATGGAGAAAAATGAAAAAGAATAGCATATTAGTTCATTGTTTTTCCCTATTTACACCTTTGAGACATGGTGGTTAAAGTGGCAAAGCTTAGCTCTTTTTAATTTTATTTAACTTTTAAAATAGCACGTAACTGAATATATTCTTATTTTTATATTCTTTGTTGTTCAAGTATTACTATGAAGGAATTTATTTTATTCTCATATTAAAAATTGGGGGGCATTGACATTTAAAATGAAAAGTTTGATACTTAAGTTAAAACTTAAAATTAACTTTTTGAAGAGAGATTGTCAAAAGTTCATGAAGGAGACCTTTATCCTGCATCACCTAAACTTCTGTTCCCTGCTTGGAATTGTGATTGGTAAAATTGTATAAATTTTTTATTTTACATGAAGCGTATTCAGATATTCAAGTACTTTCTGAATATAAACATTTTGTTCATAAGCCACTGTGGAAGTGACACATTAGAATCTTACGAATTTTCAGAAAGTAATTGACCTCAGTTTTGTGTAGCAGCAGTCTTATTTGAATTTAATTTTCTGCCTCAAGCATTCAGGATTTACTGTTTAGAAATCACTCAAGCAATCCACTTTTTAGCTAGAATTCAGGCTAGACCATTCCTGAGCTATATTACCATATTTTGCCCTATAGAACCTAGTGTAGTGTGTCAGGCTGTATTACTTTGCAATCCTGAAACCTGTGTGCCTATGTTGTGTGTCTAAGTACCATTTACGATGGCCATTAGTTAAAAAATTCTCTTCGGTTACTAATTTCTTTTAAACATACTGATTAAGAACTGAGGCATCTTTGACGTTATATTTTTGGCTCTTGCTCCAGAAAATATACAAATGAGAATGAGCCAGATATGTAAATAATAGCTAAGAAAATATGCACAGAGAGCTCAGTTGTGTTACAAGTGGGTTTTAAGGATTCACCTATAAGGTTTGGGTCAGAACCTGAATCATAAGCCCTCGGTATGCAATACTGCTTTTTATAGTGATGTTATGTAACATTCGTATGTTATGTGGAGTGATTTGTTGGTTATCTTTGGTAGCTGGGAGAAAAGGCATTGAGATTAAATTGAACCTGTACTTGATTTGTTCTAAACTCTTGTAGAAACGCCACCTCCTGGATATATCAGTGAAGATGGAGAAACAAGCGATCAACAGTTGAACCAGAGTATGGATACAGGTAAAACATATTTTCAAAATTACTCAGTAATTAAATACACAATTTTGTTGTGTTTGAAATTCACTAAAATTATTACTAACCCTTATATTTAGAAAAGTTGGGATACCTATCAAAAAAAAATGGAATCTTTTATTTTGATTTAATCATATTTGAGCAATCAGAGAGAGGATGACCCTCTTTGTCAGTGAAAGATTAACACGTACTACTCTGCAGAATAATTGTTAAGATTTTCTCTTAATTGAGTTAAGTAAAAATCAGGGAACACTCAGATATTTTTCAGGTGTTTTGTGCTTCTGTTTAAAGTTTTAGGGACTTTATGAATAAATGTCTTTGTGATGAAAGACTAACCCAATAACAGGTTTTCAGAGGAACTTGGAAGTAAGATACAGGGATTAGCTTTTTAGTGCTCTTTTAACTTAATGGTTCTGATTTATAGTAGATTGTTTACATAAAGTACCTTGTATATTGTGCTCGACCTACTTCAATTTCTAATACTTAGCTGTCAACCTTAAACACAATGAAGAAAAACTTTGACATGTAATGAATGTTACACACACACAGAGAGCAGTTGTTGTAGATTAGAATGTGCATAGCCCGTCATAACCAGTAGGCTGCCAGGGAAGTGGCCATGACGGCCCTGTCATTGTATCTTGATCTATTCCATCCTGGTTGCGTCTTAAGGATTGGACACCTTAATGTCACAACCTGCCAAGCTACAGCATAGCTTTTCTACACAATTTATACTAAGGCATTGTATATTTATGATAATCTAAGTGGTTTTCTCGGAGAAGGCAATGGCACCCCACTCCAGTGCTCTTGCCTGGAAAATCCCGTGGATGGAGGAGCCTGGTGGGCTCTAGTCTATGGGGTCGATAAGAGTCGGACACGACTGAGCGACTTCACTTTCACTTTTCACTTTCATGCATTGGAGAAGGAAATGGCAACCCACTCCAGTGTTCTTGCCTGGAGAATCCCAGGGACGGGGGAGCCTGG
>SJYW01002302.1:25581-81472 GCA_006410735.1 Raphicerus campestris | reverse complement strand
AAAAAAAAAAGCTAGGCACAGCACCTTGGTCATAGTCATAGTGTCTTTCACAAATTTCGTACTTTCAGATATCTTTAATCCTTGTAGCAATTTCTTAAAAATTTTCAGATAGTGTGCTGTGCTAGGATGGCTTCAAAATCCATTTCCTTGTCTTTTGTAGTAATAAGAGCAATAATAATTTTCAGTAAAACTGAATATGTATGTATCTTAAATAAGCTTGAAATTTTAACTGGATATATGTCTGTTTTAATTGAAATTTTATCTATGTTAAAAATACCAGTTGACATCCATTTTTAGATTTTTTTTTTAACTGGATTATAAAATGAAGCACTGTTAGTAAGACTTAATGGCATAGGATCCTCTATTGTGAGCAGAGGAAATTGGAAAAAGCACAGGTATGATTTCATTAAGCTAGAGAGCATTGGTGTTCACATTTTAAAAACATAATCATGACTTACCTGGAGTCACATGTTCCATTTTATTGGCTTCCTTCATATAGAAAATATAGAAATCAGCACTAAATGCCCTGAAGAAGTGAAGCAGTGCATATTTTCTGGGTGAAGGAAGTATTCTGTGCATTTCCATGTTTTGCATCACGGTAATTTGAATACCCATGCTTCCATGTTCACATCAATTTTTTGTTTTTCAATTTATGCACAGCACTTGCTCTGAGATTTGGGGACTGAGTACACCAAATACGATAGATCAGTGGGATACAACAGGCCTTTACAGCTTCTCTGAACAAACCAGGTGAATATTCTGCCCTCTATGGAATCCTAGAGATCTTGTGGGAGGGAGGGTGTTTTGGAAGACCTAAAGTGGGTTGCTTAGTATAATTTTGCCTAGGATGTTTCCTTAATGTAAAATAAGGCATGGCATTTAAAATAACTGCTTGCCACTACTAAAAATATATTAAATGTTTCCGCTGACGTGTTGATCAATGAAATTCTAGTTTTGAATATTCTTTAAATTACTGCATCCCCTAAAGAATAGGAGCTTCGATAACTATATTCTCATTTTAGCGTGAGGGAAGATTATAATCTGTTGTTGGCCTAATTTTTCAGTAGATACATAACCCGTTTTTGCTAAATTTCTTGCTGTCATCTAGATCTCATCTTTATACTAATAAGTACATGGTTATTTACTGAACCCCTTATGTCACAATTAATGGTAGGCTGACTTGTTTTGGTTATTTATTTATTTTTTTAATCACCTTATTCTCTTTTTGAGCATATTGGTATTTGTCCATTTCATCTCATCATTTTCATCACCATCTGCATTTATGTGTGAGCTATAGAAAATATACCTCAGTACTCAAAACAGTCACAACTGGGTAATGAGTTACGTTAGTTTTAGTAAGTTACTGTTACATCATTGTTGGTATTTGTCATTCTTCACACTAGTTCCTTTTTTTGATAGTTCAGTCACCTACAGAAGTAATGCCCTTAAGCCTCCCTAAGTAAGAGTTTGAGTCACTAAAGATAAAAGTTGATAACATTTTTCAACTGTAGCTGTATGAGACTTTAAAAAAAAAAAACCATTTTTCCCCCAAGCGGCTCCCTGTTCATTGACTGACATTTGAGTCATTTATGTAGCATGTTTATAAGGAAATACCCTAGTGCTGCTGCTTACCTTTATATCAGGTCCATTAGATGGCACATTTTTCTTCCTTGTACTCACTAAAACTAACTGAATGTCTGTCATTCCTTTCTTTATGCTCTTAATGTACTAGTTTAGCCCAATTGAGAATTTTTATTTTTTTTAAAGTTCCCATCTTTCTTTTCCCCTTGCTTCCCAACAGGTCTCTAGATGGTCGTCTTCAGGTGTCCCATCGAAAAGGACTGCCTCACGTAATATATTGCCGATTATGGCGCTGGCCTGATCTTCACAGTCATCACGAACTCAAAGCAATTGAAAACTGCGAATATGCTTTTAATCTTAAAAAGGATGAAGTATGTGTAAACCCTTACCACTACCAGAGAGTAGAGACACCAGGTACGAAAATTAGTTTTTTCCATTCGTTTTAGATAAATGCTTGAATTTAAGTATGTTAGGTACTCTTCCACCTAATTGACCCAGGGAAGCTTTAGTGTAAAACTCTAATAGTGAAAAGGGAAAGTGTTATTCGCTCAGTTGTGTCTGACTCTTTGCTTCCCTGTGGAAACTCCTCTGTCGGTGGCATTCTCCAGGCAAGATTACTGGAGTGGGTTGTCATTCCCTTTTCTTCCTGACCCAGGGATCAAACCCAGGTCCCCCGCATTGCAGGCGGATTCTTTACCATCTGGGCCACTAGGGGAGCATAAAACTCTAATTAAAGTTGCCTTGAATTCAGTATACTTTTTGGCAGTAATTAAAAATACTAAAAAAATGTTGATTATATGTTATGGAAAAATATATCTTAGAGGGAAAGATATGTTAGTTTCTTGAAATAACATTTCACGTCAAAGTACATATCTAGGAAATTCTAATCCTGTAGATACACAGCCTGCTTAGAACTGAGTAAGTCTCATTACCTGTCTGCTGCATTAACTGTTTTAAGTCATTTCGCTCTTTGGTTTTTTGATGTATTTTAATGATACCATTTGTAACTAAGCAGTTTAGTAAAACTCATAGCAGGACTTAGTTTACTTACTCAGTTTACTTAGTACTTGAAGTTTACTAGAATGCTGCTATATTTAGGGGAAGAAAAGCTTGATTTTACAAATCTTTTTGCAACCTTTCCAATGAGGATTTATGCACTTCTGTGGTCATGTAATATGATCAGGATCACTCTTTCCCCAGAAGTACGAGATAAATCAGAACTTGGAGATTTAGATTGTGGACTTCGTGGTAAATTAAAATCATAATCAGGTTTGTCAGTTTCTCGATAGCCGAATAATACCAAAGAAGTCCATCCTAAACTTCAAAAATTAATTGGGCTAATTCTTTTGTGTGTGGAAGCTTTTAATAAAAGGGTCTGCCCTCATCTGCTCTGCCATTAACTTGGATTTCTCCCTCTTTCAGTTTTGCCCCCGGTGTTGGTGCCCCGGCACACTGAGATCCTAACAGAACTGCCCCCCCTGGATGACTATACCCACTCCATTCCAGAAAACACTAACTTCCCAGCAGGAATTGAGCCACAGAGTAATTACATCCCAGGTATTTTTGCCTTCTGAGTCTCCTAAACTGTGAGTTAGATACAAATTTTGTTCATAAACATCCATCTATTAATAAATTAATAAGTTATGGTTTGGCTTTTTAAAAATTTTAGTTCTGCAGACATAGCAACATATATGTTGTACTGAAAAATGAGGAAACTTGTATTTTAGTTCTGTTTCATCTGGGACTCAGTAATGCTGAAAAATAAATGAGCTACATGATTCTCAAATTCTGCTCTATTACATTATATGTCTAGTACAAACTAAAGGTATAATATAAACATGAGCATTTAGCTGTACATTGGATTTTTTGGTGTTTTAATTTTTTTCTTTGTGTGTAGTATTTATCTATTCCACTTTTATGTTTTATTTATACCACTGAAAATGTGTAAGGAACTTCAAGTTTCAGCTATAGTGAAACAATTGTCTTAATGTGTCTCATCGTGGAAATAATGCTTGTTCATTGGAGGTAATTTTGAAAACATAAGGTAAAGACTTTTTAAAAACAGCTAATCTTAAGGTTAAAAAGTGTTTTCTGACTATCTTAATGCTTTTTTCTTTTATTACTATTTATTCGAAAAGAAGATTTAAAGCTGCTTTATTGGGAAACATAAGCATTTTGAGGAGTTAGTACAGGGCAAAGAGTTTGTTGTGGAAAATGGGGGCTAGGACAAGTGGAAGCAAGGTGAACACAAGGTATTTTGTAGGGAGAGGAATTTGACTGGAAGTAGTTAACATTGTGAGTAGTGTGTTGGATTGAGGGAGTCCTTAAATCTGATGTGGAAGTTATTATAATTCAGCAATCCTTAGGAAACTAAGGTGTAAGCATTTGCTCTTGTAAGACACCTACCCAGTGATTATGTAGAGAGATGTTAATCAAAATGTTTGACTTACCTGTGGAGATATTTGGGCTGATTTTCCATCATCTTTGTTTAAATTTGGGTCTTTTACAAAGTGGAAAATCACATGTGGATTATACTTAACCTGCTTTTCTGGACAGTGTGTCTTTACCCAGCTCCTACTGACAGGAAGCCTTGGTGTTCACTTTTTATTCCACTGCAGTAGAAATTGTAACATTTCCTCCAAGACACTAGTATTATATCTTTGTTGTCTACTATTTTATATATAAATAATAATGGAGAAAAATGAAAAAGAATAGCATATTAGTTCATTGTTTTTCCCTATTTACACCTTTGAGACATGGTGGTTAAAGTGGCAAAGCTTAGCTCTTTTTAATTTTATTTAACTTTTAAAATAGCACATAACTGAATATATTCTTATTTTTATATTCTTTGTTGTTCAAGTATTACTATGAAGGAATTTATTTTATTCTCATATTAAAAATTGGGGGGCATTGACATTTAAAATGAAAAGTTTGATACTTAAGTTAAAACTTAAAATTAACTTTTTGAAGAGAGATTGTCAAAAGTTCATGAAGGAGACCTTTATCCTGCATCACCTAAACTTCTGTTCCCTGCTTGGAATTGTGATTGGTAAAATTGTATAAATTTTTTATTTTACATGAAGCGTATTCAGATATTCAAGTACTTTCTGAATATAAACATTTTGTTCATAAGCCACTGTGGAAGTGACACATTAGAATCTTACGTATTTTCAGAAAGTAATTGACCTCAGTTTTGTGTAGCAGCAGTCTTATTTGAATTTAATTTTCTGCCTCAAGCATTCAGGATTTACTGTTTAGAAATCACTCAAGCAATCCACTTTTTAGCTAGAATTCAGGCTAGACCATTCCTGAACTATATTACCATATTTTGCCCTATAGAACCTAGTGTAGTATGTCAGGCTGTATTACTTTGCAATCCTGAAACCTGTGTGCCTATGTTGTGTGTCTAAGTACCATTTACGATGGCCATTAGTTAAAAAATTCTCTTCAGTTACTAATTTCTTTTAAACATACTGATTAAGAACTGAGGCATCTTTGACGTTATATTTTTGGCTCTTGCCCCAGAAAATATACAAATGAGAATGAGCCAGATATGTAAATAATAGCTAAGAAAATATGCACAGAGAGCTCAGTTGTGTTACAAGTGGGTTTTAAGGATTCACCTATAAGGTTTGGGTCAGAACCTGAATCATAAGCCCTCGGTATGCAATACTGCTTTTTATAGTGATGTTATGTAACATTCGTATGTTATGTGGAGTGATTTGTTGGTTATCTTTGGTAGCTGGGAGAAAAGGCATTGAGATTAAATTGAACCTGTACTTGATTTGTTCTAAACTCTTGTAGAAACGCCACCTCCTGGATATATCAGTGAAGATGGAGAAACAAGCGATCAACAGTTGAACCAGAGTATGGATACAGGTAAAACATATTTTCAAAATTACTCAGTAATTAAATACACAATTTTGTTGTGTTTGAAATTCACTAAAATTATTACTAACCCTTATATTTAGAAAAGTTGGGATACCTATCAAAAAAAAATGGAATCTTTTATTTTGATTTAATCATATTTGAGCAATCAGAGAAAGGATGACCCTCTTTGTCAGTGAAAGATTAACACGTGCTACTCTGCAGAATAATTGTTAAGATTTTCTCTTAATTGAGTTAAGTAAAAATCAGGGAACACTCAGATATTTTTCAGGTGTTTTGTGCTTCTGTTTAAAGTTTTAGGGACTTTATGAATAAATGTCTTTGTGATGAAAGACTAACCCAATAACAGGTTTTCAGAGGAACTTGGAAGTAAGATACAGGGATTAGCTTTTTAGTGCTCTTTTAACTTAATGGTTCTGATTTATAGTAGATTGTTTACATAAAGTACCTTGTATATTGTGCTCGACCTACTTCAATTTCTAATACTTAGCTGTCAACCTTAAACACAATGAAGAAAAACTTTGACATGTAATGAATGTTACACACACACAGAGAGCAGTTGTTGTAGATTAGAATGTGCATAGCCCGTCATAACCAGTAGGCTGCCAGGGAAGTGGCCATGACGGCCCTGTCATTGTATCTTGATCTATTCCATCCTGGTTGCGTCTTAAGGATTGGACACCTTAATGTCACAACCTGCCAAGCTACAGCATAGCTTTTCTACACAATTTATACTAAGGCATTGTATATTTATGATAATCTAAGTGGTTTTCTCGGAGAAGGCAATGGCACCCCACTCCAGTGCTCTTGCCTGGAAAATCCCGTGGATGGAGGAGCCTGGTGGGCTCTAGTCTATGGGGTCGATAAGAGTCGGACACGACTGAGCGACTTCACTTTCACTTTTCACTTTCATGCATTGGAGAAGGAAATGGCAACCCACTCCAGTGTTTGCCTGGAGAATCCCAGGGACGGGGGAGCCTGGGGGGCTGCCGTCCATGGGGTCGCACAGAGTCGGACACGACTGAAGCGACTTTACAGCAACAGTAGGAGCAGCAAGTGGTTTTCTAAATGGCAGGGGCTTGGGTAGTTGGCTTTACAATAATTCTGTTGCTTAAATTCTTTCATTATTTTCTATTTCCAAGTAAAGAAGCTTCTGCTATAGCTAATCATACTTTATAGCTTTTCAGAATAGTAAATAACAAAAGTAGATGATGGTCATTTGATACAGCATGTTGTGAATCTTTTTCGTTTTTAATTTTGGCTGAATGACTTATGGGGTTCTTCATTCCCTACCCTCAGCACAGAGCCTTAACCACTGGACCTCATAGAACTGTATTCCTAAATCAGCCATGTTCCCTTTTGCCCTGTGATGGACAGTTGCTTCTGTGACACTTAGACATGAATACCATAAAAATATACTGATGACATCATTAGTCGTCAGGGAAAATGCAAATAAAATCATGACATATCACTTCACACCCTCAAGAGAGGCTATAATAANAGAGACAGGCCCTGTGATGGACAGTTGCTTCTGTGACACTTAGACATGAATACCATAAAAATATACTGATGACATCATTAGTCGTCAGGGAAAATGCAAATAAAATCATGACATATCACTTCACACCCTCAAGAGAGGCTATAATAAAAAAGTCCAACTCCTTGTGAACCCATGGACTGTAGCTGCTAGGCTCCTGTATCCATGAGATTTCCCAGGCAAGAATCCTGGAGTGGGTTGCCATTTCCTTCTCCAGGGAATCATCCTGACCCAAGGATCAAACCCAGGTCTCCTGCATTGCAGGCAGATTCTTTACCACTGAGCCACCAAGGAAGCGCCATAATCAAAAAAGAATAAGAAGTCTTGATGAAGATCGGAGAGGTTAAGAGTCTTCATACATTGCTAGTGGGAATGTAAAATGGTTTAGTTACCTTGGAAAGATTTGCTGTTCTTCAAAGTTTAATATAGAATAACAATAAGACCCAGTAGTTTCACTCAAGAAAATTGAAAGCATTTCCATACTAAACTTGCACATAAATGTAAGCATTATTCATAGTAGTCTGAAAGTAGAAATGACCCAGATTGTCTATCAGATGATTAATGGATAAATTAAATGAGTTATATCCATACTTGAGAATATTATCCAACCACATAAAGGAATGAAATACTGGTGCATGCTACAACATGGATGAACTTTGAAAGCATTATATTAGGTGAAAGAAGCCAGGCACAAAAGGCCATAAGGATTCCAATTTGTGCCCGTTGGATAATATAGGTGAAACATGAGAGGAGCAATAAGATGAATATAATCACTGGTTAGGCACACCCTGGTGGCTGAGTCAGTAGTAAATCCACCTGCAGTGTGAGAGACCTGGGTTCCATCCCTGGGTCTAGAAGATCCCTTAGAGAAGGAAGTGGCACCCCATACTAGTTTTCTTGTCTGGAAAATCTCATTGACAGAGGAGCCTGGTGGGCCACAGTCCAGGGACCTCTCTATAATGCTGGAAGGTTCTAGGTGTGTGCTGTCCACATAGCCACATGCTACTAGGAGTACTTGACATAATTGGTGCAGCCAAGAACCTGAATTTTTATCTTTGATTTAAACAGTGACATGTGGCTAGAGGCTGTTGGTAACCCTGCTGATGGCTGTCATGCAGGTGGTGTTTGGGGTCAGAAATCAGCTGTCTGCAGGTCTGCATCTCCTGGAGCCAACCCAGTCCTGAGCAAGTGCTCAGGGTTGGAGGACCATGGCCATGCCCATGGGTGACCCCACATGAGAGCACCTCTGGGTATGCACACCTCATCTTGGGACTGTGGGGCGAGGGTACAGCAGGAACAACCCTCACTCACTGCCTGACTCTCTGGACCTGTCTCCCCAGCTGCATGGAATTCCATGGTCACCGTGTGGGCCAGAGCTGGGAGGATGGGGAAGCCGCAGGCCAGCCCCTCTCCCCATGTCCCAAGGGCTGCCGATGCCCGGCTGACCATGCACCACCTGCCCACAGCTGTCCTGTGCTTCTCAATGAATGTGATCAGGAACACACACTTTGTGTTTGACCAAGACCAGGTGCACGGATAGCCATTGTGATGGTGGGGGCCCAGGCCTTCATGAACTTTTGCTCCACATCCAAGCACAGGATGGACAAGGACTTGCCCTCCAACAGGCTGCTCCATGCCAAGGACATCCCTAACTACAAGATTGTAAGAAAACCCTGGACTGTGTGGATCACAACAAACTGTGATCTCTTACCAGACCACCTTACCTGTCTCCTGAGAAACCTGTATGCAGGTCAAGAAGCAACAGTTAGAAACGGACCAGTTCAAAATTGGGGAAGGACTGTGTCAAGGCTGTATATTGTCACTGTTTGTTTAACTTACATACATCATGTGAAAAGCCGGGCTGGACGAACAGAGGCTGGAATCAAGATTGCCGGGAGGAATATCAATGGCCTCAGATACGCAGGTGAAACCACTCTAATGACAGAAAGTGAGAAAAAACTAAAGAGCCTCTTGATAAAGGTGAAAGAGGAGAGTGAAAAAGCTCAGTTAAAACTCAGCTTTCAGAAAACTCAGATCATGGCATGTGGTCCCATCACTTCATGGCGTATAGATGGGGAAATAATGGAAACAGACTTTATTCTCTTGGGCTCCAAAATCACTGTGGACGGTGACCGCAGCCATGCGATTAAAAGATGATTACCTTGGAAGGAAAGCTGTGACAAACCTAGACAGTGTATACAGAGATAGCAGAGAAATCTGTAGTCATGTCATATAGACATGACTATACAACAAAGATCTGTATAGTCAAAGCTATGGTTTTTCTTTCTAGTAGTCATGTACAGATGTGAGAATTGGACCGTAAAGAAGGTTGAGCCAAAGAACTGATAACTTTCAAACTGTGGTGCTGGAGAAGATGCTTGAAAGTCCTTGAACAGCAAGGAGATCAATCCAGTCAGTCCTAAAGGTTATCAACCTTGAATATTCATTGGAAGGACTGCTGCTGAAGCTCCAGTACTTTGGTCACTTGATGGGAAGAGCCAACTCATTGGAAAGACCCTAATGCTGAGAAAAATTGACAGCAAAGGGAGAAGGGGGTGGCAGACAGATGGGATGGTTAGATGTCACCACCTACTCAATGGACATGCATTTGAACAAACTCTGGGTGATAATGAAGGACAGGGAAGCCTGGCATGCTGCAGTCCATGGGAGCCCAAAAAGTCGGACATGACTTAGCAGCTCAACAACAGTAATCACTAGTTATGGTAATGGACCAAAATCCAGTGGGGGGGAGTAAGCTGAATCAAAATGAATTCATTGTTTGGGGGCTAGCTTTGAGCATAACCTGATATTTCTAATTCTGTTTCAGTGGAAGAAATGTTACTATCTTTTTTAAAATGTTACTATCATTTTAAAAATGACACATTTANTAGTTTTGGGGTCACTTTTGGTAAAAATACAATTTTTTACTGTTTCTGATACTTAACTGTAGGAGTAAGGGTTTTTCCAACAGTCTTCTATAGTCTAACTGTAAGGGAAACCCTGTACAAGTTACTAATAAAAACAGAAGAGCAACTGTATTCTCATTTTGAACACAGTTCATGCTTATAGAAAACTTGGAAATGCATAGAACATAATAAATTAGAAACATGAAGGAAATATGTATTTTTTAAACTGGATTTACATAGTTCCTATATCTTATTTTTGCTTAATCTCAAATTTTTACCATTCTGTGTCAAAAGTTTGACAGTGTTTTACAGATTAAACTTCTTATGCATCATTTTGAATTATTCAAGTGGATATTCGTTATGAAAAATTAAAAGCAGGTATTTTAATTCATAAAAAGCAGTACCACAATGAATGCCATAGAAGGATAGATGGAAAGAGACAGAGGAATTTGCACCTAGGATCTCAGATTCTAGAAATTCTGTTCCTGACTACGACACTATTGCACTAGGCTGCCTCTGGCTTGTTTCAGAAGAGATGGAGAAAATGCCTGCTCTTGCAGTGTTTGCTGAGGTAGGACTTGGTTGGCAATCAGGTAGGAATATGGTGGAAGGAATAAACCAGCATGATGATCAGTTTTTTGAAAGGTTTGTGAATGTGATTGGTCTCTGTATTCAGTAAATGAGTTTTGTTTTTTTTTTTTTTTTAAAGCATATGCTTAAGTCTTTTTTAGTATAAAAACAAAATCATAAATAATTTTAGTTCTTTGGGACTGTTTTTTGTAATTTGAATTTAAAGATGATAAAATGAAATTATTTTAAGGCCTTTAACTTTTCTGTCTTTCCATATATGCCTTTTGGAAGAATAAGTCTATTTTTTTTTTGAATGATAATGTTTTATGGTTAGTTTATATACTGAAACTTTAAAAAAAAATAAAATATACATTTCTTTGCCATTAATTTTGCTCAAGAAATTCAAACTAATTTTAATATTTCTCAAAGAGTTATAAAGTAGATACTAACTATGTAAGTCATATCAAAATGAATCCCATTTGGAGAGAACTCAAAGTTTTAAAATAATCTGAATAAGAATTATGCAGGATATAAAACCACAGAAGAAAGGGTTGATAAGTAAGTGACATTTAGAACATTACTGCTCCATACCTTTAGAATGACCAGAATCTGAATTCTGGCAAGGAAGTAGAGCAGTAGGAACTCTGATTCATTGCTAATGGGAATGCAAAATGAATGGTATGGCCACTTTGGGAGACAGATTGGCAGCTGCTTACAAAGCTGCACATGCTTAGCATACAATCAGCAGTCATGCCCTGGTAGTCACCTAAAGTTGAAAGTTGAGCACTTGGATGTTTATAGTGGCTTTATTCATCAATTGCCAGAATTTGGAAGTAACTAATTCATTTCTTGAATGAGTAAATGAACTATGGCACATCCAGACAATGGGATGTTATTCAGCACTAAAAAGAAATCTGCCAAATAAAGACATGAAAATACATGGAACCTTAAATGCATATTACAAATGAACTCTATCTGAAAAGGGGACATATCTGTATGATTCCAACTATATGACGTTCTGGAAAAGACACAGACAGCTATAGAAACAGGAAAAAGATCAGTGATTGCTAGGGACTCAAGGGGAGGGAGGGATTAATACACAAAGATTTTTAGGGCAGTGTAAGTATTCAGTATGCTACTACTATAATGGTGAGTACATGTCATCGTACATTTGTCAAAATTTATAGAATGTACAGCAGCCAAAGATGAACCCTAATATAAATTATGGGCTTTGAGTGATAATGTCTATGTAGGTTCCGCAGTTGTAGTAAATGTACATTGTGATGCGAGACACTGATGGCAGGGGAGGTTGTACATTTGTGGGTAAATGGGAACTCTTGTACATTATTAATGCTCAATTTTACTGTAAAGCTAAAACTGCTCTAAAAAATAGTTATTAAAATTTTTTTGATTTTGAAAGATAAAACCAAAAAACTTGGGGGAAATATGTATAAGAAGTGTCATAATTGATTTCTAGATTTAAAACCTACAAATCAAGAGGTTAAAGACAGTACTTAATAGATAAATGGACGTAAAGGACATGAGTGCACTGTTTATAACAAAATAAAAATAAATAAATAATTTAAATGTAGGAGTTGCCCCATTTAAATCTTTCAAATTGTCAGATGTAAAAAGGTAGTGACATACCGTGAAGAAATGCTCATAAATTGTTGGTGGGACTAAACATCCGGGGAGGAGAAGGCAATGACAACCCACTCCAGTACTCTTGCCTGGAAAATCGCATGGACGGAGGAGACTGGTAGGCTGCAGTCCATGGGGTCACTAAGAGTCGGCTCAACTGAGCAGCTTCACTTTTACTATTCACTTTCTTGCATTGGAGAAGGAAATGGCAACCCACTCCAGTGTTCTTGCCTGGAGAATGCCAGGGACGGGGGAGCCTGGTGGGCTGCCGTCTATGGGGTCGCACAGAGCCGGACACGATTGAAGCGACTTAGCAGCAGCAGCAGCAGCAGCAAACATCCGGGGAGGGTACTTTGGTACTTATAAAAATTTAACCTNGCCAGGGATGGGGGAGCCTGGTGGGCTGCCGTCTATGGGGTCGCACAGAGCCGGACACGATTGAAGCGACTTAGCAGCAGCAGCAGCAGCAGCAAACATCCGGGGAGGGTACTTTGGTACTTATAAAAATTTAACCTCACATTCCTTTTGCTCAGCATTTCCTTGTTGAAAAATGTATCCTATAAATATATGCAAACTTGTGTGCGCAAGGATTTCTCTATATGTTTTAGCTGCAAGTAATAGAAACTAGTGAGATTAAATAGTGAGATTATTGCTTCTCATAACTGCAAGTCCCAGACTTAAGTAGAAGCATGTATATGTGAATAACTAACAGATTAATCATGATTTAACCTGGCTCTTTTTAAGTTTCTAAAAACTTCTGCTACTTAATACATTTTTATCTTAATTTAACTTCTAAAAATTTTGTATGTGATTATAACCAACTTTTCATAATCTTCAGTTCTAACTTTCATCACATACGACTGGACTAAGTCAAAATTAATAAATCATGACTCTACTGGTCATTTCTAATAAGTATTTAATAGAGAGAGTAAGCAGTTAAAAGATACGAAAAATTGGGCCGTTTCCTCCATTTCTAATAGTGGCTCTGTTTATTTTATCTTAGCTTCAGGAAACAGCAGTGGGTTTTAGTTCATTGTTCTAAATATATTTTGACCTTTCATAGCTGTACCTGTTATGACTTGCCAACAGATTTTTCAAACTGAGGAACAAAAAAAGAACAGAAGAACTTTGTTATAGAAGGCTGTTCTGGCTTCTCAGAAATCATCACCTATTCTTTATTTTTTGATTCATTTGTTTACGTGGGGGCTGCCATTTTTCCCATGTTGCCTGGTGTTTTCGTTCATGGTCGGGGAGTGGAGAGGGAGGGGCACACGAGGGGGCTTCTAGCCTTACTCTACATCTATGCCATTGCTATGATTTTAAAACTGGGGAGCTGCAGGTCTTGCTTTTTTGGGTAACATTCTCAAAATATGTAGAGGATAATGATGAGAAAACAAAGTGTATCCTACAAGTGTGATTATTTAACGACAGTTTATGGCAGATGTGTTTCAAAATTTGCCTAAAACTGAGCGAAGTGATGTCTCACTCTGCTGCTTCTGTCTGTGCCGGTCCTTCTTTTTCTTAGCTTTTTGTGTTGGTGCCCCTTCCTTCCTTATTTCCTTGATGAGATTTAACCAGTTTACCTCAAACTGGAAGAAACAAATACTTTTTTGTAAGAAAATATAGTTTGCTGAATCTGACTCCGGAGAGGAAAGCTGTCTTAACAGTCCTCTTTAGTCCTCTTTCGTAGAAGAAATGATGTCTTAGAATAAACCCTAGAAAATTATTAACTGTAAATGATTTCAGTCAGGAGTTCTACCAAACTGTTAAAGCATATGTTATTCTAATACTATTTAAACTGTTATAGGACATAGAAAAGACATAAAGCTTCTAGCTTGACTTTATGAGGCAGCATAACATTTGTGCATATAATATAAATCTACAGATCTTTACTGCTTATGATGATTTATGTAAAATTTCTAAATAAAGAATTTTATCTCTCATCCTCAAAGCCAGCATCAAACTTAATGGGCATATACTAGAAGTATTTCTTTAAAGTTAAGAGTAATAAAAAATTTCCCCTATCACCACTTTTTATCAAAATGTCACATACCCCAAAATGATCGATTAATCATGTCACATAGAAGTTTTTAAATTCTGTTTAATCGAAATTGGGCTGAAAAATAAGACAGATGAATAAGTATTTGCATCCCATACCATGAAAGGACTCATATTGCTAAAACATAAAGAGCCTTCTGTAAATCAGTGAGAAGAGTGATCAACACCACAATAGAAAATTGAGCAAAAGAAAAGAACAGACTATTTACAGGAAGGAAATAAAATATAAACAAATATCAAGCTGCTGAGTATCATTTATAAGGGAAATGCAAATTAAAACTATACTTGTTGAGACCTTGTTCTCATTTATCAGCAGTAACACATGAGCTTCCCCTCACTATTTTGTGACTGGGAGTGTAAACCGATACAACCTTTGAAGATGACGGTTTTGGCAAAATTTATCCAAGTTACAGATGGAGAGCCTTTGATTTGGCAATTTCCCTTTTAGAGTCTATCCTTCAGATACAATTCAGATTGTGCAAAATGTGCAAGATTAGATACTCATTGGAATCTTGGTTTTTAAAAGCAAAAGATTGAAAATAACCTGAACACCTGTCAACATGGGATCATAATATACCATAATTATGGTATATTAAGGGAGGCCTGGTGTGCTGTAATTCATGGGGTCGCAAAGAGTTAGACATGACTGAGTGACTGAACTGAACTGAATACAGAAGCAAGTTCAGAATTGTGTTTACCATTTGTACATAAAAAGCAGGAGGCACAGAAATATATTTGCTCGTATGGTTTGCAGAATATTTCTGGAAAGGTACCCCAAGAACGGGCAACATTGGATGCCTTTGCAAGAGGGCAACTTGAAACCAGGACTTTTTTCTGTCTTTTATATATTGAAGTTCCCGAAATTAAATGTCCCATTAAGCATTTGAATTCTTGGCAAATTATATGTGTTATTATTTATGATTATTCATACAGCTAGATACAATAAATTTTATTATTTGGTCACAGGTTTTGAAAATACTTTCTTTCATAAGCTGTTTTAAAATTGAATCCTTTTGTTTCAGGATCTCCAGCAGAATTATCTCCTACTACTCTTTCCCCTGTTAATCATAGTTTGGGTAAGTTGCAAATACTTAGACATACTCTTCCACCTTTTTATTTAAATGTCCTTTCTGGTAGTTATTTTCTGTATATAGGAGAAAGAGAGCTCAGTGAATAACAGATGATTGTTCAAATTAGTACTTTTTAAAAAATGATATTGATAATGTGCCTCAGTATTACTAAAACACCTTTCTCCTAATTTTTATTCATGGAAATCATATCCATTATTCATGAGGAATTTTATGTCCTGTATGGCTAGACTTTATGGGTAGATTCGGTTTCTATTTTGTAATAGGGATAGGGGAGATACATGTGTGTGATTGCTAATGTGTGTGTATTTGTGTGGATACATGTGCATATCTATGTTTGTGTGTGTATATGCATCCTGGTCTTCATTTTATACAGTTTCACAATTTCTCTTTAGTTTCTACACATTGGAATTTATTNATTGGAGAAGGAAATGGCAACCCACTCCAGTGTTCTTGCCTGGAGAATGCCAGGGACGGGGGAGCCTGGTGGGCTGCCGTCTATGGGGTCGCACAGAGCCGGACACGATTGAAGCGACTTAGCAGCAGCAGCAGCAGCAGCAAACATCCGGGGAGGGTACTTTGGTACTTATAAAAATTTAACCTCACATTCCTTTTGCTCAGCATTTCCTTGTTGAAAAATGTATCCTATAAATATATGCAAACTTGTGTGCACAAGGATTTCTCTATATGTTTTAGCTGCAAGTAATAGAAACTAGTGAGATTAAATAGTGAGATTATTGCTTCTCATAACTGCAAGTCCCAGACTTAAGTAGAAGCATGTATATGTGAATAACTAACAGATTAATCATGATTTAACCTGGCTCTTTTTAAGTTTCTAAAAACTTCTGCTACTTAATACATTTTTATCTTAATTTAACTTCTAAAAATTTTGTATGTGATTATAACCAACTTTTCATAATCTTCAGTTCTAACTTTCATCACATACGACTGGACTAAGTCAAAATTAATAAATCATGACTCTACTGGTCATTTCTAATAAGTATTTAATAGAGAGAGTAAGCAGTTAAAAGATACGAAAAATTGGGCCGTTTCCTCCATTTCTAATAGTGGCTCTGTTTATTTTATCTTAGCTTCAGGAAACAGCAGTGGGTTTTAGTTCATTGTTCTAAATATATTTTGACCTTTCATAGCTGTACCTGTTATGACTTGCCAACAGATTTTTCAAACTGAGGAACAAAAAAGGAACAGAAGAACTTTGTTATAGAAGGCTGTTCTGGCTTCTCAGAAATCATCACCTATTCTTTATTTTTTGATTCATTTGTTTACGTGGGGGCTGCCATTTTTCCCATGTTGCCTGGTGTTTTCGTTCATGGTCGGGGAGTGGAGAGGGAGGGGCACACGAGGGGGCTTCTAGCCTTACTCTACATCTATGCCATTGCTATGATTTTAAAACTGGGGAGCTGCAGGTCTTGCTTTTTTGGGTAACATTCTCAAAATATGTAGAGGATAATGATGAGAAAACAAAGTGTATCCTACAAGTGTGATTATTTAACGACAGTTTATGGCAGATGTGTTTCAAAATTTGCCTAAAACTGAGCGAAGTGATGTCTCACTCTGCTGCTTCTGTCTGTGCCGGTCCTTCTTTTTCTTAGCTTTTTGTGTTGGTGCCCCTTCCTTCCTTATTTCCTTGATGAGATTTAACCAGTTTACCTCAAACTGGAAGAAACAAATACTTTTTTGTAAGAAAATATAGTTTGCTGAATCTGACTCCGGAGAGGAAAGCTGTCTTAACAGTCCTCTTTAGTCCTCTTTCGTAGAAGAAATGATGTCTTAGAATAAACCCTAGAAAATTATTAACTGTAAATGATTTCAGTCAGGAGTTCTACCAAACTGTTAAAGCATATGTTATTCTAATACTATTTAAACTGTTATAGGACATAGAAAAGACATAAAGCTTCTAGCTTGACTTTATGAGGCAGCATAACATTTGTGCATATAATATAAATCTACAGATCTTTACTGCTTATGATGATTTATGTAAAATTTCTAAATAAAGAATTTTATCTCTCATCCTCAAAGCCAGCATCATACTTAATGGGCATATACTAGAAGTATTTCTTTAAAGTTAAGAGTAATAAAAAATTTCCCCTATCACCACTTTTTATCAAAATGTCACATACCCCAAAATGATCGATTAATCATGTCACATAGAAGTTTTTAAATTCTGTTTAATCGAAATTGGGCTGAAAAATAAGACAGATGAATAAGTATTTGCATCCCATACCATGAAAGGACTCATATTGCTAAAACATAAAGAGCCTTCTGTAAATCAGTGAGAAGAGTGATCAACACCACAATAGAAAATTGAGCAAAAGAAAAGAACAGACTATTTACAGGAAGGAAATAAAATATAAACAAATATCAAGCTGCTGAGTATCATTTATAAGGGAAATGCAAATTAAAACTATACTTGTTGAGACCTTGTTCTCATTTATCAGCAGTAACACATGAGCTTCCCCTCACTATTTTGTGACTGGGAGTGTAAACCGATACAACCTTTGAAGATGACGGTTTTGGCAAAATTTATCCAAGTTACAGATGGAGAGCCTTTGATTTGGCAATTTCCCTTTTAGAGTCTATCCTTCAGATACAATTCAGATTATGCAAAATGTGCAAGATTAGATACTCGTTGGAATCTTGGTTTTTAAAAGCAAAAGATTGAAAATAACCTGAACACCTGTCAACATGGGATCATAATATACCATAATTATGGTATATTAAGGGAGGCCTGGTGTGCTGCAATTCATGGGGTCACAAAGAGTCAGACATGACTGAGTGACTGAACTGAACTGAATACAGAAGCAAGTTCAGAATTGTGTTTACCATTTGTACATAAAAAGCAGGAGGCACAGAAATATATTTGCTCGTATGGTTTGCAGAATATTTCTGGAAAGGTACCCCAAGAACTGGCAACATTGGATGCCTTTGCAAGAGGGCAACTTGAAACCAGGACTTTTTTCTATCTTTTATATATTGAAGTTCCCGAAATTAAATGTCCCATTAAGCATTTGAATTCTTGGCAAATTATATGTGTTATTATTTATGATTATTCATACAGCTAGATACAATAAATTTTATTATTTGGTCACAGGTTTTGAAAATACTTTCTTTCATAAGCTGTTTTAAAATTGAATCCTTTTGTTTCAGGATCTCCAGCAGAATTATCTCCTACTACTCTTTCCCCTGTTAATCATAGTTTGGGTAAGTTGCAAATACTTAGACATACTCTTCCACCTTTTTATTTAAATGTCCTTTCTGGTAGTTATTTTCTGTATATAGGAGAAAGAGAGCTCAGTGAATAACAGATGATTGTTCAAATTAGTACTTTTTAAAAAATGATATTGATAATGTGCCTCAGTATTACTAAAACACCTTTCTCCTAATTTTTATTCATGGAAATCATATCCATTATTCATGAGGAATTTTATGTCCTGTATGGCTAGACTTTATGGGTAGATTCGGTTTCTATTTTGTAATAGGGATAGGGGAGATACATGTGTGTGATTGCTAATGTGTGTGTATTTGTGTGGATACATGTGCATATCTATGTTTGTGTGTGTATATGCATCCTGGTCTTCATTTTATACAGTTGCACAATTTCTCTTTAGTTTCTACACATTGGAATTTATTCTGCAAAATTGTCGGGTTTTTTCTGTGGTATTCCTTATGCATTTTAATCAAAATTACAGCACTGAAATATATATGGTCCTTGTTTTCCCGTGAAACATGTAGATTCTTTTGATTTATACTGTGTTTCCACTTGCATCCTTTGTGTTGTATTACTTTTTGTTTCTTGTGTATACGCAGGCTTTCTCTTTTTGCAGTTAGGGTAACTCAATGAGAATCTCATGTTAAAATTGACAGATGTCAAGCTTTGTATCCTGTCATGACATTTTTTTTTTTTTTTTTTTTTTTTTTTTAATCCTTGACTGTTGATGTATTAATCCTTGCTTTAGCTTTGTTCTACTCGATCCTACCCAAAATTAATTGTATAATGCAAATTTACTTATTTTACATGTGGTGCAATTGGGGTGGAATTACTAGAAGAACAAGTAATGCACCATAAAGTCTAAAAAAGATGTTTGAAGATTTGGATGACTTAAGGAGTTAGGGGAAATTTGAGAAATTGAAAATCTGCTGTGATCTTTGGAATCTGGGGTTCGTGATGTAGATGTTAAGTATGTTTCCTGGGCTATTGCCAGTACAGGCTGGCATAGAACATGTAAAGATAATGATATTCAATCTATTCTTGGCTTGACATGGCTTGAATTGTTCACACAACATTTCTTTTATGGGTTTGTTTTTCCCCTCTGCCAGACTTGCAGCCAGTTACTTACTCAGAGCCTGCATTTTGGTGTTCAATAGCATATTATGAATTAAACCAGAGGGTTGGAGAGACCTTCCATGCCTCACAGCCCTCACTCACCGTAGACGGCTTCACAGATCCATCAAATTCTGAGAGGTTCTGCCTAGGTTTACTCTCCAACGTAAACAGAAATGCTACGGTAGAAATGACAAGAAGACATATAGGTATGTTTATTTTCCTTGTGTGAAAAACCAATGCCATTTACTCATAACGTGAGCACTGTGTGGTTTACCACATCAAGAGATTGTGTGCAGGAAAGCCTGCCTGCCTTCTCTCTGTCAGCTTAAGTGCAGTCGCGTTGCACAGCTTCATCTCCTTCAATAATGATCCTGGTGATCCTTCCTCTCTCTGCGAACTTTTATCTTTAGTTTCTCTTTATTTGGCACCCTCAACACTGGGAAGTCCGTCAGTAAATATGTGTTAAAATTCCTTTGCTGAGCCTCTACCCGTCATAAAATTGTCATGTTCAGATTTTAGGGTTGTGATTCTTTTCAGTTTGTCTACCTCTCTTAGTTTTTTCTCTGCTTCAGTAAATTCATATATTAGATCCGTACACCATTAATCTAAAGTAAGATATCTAAAACAAAAGCCACCATTAACTTGTTCAGAAATAATTCAGAGGCTCTTAGAATGTGGTGGTCCCAGGCACCCTCCCAGAGAGTTTATGAGGTGAAAGCTGTTTCCGTAATGGTCCTAAGATGCCGTTTGCCATTTTCACTCTCATTCTCTTGTGACTCGACAGTGAAGTATTCCAGAGCTTAGAAGGCTTGCGATTTTGCAAGAAGTTAAACATAGACTCTGATGAGAATTCTTCTGTCTTAAGCCAGACATTAAGGTTTGCAAAGATAAAAAACTCTTCTCACTAATTTTTTCCTTACTTTGGGAAATACTTTTCATAAACTTGTATATGTAGTAAGTTTACTATTTTGATTTTCAAGTGAATTAATATTTTTGAATCTTTAGTTTTAACACATAATATGGTAAGTCTGCATGTATTTAAGACATGAATAGCAACATTTTGGGACATTGGGGTTTTTTGTTTGGTTGGTTTTGGTTTTGACAATGAGGGAAAAAATAGTTTGAGTGCTACTAAAATAACTGAACATAATTCTCATCACCTTAAAGAAACTTGTTTTAATAATAGTGTGCTTCTGTTTTCATTTAATTAACCATTACCTCCTATGAGAAGTAATGCTGACCACTAAAGAGTCAGTGTGATATTGCAAGGTGCTACTGACTTCGGAGATGTTAGTTGGCTCCATGTGAAATTTCTCAAATCTTGCTTGATGTATAGATTTTACATAATCTCACTGAGATACTCAGATGTCTTGTAGGTGATGAAGGCCTCTGAATATCCACCCTTCTTTAACTAAAATAGTTGTGATTTTTCTATGTTCTCATTAGGGCTCTGCATAGAAATTTAACAGAAGGTTAACCGTACCATATTTACTTCTAAATAAGTAGGTTTACCCTACTTTTTCACCCTACCTGTCTGAAGCTTGAGGTCCCCTTCAAGCTCACAGGTGATTACTACAGAGTCCACTTCCTTGAAGTGGTAGCACTGAGATCCTCATTTCCTACAGACTGTCCCCTAGAGGCTACTCTCAGCAACTAGAGGCCACCTGCCCTGCTCCATCCAGTCAGCAGTGACGACTCTGTTCAGTGCTGCTCCCTCACACTTTGAGGCAGTCTCGCCAGGACCAGCCCAGTCCCTTTAAGGTTTGTCGCCTGATTAAGTCAGACCCACCGGAGATAGTCTTCGTTTCTTGGGGTCAGCTGATTTAAGAACTGTGCATCTGGAAAATTCCTTTCAGTGCTACTTAGTGTTTGACTGGATAAGTGGGAAGATAAACACACCAGGGATGAGAATGTTAAGTGCTGTCTTAGAATTCTGCTTTTCACAGTTTTTATTTTTTTAATCCTTGCCTTTCTTATATTTTATGTACATTTCATTTGTCCAATTCTGAAAGAGGTATTTTTAAATCCCGATATAATTTTTTCTTACCTCATTCTGCTTTTGTAAATAGAGATCTGGTTACCACAACAATAAATAGTTTTAAAAGGGGCAGGTGATAATTTTTATTATTTTTTTTTCTTAAGCATAGTGGATTCTTTGAAAAGAAAAACTGTATCATAATGAAGGCATATTAATCTAGACATTAGTTAATTACTTCAAATGAATTAAATTGCTTTATTCAAAAATAGGATTTGTTTGGAATTCTTTATTTTGCTTATCCACTTTTCTACATTAAGCACTTTTAATGAGCATGTATTAGCTTTACAAATCAATAAAATCATTGTTGAAAAAAATACTTGGAAAAATATACAATAGTATCTTTCAAAGTTAGATTTCAGAAAAGCATAGCTGTGGGAGAGATCATCAAGATACTTTATACCATTTTACTTTTTCCTCTAAGAATCCTTCAGAAATGATGTTGAAGTAGTAAATGTTGTAAAACTAATTCCATGTCTGTTTCATTTTAGGAAGAGGAGTGCGCTTATATTACATAGGTGGGGAAGTTTTTGCCGAGTGCCTAAGTGATAGTGCAATCTTTGTGCAGAGCCCCAACTGTAATCAGAGATACGGCTGGCACCCTGCAACCGTGTGTAAAATTCCACCAGGTATGGATACAGCAATATAAATGAGCCTATCATGTCAACTTGCTGAGTGTTTCTTTGCTATTAATTTTTAGAATCAGGAGATGATTTGCATGCTCATATTCAAATGTCTGTTGGAGAAGGAAATGGCAACCCACTCCAGTATTCTTGCCTGCAAAATCCTATGGACAGAAGAGCCTGGCTGGCTAGGCTCCACAGGGTCTCGCGACTTAGCAACTGCACCACCACCACCATTCTAGTATCTGTAGCTCTTTTAAAATGATTCTCTGATACTATCTTCTTTGTATATAATGTCTTTATATATTTTTTTCAATCATAGGCTGTAATCTGAAGATCTTCAACAACCAGGAATTTGCTGCTCTGCTGGCTCAGTCCGTTAATCAGGGTTTTGAAGCCGTGTATCAGCTAACGAGAATGTGCACCATAAGAATGAGTTTTGTGAAAGGGTGGGGAGCAGAATACCGGTATGAAATACACATTCAACTGTTAAATTTCTGGTGTAATTCTTTTTCTTCCACTCCTTGAATCTTCTGAAGTTTATCCGTATTTTCATTGAAGTTTATAGAGAGCAAATTTTTATGTAAAATAACAAAAGAAAGTTGGAAGCCTCTAGATTCAAAACTATTGCAAATTCCTGTGCTGGCACTATAGAACATAGAATTAAAACATGTATGGACAGGCTTTGTAACAGAATGCAGCGTGTTAAATGGCATATTGGAAGGGTTATCAGTTCATAGAAACAGAGCTGTTTTCCTGGGGCCAGGAGAGATAGAGATGGCCCAGAGTCTGGGTTCTAAAAGGTGTCAGGATTTCAATAGTCATAGGTGTACAGGGGTGGAAAGTGATGTTCCTGGCAGTAGAATACAGTTCAGTTTGACTGGAGTATAGAAAGTAAAGAAGAATAGGACTGGACAAAGAAGTTGAGATGACTTCAATATAAGGTTAAAAGGATGAACGTTATTCAGTAATAGAAGGGGGTATTTAGGTACCAGGCACTGTGCTGTGTTTTAACATACAGTATCTCACGCCTCTCAGCATGGCTAAGAATTACTGTTGCTGTTTGTATTCTTTCTTTATAAGGTTGCAGTCTTTGTAAAGTTAAAAAAAAAAAAGAAAAGAAAAGGTCCAAACTCAATATTTATTTGGAAATAGGCTTAGATGAGATTTAATAGTTTGCCCAAGGACATGTTCTCAGTGGTATAGATGGGACCTGAGGAAAGCTCTCCTTGACTCTTCTCTAAGGATAGTAGTAGCAGTTACATAATTGAGTTTTACCAGAACCAATCTGTCATCAGGGAGTGAGATCAGTTAGGCTGTTGCTAGGTTAAACAGTTGATTGGATTCCACATCAAAGAAAGGGAATAGTTCATCAGTATAATAATGAATAAAACTATAATACTTAGCCTTTCTCCAGTTCACATTACTTACAGTCTGAATGTCTGCTTAAGAAGATACTCATATGGTATAGTAATAATACTCCTGTTTCATTAAGCAGTTTGCACCCTTCTTAGAATTTTTATTTCATTTATTTGAACTTGATTCCCTGTCTTAAATTTTGAGGTGTATGATTTTTGTGATGATGAGATTTGAGATCTACTGGTTTGACTACTTCTATAAAACTATGCAGTGTATTATATATTTGTATCTAAAGTGAGACTTGTCACTGTTTTGTCCAAGTTATGTTAGTGCAAGAATTCATTTTTTGACTTTGCTGTAGTTCTCTTTTGTTTTAATCATTTCCTCTTTGAGATTGGATAACTTTAAATAATGCTGAGTTTCTTTTTTCCTTTGAACTTGGATTGAGTTGATATTAAAATTAGATTCAGATAGTACTGTCTGATACCAGTTTATTAGGTCAGACTTTTTTTTTCTCCTTCGAAAGATTATAATGTGAAGCATAGTAGAAATGGAGTGGCATTAAACATGAGTTACATAGGTCAGGGAGAATTCCATGTATATCTGTGTTGATTGGTGGAAAGAGATACTGTCTTTCATTCACTGTGGTCTCTGCTGTTCTTTAACCCAGAGATAATATAAAATCTGTACAAGAAGCACTAATATATACAGTATATATTCATGGATAGTGGAGTTCAGGTACATCTACTTTGGATAATAAAGTTTCCTTTAACATTTACAGATCAAAATAACTTAGATACCCATATATCTGTGAACTGTGGAACCTTTCATCCTTAATGACTCAGGTGCTGAGGAGATATACTTGATGTTTGGATTTCTAAACTATTTTTCAGTTTCTTTAAGTGCCAGCTTGATTCCCAGCATAAAATCGGGAGACATAGTAAGGGGCAATACAGATGTGTGTCTCAGTCAAGCGAGTTAGTACTGAAGTGAACAGTCGGGCAGGGGCACAGATAATGTGAGGCTCAGACCCTGAGATGAGGGTTTGCCTGCTGGAAGTTCACTCAGGAAACGGAGGCAGCACTGCCAGGGAGGGAGGAAGTAAGAAGAGAGGCGGGGGAGGGAACACACCCCACACCGTGCTTAAGCCTCCTCCTCTAGTAGGTGGGCCACTGGAGCTGTTCCCTTAGGAGACTTTGGGAAGAGAGTAAAGGACACTCAGAAGTACCCCACTTGGAGGGAAAGGAAACTGGGCATTTAAATGCCAATTCCTGTGTCATTGGTTGAGGTCTGTTCCTGGAGATGTTAATTCACTGGCACTTCTAGTCTGTTCCATATATGGACAGAACAGAGGTTTGCAGGCACAGAAATGCAGATACCTACAATTAGAAGTAGGATGGAGAACACTGAGAATCTGAAGGGAGTCGCAGGGCACCAACACCCCCTGCTACAGAAAGCCACATCCTCTGAAATGCATGGGAGTTCTGGGTTATACTGAGCACGTGTCACTCGGAGGCGAAGAGCTGATCATGGCCTTTCCTCATGTTTGCAAGGTTGTCATGTTGAAGCAGACAGACTTACTGACTTACTGTATATAATAAATAAGAGCTAAAATCTGTATGTGGAAGTGACAGGATGTTCTTGAACAGTTTGCGAGTGTTATAGGATAGCTTGTTTAGTTGAAGTACTAGAGGTGTTTCTTATTAAAAACCTGCATGATTTTGCTAAAAGGGATGTTGGTTGTTTGTTTTGTCAGGGGACATTAAACCCCAGNTGGAAGTGACAGGATGTTCTTGAACAGTTTGCGAGTGTTATAGGATAGCTTGTTTAGTTGAAGTACTAGAGGTGTTTCTTATTAAAAACCTGCATGATTTTGCTAAAAGGGATGTTGGTTGTTTGTTTTGTCAGGGGACATTGAACCCCAGCTTTGAACATTCTGTGGTAAGCTTGGGTCAGAATTTTTGTTTTGATACGCTTTAAGTCTGAACTCTGTGCCATTTGGACTTCATTTTCTATTTGAGTATTTTCTATTCTTCAGATGATTAATAAGTAAAGTGAAGTGACTATATATATTCGGATTTGCTTAGCACAGTGCTGGTTTACGTCTCTTGCCCTGGCAGTGATTATTTGTAGCATTATAAGTGCTTTGTTAGACTTTAAGGATTAAACAGTTTTCAAAATAATAGATGTCCAAACTTAATACTCGTTCAAAAAGTAATCTAGGTTTTCGTATATACAACCTATTGATTTATCTTACTTCTTTCATATCCCTGTTATTCTTTTGATTTCGTAATTATTTTCTTTCATTCTTTTAAACAGAAGGCAGACGGTAACAAGCACTCCTTGCTGGATTGAACTTCATCTGAATGGACCTCTACAGTGGTTGGACAAAGTATTAACTCAGATGGGATCCCCTTCAGTGCGTTGCTCAAGCATGTCATAAAGCTTCATCACCAATCAAGTCCCATCAAAAGACTTAATGTACCAACTCTTCTGTCATAGTATTTGTGTGTGGTCCCCGTGGACTGTTTACTATCCAAAAATTCAAGAGAAAACAGCACTTGAGGTCTCATCAATTAAAGCACCTTGTGGAATTGGTTTCCTATGTTTGAATATTAGATGGGAAAATTAATGTCTAGAAATACTCTCCCGTAAAGGAGGAAGAGAAGATTTTAAAGACTTTCTGATGTCTTGTTGGGCATAAAATTGAGTGTCCCAAAGGTTTATTAATAACAGTAGTAGTTATGTGTACAGGTAATGTATCATGATCCAGCATCACAGTATTGTGCTGTTTATATACATTTTTAGTTTGCATAAATTAGGTGTGTGTGCTGCTGCTTGATTTAGGCAAGCCTTTATAAAGTTAGTACCTAATCTGTTATTCCCACTTTTTTGTTATTTTTGTGTGTCTTTTTTAATATATAATATATATCAAGATTTTCAAATTATCATTTAGAAGCAGATTTCCCTTGTAGAAAAACTAATTTTTCTGCCTTTTACCAAAAATAAACTCTTGGGGGAAGAAAAGTGGATTAACTTTTGAAATCCTTGACCTTAATGTGTTCAGTGGGTCTTAAATATTCATTCTTTCTGTGTTTGTTTACTTACTGCTAAATCTCATTATAAGGAAACTTTATGGAAATCTTTCTAAACCTCTCCTCCATTTCTACTTTTCCATCAAAACAGTGTAGCATGACATCCATCACCATCAATGGTTGTACTGATACTGCCAGCACCAGTTAATTCTGGGTACAGTGATAATTCATATGGAGTAAGTCCCTTTTGTCTTACACCAAATTTCAGTTTCAACAGTTAATAAGAGGCTTGTATAACCTGGCAGTCTTTTGATTTATCTTTACACCTCATAAAAAGTGCACAGGTGGCAGTATAATTATTTTCAGGGATATACTGCAATTATTTCAATATATTTATCCTTTCTGAAAATTCAGTCTAAAAATATAACCCCCCTTTTTAAAAGATACTTTCAAATATTTCAGTAGCAAACCTCTTTTGAGTTGAATTTCATTGGATTTAATTACCAGATTGTGTTATGAAATGGACCTTTTGTAAATGTAATTGCTTCGGCAGAATACCTAGAAAAGTAGTGCTGAGGTCTGATCAGCAGATAGGGGCCATCTGCTTTTAAGGTATGTTGTATTAAATTTATAGAATCTATGTTATTTTACATAATTGTGAATTCTGAATTGTAAAATTTGGGGGAGAAGCCGTTTAGCAAGTTTTTTATCTTATGGATACCTGTGGTCTGAGCTGTTCTTAACTAATCCTGAATATGTGGTGACGGTTAGAAGCCACCATACTTCGTGCTCTGCAGGGACAGGCATGGCCAGAGGTGTCAAAAGCTCTGTTGGAAGTCATTCTACAGCAGATAATCCTTATTTTATTTAGTGTATTGTTAACTCATTCCAGTTTAAACTCTTCTTGTTTGCATCTCAATAGAAACAGCCAGTAACCATTCCTGGTCCCTTTCTAGTAAGTTTTCGTATTTCTAAAGACAGGTTATCTTTGGTTGGTACTTGGTTTTATAACCATCTCGCCCGTATGCACAGGTGGTGTTTTCAGTACTTTCCACATTTGATCGTTTTCTGTTGGACTTTCCCCGTTTTCCTGTGTGTGTGTGTGCGTGTATATGTTCATGTAAACGTGGTAGAGTGAGTTTTCGTTCTACAGATGTTTATTGTTCACCTGTTACGTGTGCCAGGAACTTTGCTAGCCTTTGGGTAAAGGTGAACAAGACCGCTATGGCCCTTGCCTTTGCTAAGATAGCAGTTACTCTAACACTTAATTAGCGTATTTGTCTGTGAAGGAGATAAACAGGGTACTGTGATAGAGCAAAGCAGAGGCAAGGCTTCTGTAAAGTAGTGATGATTGAGCTAACACGTGAGACAGGAGCAAGCCATGTGGAGAGCCAGGGAAAAATCGGCTTTCTTGGCAAAGAAAATGGCATCAAATGCAAAGGCATATTTTAAAGGAAACTCATCATTTATTAGGTGTTTATGCTTTATACAAAAACCTCTTCACCTCCAAACTTGAGGGTCAGATTGGTTCTACGATCTGTAATAGTTGAAGATGGCCTTACTTTGTAACGGACGGCTTCGTGTGTCATTCTTGTTAGTATTTCCTCTTCCTCAAGTCTTTACTATGAAAAGTTTGCACCAGGTCACTGCCATTTAGTGGAGCAACCCTTTCTTTAATTCTGCCTTGGGCACATTTTCACGACTGTAGCAACTGGCTGCTTGCTTCCAGACGTCCTGCTGCCCACTGATCACTCCTTGTACAGCCCGCCTTGTGGATGGTATAAAAGTCCCAGGTCTCACCACCTCAGCCTGCTGAAAGTGTGGAGGTTTTGCCCTTTGTACTTGAGAAGTAGTGTGATGTCAGGGAATACTGTTCCTTGTCTGGGGTCAAAGAACAACTCAAAATGGTAGAAAGTCCTGGCTGGTACTCTTGCACTGATATATTAAGCAAAGCAGTACCATCTGTAGCATCTCAGTAATGGGTCACATCTCTGCAGTTATGGTGGGAGTCTTCTGCATAGTATGAAGCTGGGACTCAACTCTTTGGAAGCACCTGTTGTATTCAGTAGTTAGGCCAGTCAAGCAGTTGACTCGGTGATGGTGGTGGTGACATTTGTATGAATATGTTCAGTGGTCGTAATTTGCTTTATAATGAGATGCTGGTTTTGCTTTTTGTTTTGTCCACTGTGGCCTAATTTTTGCTGATTTTTTTTTTTTCCTTTACAGGGTTTGTTTTCATTCTTCTAAGTGATACAATCTCTTCTTTGTAGAAGTTTTTCTTTATTTAAATTAGCAACATCATTTAGAATTTCTTCTACACAGTGCTGGTAATGTCCTCAGTTTAACAACATGAGAACTGAAGGATCATGCTTTCTATCACATTTTCAAAATAAATGGTGGTTTTCACACTGGATTACATATATCTTAGGGCTGATTTAGGGAACTGGAGGCTAGTTTATTCCCACTGACTTCGGCCTGGCTGGCCAATGGCAGCTTCATTTTTATTCTGTATTGGAGTTCTACATAGATATCTTTTTTTAAAGTTTCACTGCTTCAAAAAAGGTTTTACTTTCCTGACTGGGTTTGAACTACACCATACTAATTGTAATTGTACATAATGATATACCTTCATTCAATGAACACTTCCTGATGCCTGTTCTTGACGCAGCCAGTGTGGTAGATGTTGAGTGGTAAGATGACTGGGATTTGGTACTGACTCTTAGTCTTGTGGGGTTACTTTCTCCCACAGGACCTGTCACTTTGTCAGAAGAAAACCTGCCTAATTTTTCTTGAAACCTAAATATTCTTGTTCTGTATTCTTATTCTGTATTCTGAGTATATACTTGCAACTCGTTAATATCTAAGTGTTTTTTTTAAACCTTAAATCATATTTAAGGTTTTTGCTTACTTCATCTGTTCATTAGACATTGCCAGATTTTCTTCTTTGTTAAAATTATTTCAATTTCACTTTATTTGTGCCTTTATTGTCAGTTTCATCAAGACTAAGATTTTGAAGGTGAAAAACAATCAGTCTAGTCTCTTTCTAGTTCAAATCAAAGAGTATGTGTGCCCAGTTGGTTTCTCTACCTCTTCCAAACACTGTCTAGATATATCTTTAACATCTTTTTTAAAAAAAATAATTAAATACATTGAGCATTTATTCAATAATCAGCACCTTCCTAGTCTGGTTGATGGTGGGATGTAATATAACGCAAGACAATCCTCGCTGTTCTTAACACCCGTCTTTACGTACAATCTTGACTTTTCATAGCTGAATGGTTCTGATTCACAGATTGCTGCCCCTCCACCATTCCCCCAGTATCTCTTTAGATAATTAAGTAGTCTGTGAACATAAGCAACCCATGATCTTGTCTCTCACTCTGGTGCAACACGTTGAGGTTTAGACATAACAAATAACTGCCTATTTTCTTTCCTTCCTGAACTGTTTATATTCATCAACTGAATTTCTTTCTTTCTTCTTTCTCTTGACAGCACGAATCCCTAGTGGTTTTGCTGGTTCCCCCTTCCTTTCCAGCCATGTTTTATCTGCATACATCAGAATTTTTCTCTCCTTTGAAGTTTACTAAAGACCAAAAAGGATGGTGCTGTTCATACCCAGGGTCCTAACTTTTTTTTACCGCGAAGGTTGATGTTCAGATTAGTTAAGTCACTTTTAAGTGGTTCAGAAATTCTGCCCAGTTAAACGTGTGTGTGTATGTGTGTGACGATCAAATAGCATGAATCATCACATTTTGTTTAAATTGTTTTTAGGATTATGAACTTTTCCAGCAGCTGCAGCCAATACTTTCCCCATAATACCAGCCCAGTTTCCACCCTGGAGCATACTGAGCTGTTGTGTTTAGTACAATCAAGAGTAATAACGATAGAGTGTGGTGACCAGAGGTTGTCAGAATTCTGTTGCGTTCTTTTTGATATCTTCCATTTCAAAGTTTTTATAAATATTTTGTCTGTTCAGACTACCTTTTGTGTGTGGGGATCGAGGGGCAAATTTTATCTTGGGAGTGGAATCCCTGTGTTGGGAGCCTCGACCAAGAAATGTGAGCTATACTGGATACAGATAGCCTCATGATTGCTTTTATGATAAGTTGTCTGATGAGTTCACATAATTTTTTCGGTAAGAACTGTTTTCTCTTGGATATTATAGCTAACTTTATATATAGCATAACTGCCTTAAGTCTTTTTAGTAGGAAATATATAATGTGTATGTATGGATTTATATATGCATATACACTCATATAAAAATCTTAACAGTAGGGGTTGTTTGCACACATTTTAACAGTATTTAATGATTTTATTTGTTAGAGCTCAGTAAAAAGTTCCTAAGTTGGCTTGCAGACATCTTCCTTTCATGGATAGACCATCAGGGTAAATTTTTTATTCTGCCAGGGTCCTAAATTTGGTGGTTCNATGATCCCATCCATACTCCTGTCTCTTATACACATCAAGATGTGTATAAGAGACAGCATATACACTCATATAAAAATCTTAACAGTAGGGGTTGTTTGCACACATTTTAACAGTATTTAATGATTTTATTTGTTAGAGCTCAGTAAAAAGTTCCTAAGTTGGCTTGCAGACATCTTCCTTTCATGGATAGACCATCAGGGTAAATTTTTTATTCTGCCAGGGTCCTAAATTTGGTGGTTCTGCTAGTATGCCATTTTTAGGCAGCTTGACAACTAAGGGTCAGAACTGAAACTGACATCACAAAGAAGCTCGTGAGTGGTCTCTGTGAAAGGTGCTGACTTCAGATTACATAAAAATTTTTTTAAATAATAATGTTAGGCTGTGTGCCCCCTGCCCCTACTCTTTCCCCCTGGCATAAGACTGCTGCTTTAGATAACCCGGGAAGTACCACTACCAAGTCAAGTTTTCCTGTAATTAAGGATAGCCTAAAGATGACTTTCTTAGCTGTGCTCAACAGAAATGAATTTTCCAAGATTCTCTGGGTCATTTCTGGTTTACAGAGGATCTGACCAGAGTGTATTATTAGCCAGTGTCCGTTGGTTCGCTGCCAGGAGATCCACAATAGACCCAGATTTTCACCGTTGGTTGAGATGTAAGGGCCCTTTGAAGGAATAATGCCGCTGATGAAGGAAGTGAGTATTCATTAACTCCACACAAAGGACTTTTAGATTTTTCTCCCCCCACCCCTGATTATATTCTTCTACCCTCTTTTAAAAAAACAAAACAAAACAAACTCTTACTCTCTCCAGAATATCCAGTCTGCTCTTTTGCAAGGGGGGGGGGGGGGGTTGCTGGGAAAGGTTTTACTTCCTCTTCTGATTAAAGATGGTTATTTATTGAACCGTGAAATTCATAATATATTGATTTAAGGACAGAAGTGAAGTTTTAGAATTGTAAAAATACTTAACTATTATATATTTTTCATTTTACACTTAACTGTTTTTTTCCTCCCTGTGGCTTTAAAGCTTTTGGCTGTTTTCCGGTATTAGTCTCTAGGCAACTTGCTGAGTTTCTGGTTCTGTGTTAAGTCCTGCCGTTTACAGCGCTGTGGCATAAAGTTGGTTCTCAGCATAGAAGTCTTCCTAACGTCTTTTTCTTCCAAAGAGATTTTCCTGTCTCAGTAATTCCTAAGATGATACTTGTATGTCAGTTTCTTTTTTCACGTTCTTGGAGTGTTCAAACAAAAAGAAATTGTTGGTGAAAAAGATTAGGGTCCTTTTCTGATGAATGTATGTACCTGCATTAAGAATGTAGTCATTTGTCAGTTTTATATAACTAGTATGTACACAGATTAAATCAGGAGAAAGAATTATCTCATACATAGCATGTAGGTAACATGCATGGATTTTACATTTTTTAAAAATACCCTATTTTTTTGGCAAAATGTAGAACCCCAAATGGTCATTTCTTAGACCAGCTTTACCTCAGGCTTCATTTTTGCTGTTTGACCCTGGGCCTTTAAGGCATAAATATTTATATCTTTTTATTACTGATAGTGAAACTGTGACACTAACCATTTCTGTAATACAAGGCGGCAAAACAAGAAAAACTATTCAGATTAAGATGAAAGTAGTTGTGCAGTTGTTTAGCTAAACCATAGCGTTGTAGGCAAAATAAAAATGTGCATATCTGAGAATATTTTTTTTGCCGTCTCTCCCCAAGGCCAGACCCTCTGGTAGAGCACAGTTAAAAGTAACATAATTCTGGGCCTTTATAATCTGAGGGAAATGGCTCCAGTTGGCAGTCTTCTTGTTAACATATGAAGCCCGAATGTGGGAAATAGTTGGCAAAGAGTATTTTCACATTAAAAAAAAGAATATGAAAAGATATAAAACTGGATTATTCATTTAGCTCTGAAAAATCTCAAAAAGATACAGTAAAATAATATATAACTGGACAAAACCTGAAGAACCTATAGAGGATTTATGTGAAAACAGGCTTCAAGGATGAGCTGTTTCATGCTCACCATTTTGCTTAAGTTCGATCAACCTGTTCTTAAAGTAAGATATTTGTGGACTTCTAGGAACTAGCGATTAGCAGGTGTCCTAAAAAGATTTTTGAGCTGATTCCCTCATAAGTAGCCCGATATGCTCTTGAAGATTCTTACCCTTCCTCTGTTGATCCTAAGGGAGGAGTGAGGAGTGCTCTTTAGGGTGGCAACCTGCGCTGGCATGCCTGGGACCCTTGGATGCAAAACTTGTGAGTGCTAAACCCGGGAAAGTCCAAGCCCACACAGCAAGGAGGAGCTGATAGCCCTAGCTGTTCTTGTGACTTAACCTCACCTTAAACATTATACTAGTTTCAATTAAGTTCAACTGCCTTATGGCACGTGTCCTCTGATCACTTATTGTGGATGGAATGTGAGATTTATGACAAATAATAGCTAATGGCACCAGCGTGAGTAGTGAGACTAACAGTAATCCAGGGAAGACACCCGGTGGTTGAATGAAACAGAAGAGGCATCTAGACAGTGAAGTTCTCCAGAACCTGTGTGTATATGTAAGTACAGATCATGTCTTTATGGGGTTAAATTGTTATATCTGAAGTTTAAATTCTCATGGTCAAAGAAAACTGAGGAGCGTGGATTTTTTTCTCTCGAGGAAGGATATAGCCTTCTACTGCATTCCCCAGACTGTCCTCCTCAAGAAGCCAGAATGTGGGATGATTATGTTTATTCTCAGTGAATGTCGTATCGCGGTTACTAAATGCATCAGCCAACGGCAGATCAAGGAACTGGTGTCCTGACCCACACTGAGCAGCACCCTCAGTTCTGATAGCCTCCTAGCCCTCAGGTGCTTACCAGCTACGACACCGACCATGGGAGGCAAGATTCCTCTAAGACGGCATTGATTTTGTTCATGCAATATGAAGGGTGCAGAGTCTGTTCTTGTTCCCCTTGGTAGTCCGCAGACTGCATCCTCTCTGTGCACTGTGATGTAGACGGTAGAAGTGTTCTTTGTAAGCTTTAATCCTATGATTGTCAGAAGTATGATGTGGTGCCATTTTTAAAGAATTAAACAATGAGCTGAGGCTTTATTTCAGCTGGTTTTCAAGTTGTCCTTCCCTCCACCCACACCAAATAATTTTAGTCTATTTAAAGTACAAAAAAAAAAATAGTTAAGCAAACGTTGCTTAAATGTCCTGTGATTTCTGGTCAAATTTTATATATTTGTGTGTGTCTGTATGTGCTTCCACTTTTTACCTTGTTGGCGCTCTACCTGTGTTAACAGTACTGTCACCATTGAAAGGTGAACATTTTTCCTAGCATTAAAAAAAAAAAGCCATTTGAGTTGTTAACCATGTTATTATGGGACTGATTTTTTTATTGTTTTTATTGATCTTAATTTAAACTCATTTTTTAAGAGGGGATTATATTTTGCTGACCACACTCTAAAATTATATGGAAACAAAAGTTTTGTTGTGTGTATTTCACATAATGGAATTATGCTACTGAGTGCCTCTCTTTATTTTTTAAGTTTGGTGTTATATTAAAAGTTTATCCCACTCCCCTGGCAGACAGATAGACACTGCTTGGTATACACGCACACAGCACATAACCTCGCAGAGCTAGCTGATCAGGCATTTCAGTGTATTGCAGAGCTTTCCTGTGCCAGACTAACGATCTGATACACATGATTGTTCAGTGAAAAACAGAAGGTGAAATTCACAGTAACTCTCAAAATGTACTCTTAGCAAAAAAAAGCAATTGGTATTTTTAAAAGACTTCATTGAAAAATAACACATAATACATACTCATAATTGTATCATTCTTGTGAAATAATTGGGAAACAAACTTTATATCAACCAGACGCTCTGTGCCTTGCAAGAGTTCAATTCCTAGGACGAATCAGTACTTCTGAATCGTTAGCAGGCTGTTCAGACCATTTAAGACACTTTAGGATGCATCAAAAAGGACTTCAAAAGCTAAAATGCACTCTGCTACTTGGTACCACACAGCCCAGAGACTAGCTTGATTTTGTTAAGTTTTGTATTGGTAGGAAACCTACTTAAATCCTGCCTGAAATTGCTATACCATACAGCTCTATTAATCTAAAAGGAGCCATTGATTTTCAGCATGACTTCAGTTGACAGATGACTAGAACAGATCCTTTTCCTGTCGCCACTTCACCCTGGGAACATCCCTGCGTGTTAACATACTGATAGCGATGCTGGGTATCTGCACCATGAGATTTTTAGGACAAACCCCTATGTCCATAAATGCACGTATTCATCGGGTCGGAGAGAGGTATTGTTTGCATGTTTGGGCTTTCTCCACATTTGGCAAATGCTTTTATCCCACTTGCTTTAAAATAGATCAAAAGTCCCAGTGTGGGAAGCATGCCTATTAATATCAAACAAATGTATTTCGGTGCGCTCCTATTCAGCACCAGGTGTGCCCAAGAACTAGAATGAAGACCACATTCGTCTACTGCTCAAGAATATATTTGTACCATGCAGTTGTCCAGCTTTTTAACACACTCTCATCCTTTTCACCAGAGTAATACAAGGTAAGCCCAACCTAAAAATTAGAAGTTTGCCAGTGTAGGAATCCAAAAGAAAACAGCATACATAACAGCTGTTTGCTGCTGCCGTGAATAGATACTGAGATGCTAGTTTGCATTCTTAAAGTCAACCGCATTAACAGGGCGAGAACATTGACTCAGACTTAGGGGTAGCAACTTCGTGATAAGACCACAGGATCTTTGGGAAGGTGCAAGAGAATACAAGGTAAATTACTGTATCCCAGTCCAAGCTAATTGTTGTTTCAGAATAAATGGAGTTTGGGATACGTATCTGCCATAGATTTTACAATCTTCAATTGTTTTGTTGGCTGCCTTTGCACCTATTAATACCTAACAAGGTTGCTTTAAAAGTATTTTGAAAGAGAAGTCGCTCAGTCATATCCAACTCTGAGATCCCATGGACTAGTCTACCAGGCTTCTCTGTCCATGGGATTTTCCAGGCAAGAGTACTGGAGTGGGTTGCCATTAGGAAAGAGATAATATCACAAAGAGATGGAGAGGACTTTTGGGGCCAGTCAAAATGAGATCTTGGAACAAAGCTTGTGAATCTGAATGTGCATGAAAGCTGGACAACTACTGAGCTCCTGTGTGTGGTTAGCAGGAAGCTGACAGCCACACGCTGGGTAGGTGCTACTGCGAAGCCCACACCTAATAATAAAACCTAGATAGCCAGGAGGCAAAAGTCGTAACACCTTGGGTCTCAATCTGTATAGAGATTGTGCTACTGAGCTGGCTGTCTGGAGGACGTGCGAACACCAGCTATAGCCCCAGCCCAGGGTGGAGTGTGTGTTTGTGGCAGGGGAAACTTGGACATGTACATGTGTGTGTGAAGTGGAATTTAACATTTTGCTCACAGCTGGAGAGGATTATAGAGAGCCCTCTGAGATTTTATGCAGGATTTTGTGTATATATTTTATGCAGACTTTCATGGTGAGAAGTAGTACTCAGCAGAGAGGTCTTGCCTGCTGCCCAACAGCGATTCCATTGAGACCACCCATCTTGAGCTTGGAATTAACTCTGATTTTAAATCTTGCTTAAAGGTTTTTTTTTTCATGAGAGACCTTGACTCTAAGTGATATTAATTTCTTCTTGGCAATATTTGATCACAGTATTTAAAATACAAATGCTATGTAAATAAGATTTTAATATAATCGACTCAGTTTGAAACTTCATTTTTGAAGTATGTTTGGGTTGCAGTGGAAAAATACAATTTTCACACGCCCAGCTTAACATCTGAAATCAAGTGTTCTAGGTTGCTTTTTATTAGGTTGGCCCAAAAGTTCATTCAGGTTTTTCTGTAAGATAATGTATTGAAAATATTTTTACTTTGAAAAAAATAGTCTTTGTTTTACACAAGAACCACAAGTACTTCATTCCAACTTTTAAATCAAGATCTTGAATAATAGCATGTGGTATTACCACATTTTAAAAATGTACTTAGTCAATCACAAACACATTTTCTAAGGAATTGAATTTTATAGAGATAATTGAATGCTTTCATCTGTAACAGAATTAGTGGCCTGCAAACCACTGTGGTTTCTTGCTTTGTTCTGAAGTTGTTAAAGGGGGAATTTTCTGCTCCAAGTTATATATATAAAGGAAGTACAATGCAAAGTTAAATTCAATTTTTAAATTCTAAAGCAANCTCCAAGATGCCCAGAGGAAAATGATGACTGAAAAACTGATAGAACTCAGCAGGGGTTATAGCTTCCCACTGTAGAGGGGCTTGATCTCAGGGTTCCCATTGAAATCCCAGAAAGCCCAGACTCCAGTAGTTAAGATATACCCACAAGACTAAGGGATTCACTCTATGATTAAGGGCAAAACTGAAAGAGACTCACCATAACAGAACATAAAATTAAACCATCTCAGGATAAAGATGATCTATCAGTTATTTAACAGAACAGCACACAGTACTCTTTAGAGGAAGACAACAGAATTTAGGGTCTCTATTAAAAAATCACCTACAACAGCCTATATATAGTCCAAAATTACAAAAAATTCAAATAAACAAGATGTAGCCCATCAGTTTAGTTCAGTTCAGTCGCTCAGTCGTGTCCGACTCTTTGCGACCCCATGAATCGCAGCACGCCAAGCCTCCCTGTCCATCACCATCTCCTGGAGTTCACTCAAACTCATATCCATCGAGTAGGTGATGCCATCCAGCCATCTCATCCTCTGTCGTCCCCTTCTCCTCCTGCCCCCAATCCCTCCCAACATCAGAGTCTTTTCCAGTGAGTCAACCCTTCGCATGAGGTGGCCAAAGTACTGGAGTTTCAGCTTTAGCATCATTTCTTCCAAAGAAACCCCAGGGCTGATGTAGCCCATAGTCCAAGAGAAATCAGTCAACAGAAGCAGACACAGATAACAGATATGTTGCCATCAGCAGACAGGAACTCTAAAATAAATTTGATAAGTCTTTTGAAGAGTCAACAGGAGTAATGAATTAACTGGTAAAGAGATAAGAAATTTCAGTAGAAATATGGAAACACTAAAAAAGAATTATGTTGTAACCAGAGAACTGGATTGTACAATATAAGCAATAAAAAATTCAGAGGATTGGTTACAACCAAAGACTGTTCAGTGAACTTGAAGACAAGTCATCATCTAAACAGAAACATCCAGAAGAAAAGCTCTTGGGGGAATAAAAGGACAGAGCCTCAGTGACTTGTATAAAAAAATGTGGGCTGCATGTAATTGGAATTCTAGAAGGAAAAGAGAAAGAATGGAACAGAAAAATTATTTCTTTGAAGAAATATTAGCCAAAACTTTCCAAGTTTCCTCAAAATCAGCAACTCACAGATCTAGGAATATCAGTGAATCCTAAACCAGATGGATAGNAAACAGAAACACCCAGAAGAAAAGCTCTTGGGGGATTAAAAGGACAGAGCCTCAGTGACTTGTATAAAAAAGTGTGGGCTGCATGTAATTGGAATTCTAGAAGGAAAAGAAAGAATGGAGCAGAAAAAATATTTCTTTGAAGAAATATTAGCCAAAACTTTGCAAGTTTCCTCAAAATCAGCAACTCACAGATCTAGGAATATCAGTGAATCCTAAGCCAGATGGATACAAAGAAAACCAATACTAATTACACATAGTTTATCTGTTAAAACAACATATCAAAGATAAAGAAAAAAGCATTAAAAACAGCAAGAGGATAAAGACATGTTACATATAGAGGCAAAATAGTGAGAATGATGGCTGACTCATCAGAAAAATAAAAGTTAGAAGACAATGAATAAACCTTTGAAGTGTTGTTGGAAGATAAAAGATATGTCAACATGGAATTCTACATCCTACAAAAATATATCTCAAAAACAAATGAAAGTGAAATAAAGACATTTTCAGAAAAACAAAAGCCTAGAGAATTTGTTTCTGCAGACCCATACCAGAAAAGATGTTCAAGGAAGCTCTTCAGGCTGAAGGGAAATAATACCAGTAGAAAAGGATGAAGGATATTGGAAGTGGTAAATATACGAGTGTCTGAGTCAGCTTGAGCTGCAATAACAAAATGCCATAGTGGGGGTGGTTTAAACAACAGAAATTTATTTTGCACAGTTCCAGAGGCTGGAAACTCCAAGGTCAAGGTGCCAGCAGGGTTAGGATCTAGTGAGGGCTCTCTTCCTGGCCTGCAGATGGCCACCTTCTTGTCCTGTCCTCAAAAGACAGAGTGAAAGCAGGCTCTGGTCTCTTCATCCTCTTATAAGGCACTAATCCCATCATGAGGGCTTCACCGCTATGACCTAATCACTTCCCAAAGTCCCAGCCTCCAGATACCATCACATTGGGGGTTTCAACATGTGAATTTGGGGAGAACACATACATTCAATCCATAGCAGTGAGTTAATATGAAGTCATGGTATGAGAGCTTCAAGGAAGTGGTTATGAAGAGACAGCAGTACTTCTCAGTACTCCTATATCAAGAGATTAGAAAAATGAGGAGGAGCCAACAGCCAGATGGAGGGCAAACAGCCAGAGAAGAAAGAAAACCAAGTGGGAGCAGTGCTTNTAGCCTATATATAGTCCAAAATTACAAAAAATTCAAATAAACAAGATGTAGCCCATCAGTTTAGTTCAGTTCAGTCGCTCAGTCATGTCCGACTCTTTGCGACCCCAGGAATCGCAGCCTCCCTGTCCATCACCATCTCCCGGAGTTCACTCAAACTCATATCCATCGAGCAGGTGATGCCATCCAGCCATCTCATCCTCTGTCGTCCCCTTCTCCTCTTGCCCCCAATCCCTCCCAGCATCAGAGTCTTTTCCAGTGAGTCAACCCTTCGCATGAGGTGGCCAAAGTACTGGAGTTTCAGCTTTAGCATCATTTCTTCCAAAGAAACCCCAGGGCTGATGTAGCCCATAGTCCAAGAGAAATCAGTCAACAGAAGCAGACACAGATAACAGATATGTTGCCATCAGCAGACAGGAACTCTAAAATAAATTTGATAAGTCTTTTGAAGAGTCAACAGGAGTAATGAATTAACTGGTAAAGAGATAAGAAATTTCAGTAGAAATATGGAAACACTAAAAAAGAATTATGTTGTAACCAGAGAACTGGATTGTACAATATAAGCAATAAAAAATTCAGAGGATTGGTTACAACGAAAGACTGTTCAGCGAACTTGAAGACAAGTCATCATCTAAACAGAAACACCCAGAAGAAAAGCTCTTGGGGGATTAAAAGGACAGAGCCTCAGTGACTTGTATAAAAAAGTGTGGGCTGCATGTAATTGGAATTCTAGAAGGAAAAGAAAGAATGGAGCAGAAAAAATATTTCTTTGAAGAAATATTAGCCAAAACTTTGCAAGTTTCCTCAAAATCAGCAACTCACAGATCTAGGAATATCAGTGAATCCTAAGCCAGATGGATACAAAGAAAACCAATACTAATTACACATAGTTTATCTGTTAAAACAACATATCAAAGATAAAGAAAAAAGCATTAAAAACAGCAAGAGGATAAAGACATGTTACATATAGAGGCAAAATAGTGAGAATGATGGCTGACTCATCAGAAAAATAAAAGTTAGAAGACAATGAATAAACCTTTGAAGTGTTGTTGGAAGATAAAAGATATGTCAACATGGAATTCTACATCCTACAAAAATATATCTCAAAAACAAATGAAAGTGAAATAAAGACATTTTCAGAAAAACAAAAGCCTAGAGAATTTGTTTCTGCAGACCCATACCAGAAAAGATGTTCAAGGAAGCTCTTCAGGCTGAAGGGAAATAATACCAGTAGAAAAGGATGAAGGATATTGGAAGTGGTAAATATACGAGTGTCTGAGTCAGCTTGAGCTGCAATAACAAAATGCCATAGTGGGGGTGGTTTAAACAACAGAAATTTATTTTGCACAGTTCCAGAGGCTGGAAACTCCAAGGTCAAGGTGCCAGCAGGGTTAGGATCTAGTGAGGGCTCTCTTCCTGGCCTGCAGATGGCCACCTTCTTGTCCTGTCCTCAAAAGACAGAGTGAAAGCAGGCTCTGGTCTCTTCATCCTCTTATAAGGCACTAATCCCATCATGAGGGCTTCACCGCTATGACCTAATCACTTCCCAAAGTCCCAGCCTCCAGATACCATCACATTGGGGGTTTCAACATGTGAATTTGGGGAGAACACATACATTCAATCCATAGCAGTGAGTTAATATGAAGTCATGGTATGAGAGCTTCAAGGAAGTGGTTATGAAGAGACAGCAGTACTTCTCAGTACTCCTATATCAAGAGATTAGAAAAATGAGGAGGAGCCAACAGCCAGATGGAGGGTGAACAGCCAGAGAAGAAAGAAAACCAAGTGGGAGCAGTGCTTTGGGGAAGGGTCAGACCATTGCACACTGCTGATGCTGAGAGGTCAAGGTGAATGAGGACCAAGAAGTCATCCCCAGGCTTGCATCCTGGAGGTCACTGGTGACAGTGACAGGAGCTAATTGATGAAGTGATGGGGGTGAAGCCTAATCACGGTGAGTTGAAGAGAAGTTTAACAGCAGCAAAAAAAGAGGGTAGGTGTTAGGAGACAGCCAGCACACTATGGCAGACTCCTTTCTAGGTAAGATGCTCGTAGCATGCTTGGCTCAGAGCAGTGGCCTGCTGCTGCCTGGTGCTTCCATCTTTCTCCAGGGAAGACTGGCACTGACCTGGTCCCTGTAATAGCATGGGCAAGGGCTGAGGAGACTGTTCATAGGTGTGCAAGGAAAAGTACCAGAGTTCTATTACAACCTTTCCCCTATCTGCAAGCTTCTTATCCAGGGACCCAGAGTGCTGGGTGGCTGTAGGTTTTGTGGTGCACAGCCAGCTTGGTGGTGTGTTCTGAGGCACTGTCCCACCACATCAGATGAGAAGCTAGGGAAGAGGCCCAGGAAGCATATTAGAAGGGGCAGCTCCCTGACCCCATGCTGCTGCAGAAGGACGGCTGGCAGCATTCTCCTGCTGGGGCCCGTGCACTCTTGCTCCCTGCCAATTGGCCTGAATGGCCGTGATTCATCTAGGATATCCTTGGCTGAAAAGAACAGAAGCTCAATTGAAACTAGACTAAATAGTGAAGAAGCTCAATGTCTCACAAAATAGACGCCTAAAATAGCCCTGTGTTGCAAGGGAGTAAGTGACTTCCTGCCACTGCACTCTGCTCTCTCCCCCATTAATTCATTCACACACTCCTTCATTTAACAAATAACAATATTTATTGGGTGCCTGCTTCATGCTGGGCACTGCTCTAGGGGCTGGAGCTACACCAATGAACAAAACAAATAAAATCACTTCTCTTTGGTATTTACATTCTATTTTGGGGAGAGAGAAAAGGGCCATGATGACAAATAATATGAAAATCAATCAAGCTGGACAGAGGAATATAAAGTGTCTGAAATTGTGAGGATTCTATTTTGTATAGAAGGTAAGGGAAGACCTCCCTAATAAAGTCACATTTAAGGAGAGACCCCTGGAAGCAAGCCATATGGGTCTCTAGGAGAAGTATATTCCAGGAGGAGGGAAGAGCCAGCACAAGGGATGTGGACGTTGCTTGGTGCGTCTGGGGACACAGGCACGGTGTGAGCTGATGACATGGAGGTTGCTGCAATGGGCCGAGTCACATAGATCTTCATAGGCTGTGGTGAGCACACCGGATTTCACTCTGCAATGGCCACCCTTGTAGGATTTTAAGAAGAGGAGTGCCTTGATTTAACTTAAAGAATCACTCTATCCTGAAGAAGGGCAAGGCCAGGCACAGAGAACTCAGTTAAAGGGCTCTTGCAGTAACCAGTCCAGAAGAAAGAGGTTTTGAATCAGGGTGGTAGAAGTGATGAGAAAATTTCAGATGCTGTGTGTATTTTGAGAACAGGGCAAACAGTTTACTGATGAGTTGGATGTGGAATCAAGACATCCTGGAGGTTTTTGACTTGAATGACTTGAAGAATGGAGTTGCCAATAACTGGGATGGGAGACCAGGGGTCAGGAGTAGTAGGTGCGGGGGTTAAAATCAAGAGTTTAGTTCTGAACATCTTTCACTTGTCCAAGTGGAGCTGTTGATTTGGCAGCTGGATGTACAAATCTGAAATTTAGTGGTGATGACTGGGCAAAGATGTAAGTGGAGGAGATATTGGCAAAGGTGATTCTCAGCGCTTGTGCCTGACAAGCCCAGTGAGGAAGTGGGTGTGGGCAGTAAGGGTGTATGAGGATTAATCCTTGGATTCTCCAAAGTTTAAGGGTCGGGAAGATGAGTTTAAGACACCCACAGCAAACCTCCTAGTAAGGAGATTCAACTCATCTTAAACTTCCGGTTAGGGGTAAAGAACCCGCCTGCCAGTGCAGGAGATGTAAGAGACATGGGTTTGATCCCTGGGTCGGGAAGATCCCCTGGAGGAGGGCATGACAACCCACTCCAGTATTCTTGCCTGGAGAATCCCAGGGGCGGAGGAGTCTGGTGGAGTACAGTCCATAAGCTTGCAAAGAGTAGGACACGACTGAAGCAACTTAGCCCAGCCCAGCACAAGGAGATGAACAGGAAATGACCAGTGAAGTAGGAGGAGAACAAAGGAAAAGTGTTGTCCTTGAGANCAGCAGGGTTAGGATCTAGTGAGGGCTCTCTTCCTGGCCTGCAGATGGCCACCTTCTTGTCCTGTCCTCAAAAGACAGAGTGAAAGCAGGCTCTGGTCTCTTCATCCTCTTATAAGGCACTAATCCCATCATGAGGGCTTCACCGCTATGACCTAATCACTTCCCAAAGTCCCAGCCTCCAGATACCATCACATTGGGGGTTTCAACATGTGAATTTGGGGAGAACACATACATTCAATCCATAGCAGTGAGTTAATATGAAGTCATGGTATGAGAGCTTCAAGGAAGTGGTTATGAAGAGACAGCAGTACTTCTCAGTACTCCTATATCAAGAGATTAGAAAAATGAGGAGGAGCCAACAGCCAGATGGAGGGTGAACAGCCAGAGAAGAAAGAAAACCAAGTGGGAGCAGTGCTTTGGGGAAGGGTCAGACCATTGCACACTGCTGATGCTGAGAGGTCAAGGTGAACGAGGACCAAGAAGTCATCCCCAGGCTTGCATCCTGGAGGTCACTGGTGACAGTGACAGGAGCTAATTGATGAAGTGATGGGGGTGAAGCCTAATCACGGTGAGTTGAAGAGAAGTTTAACAGCAGCAAAAAAAGAGGGTAGGTGTTAGGAGACAGCCAGCACACTATGGCAGACTCCTTTCTAGGTAAGATGCTCGTAGCATGCTTGGCTCAGAGCAGTGGCCTGCTGCTGCCTGGTGCTTCCATCTTTCTCCAGGGAAGACTGGCACTGACCTGGTCCCTGTAATAGCATGGGCAAGGGCTGAGGAGACTGTTCATAGGTGTGCAAGGAAAAGTACCAGAGTTCTATTACAACCTTTCCCCTATCTGCAAGCTTCTTATCCAGGGACCCAGAGTGCTGGGTGGCTGTAGGTTTTGTGGTGCACAGCCAGCTTGGTGGTGTGTTCTGAGGCACTGTCCCACCACATCAGATGAGAAGCTAGGGGAGAGGCCCAGGAAGCATATTAGAAGGGGCAGCTCCCTGACCCCATGCTGCCGCAGAAGGACGGCTGGCAGCATTCTCCTGCTGGGGCCCGTGCACTCTTGCTCCCTGCCAATTGGCCTGAATGGCCGTGATTCATCTAGGATATCCTTGGCTGAAAAGAACAGAAGCTCAATTGAAACTAGACTAAATAGTGAAGAAGCTCAATGTCTCACAAAATAGACGCCTAAAATAGCCCTGTGTTGCAAGGGAGTAAGTGACTTCCTGCCACTGCACTCTGCTCTCTCCCCCATTAATTCATTCACACACTCCTTCATTTAACAAATAACAATATTTATTGGGTGCCTGCTTCATGCTGGGCACTGCTCTAGGGGCTGGAGCTACACCAATGAACAAAACAAATAAAATCACTTCTCTTTGGTATTTACATTCTATTTTGGGGAGAGAGAAAAGGGCCATGATGACAAATAATATGAAAATCAATCAAGCTGGACAGAGGAATATAAAGTGTCTGAAATTGTGAGGATTCTATTTTGTATAGAAGGTAAGGGAAGACCTCCCTAATAAAGTCACATTTAAGGAGAGACCCCTGGAAGCAAGCCATATGGGTCTCTAGGAGAAGTATATTCCAGGAGGAGGGAAGAGCCAGCACAAGGGATGTGGACGTTGCTTGGTGCGTCTGGGGACACAGGCACGGTGTGAGCTGATGACATGGAGGTTGCTGCAATGGGCCGAGTCACATAGATCTTCATAGGCTGTGGTGAGCACACCGGATTTCACTCTGCAATGGCCACCCTTGTAGGATTTTAAGAAGAGGAGTGCCTTGATTTAACTTAAAGAATCACTCTATCCTGAAGAAGGGCAAGGCCAGGCACAGAGAACTCAGTTAAAGGGCTCTTGCAGTAACCAGTCCAGAAGAAAGAGGTTTTGAATCAGGGTGGTAGAAGTGATGAGAAAATTTCAGATGCTGTGTGTATTTTGAAAACAGGGCAAACAGTTTACTGATGAGTTGGATGTGGAATCAAGACATCCTGGAGGTTTTTGACTTGAATGACTTGAAGAATGGAGTTGCCAATAACTGGGATGGGAGACCAGGGGTCAGGAGTAGTAGGTGCGGGGGTTAAAATCAAGAGTTTAGTTCTGAACATCTTTCACTTGTCCAAGTGGAGCTGTTGATTTGGCAGCTGGATGTACAAATCTGAAATTTAGTGGTGATGACTGGGCAAAGATGTAAGTGGAGGAGATATTGGCAAAGGTGATTCTCAGCGCTTGTGCCTGACAAGCCCAGTGAGGAAGTGGGTGTGGGCAGTAAGGGTGTATGAGGATTAATCCTTGGATTCTCCAAAGTTTAAGGGTCGGGAAGATGAGTTTAAGACACCCACAGCAAACCTCCTAGTAAGGAGATTCAACTCATCTTAAACTTCCGGTTAGGGGTAAAGAACCCACCTGCCAGTGCAGGAGATGTAAGAGACATGGGTTTGATCCCTGGGTCGGGAAGATCCCCTGGAGGAGGGCATGACAACCCACTCCAGTATTCTTGCCTGGAGAATCCCAGGGGCAGAGGAGTCTGGTGGAGTACAGTCCATAAGCTCGCAAAGAGTAGGACACGACTGAAGCAACTTAGCCCAGCCCAGCACAAGGAGATGAACAGGAAATGACCAGTGAAGTAGGAGGAGAACAAAGGAAAAGTGTTGTCCTTGAGAACAAGTATCAGGGAACGTGGAATGAGAATGATGGTGTCATATCCTGCTAGCGATCAGAACCACATAGACTTTCAGTGAAGATGCTCTCTGTTGGCCCTGAGACCTGGGGTTGTTGTTATTGGCACGTAACTTATGCTGAGGGCAAGAGGAGAAGGGGGTAACAGAGGATGAGACGGTTGGGTGGCATTACTGACTCAGTGGACATGAATTTGAGCAAGCTCTGGGGATGGTGAAGGACAGGAAAACCTGGCGTGCTGCAGTTCATGGGATCGCCAAGAGTCAGACGTGACTTAGCAGCTGATCAACAAATGACCTATGCTAACTGATACAGCTTGCTTTTCTCCAACTATATTGTCTTACTTGAGTGCAGGTTCAAAGAGGACAGACTCTTGGTTTAACCAGCCTTGGGGTTTTGCTAGGGAGACCTGAGAGAGGGAAGGCAGGATGTTGAGGGTGTGTTTAATGGAGCCTGAGCTGGATGACGAGGGAGATAAGGGACATGCTAGATTCACCCCAAGGCTCCTCCCTGATATTTGTGAGAGAGTGGCCAGAGCCCCTCCTCGCATCCCTGAGGAGGAGGTGCCCCGAGTCCAGGTGCAGCTCTGGCAACAGTGGGAGCCCTGAGCTTCCTCTCTGCGAGGGCTAATTTTCATTTTTCATTCCAGCAGAGCCTCTGCCCCGACTATTCTAGGTACCGACTTTTGTTTTGTCCTTTTCAGATTGAAGCTGACAGGAGGGAGAGAGCGAGCGAATGAGAACACAGGTTCCTTTCGCATTTTGCCCTTTGGGAGGGGAGGACTTCTGCTTCCTGCAGATTCTCCACGTGTGTGGGTGAGGGTGGTCCTGCATGGTCTGTCCACAGCCTCCAGGTCCTGATGACCACCGCCTGTCCATTCCAGACAAGAGCAGGGTCCAAACCATACAGTTTGGAGGCTGGGCAGGCTGGAGCCTGGTCCTTCAACTCTAAGCCCACCTCTCCCCATACTTTACCAAGAGGGGCTAGAAGGGTCCCCGTTCCTACAACTTCCTTCCCCTTCTCAGAGAAGCCAGATAGACCCCAGCCCATGCCCTGCTCAGAGGGGCAGTGACAGTTACATCTCCCAGCTTACCCATCCCGCCTCTAGCCCAAGACACTGGACAAGAGGCTTGGGCACTTGAAAGAAGCTCCAAGATGAGGGCAGGAGTGTCCAGACAGGCCTTGTTTCCCGAGCCTGCAGGGTGCACACTCTGACTGGTTCAAGCCGCTCCCCTGCCAGACACTTCATCTATGGGACTCTGGCCTCTCTCCAGTCCACAGGGGCGCTATGGGCCTAACTGGCACCCCAACCCGCACTCAACAAAGGGCCCACTGAAGGCAAGGCTGTGGAGATGCCCCCACAGCCAGAGGTTGTCAAGGGGAGGGTGAGACAGGTGTGACTGTGGTTCACAGAGGGAGTTCACATTCAAGGTCACATGGCTCACAACACCAAGTCCACAGTCCTGTCTTAGCTATCCCTCACTCCCAGGGGGAGGGTTACTATACATTCACTGTGATGTCATCTGAGATTTCTGGCCTCCCTGGGACACCTGCTTAGCCAACTGGTAAACCTCGCCAAAGGCTCCAGAGTGGGCTTGCTCAGGGAGCGCTGAGGCTGGGGGAGGCAGGGCACTGAATGCAGGCTTCTGAGGACAGAAGACCAGGAGCCTCGGGGGGCGGGGGTGGAGGAGTGGCCACGGCCAGGTTTCTGCAGGATTTCCCAAACTTTCTTATTTTATAGGAGGCAAGCCTGTTATTTGCTCAAGGACCAAAATTTGATCTCAGGTCCCTTTGACCAAGCCTTGGGCTCTTGGGAGAATCACTCATCCATGCCTCAGTTTCCCCACTGGGCACGGTGACTCTGAGAGGCCAGGGCTCTGGCCTGCACACAGGGGCCTTGTTATGTCACGGGGGAGGAGCCAGCATGGGCTATCTGTCTGAATGGGGAGGGTCAGTGGTGGGAGCTGGTGACAGTCCAGAGAGGCCCTGACTCACCACCTTGGGGCTNCATTTTTTTCTTCTTTCTTATTTAACAAAAATGTTGGTCCAGGTCAGTCCTTTGTGTTCTTTTTCTTCAAAGCAACCTTTGAAATGCTGTTTCTCTTCAATCTCAGCTTATCCAAAGATAATTCAGACATTTCTTTGAATATATAATTTTGAGGTCAGTGAACAAATCTCATGCCTTAGTGTCTCCCATAGAAGCCCAGGTCCATGTGCACAGATGTTTGTTGAATGAATTAAGAGAAACACCACAGGGCAGAGCCATTATTTTCTGAGGAGTTAGGGTATGGGCGAGAAGCTGGTATATTAAAACAGATGGTAGTTAATTATTTCTGTTTAACACGTTCGGCAGTTGAAGACCACAAACATTTATTATTGTATGTTTTCTGTGGGAATCTTTTCATGGCTTTGCTGGGTCCCTCTGATCTAAGGTCTCTTATGAAGCTGTGATCAAGGTGTCGCTGGGGCTGCTCAGCTGGGGCTGAGAGTTTTCACCCAGGCTTACTCGCATGGCTGTTGGCAGGCCTCAGGTCTTGCTTGGCTGTTGGACAGATGTTGCAGGTCCTTGCCATGCCATTTGAGACTTCTCCAAAGGGCTAATCACGTGCAGCAACAGAGTCAAGAACACCCAAAATAAGAAGCCACGGTTTTCTTAACCCAGTCTCTTCTGCTGTACTCTTCATTAAAAGTGAGTCAGTAAACCCCATTTATACTCATGAGGAGAGGCTTACACAGATGTAACTCCCAGGAGGTGGGGTCATTGAGGGCCATTTTATAGGTTGCCCACAACAAACCATATGCAGAGATCTGTTAAATATGCACTGGTGTTTCAGCTTCGATTTTGCTTTTTTTTTAATCCATCTTTGCTGGTACTGGTGTTATCTTCCCTTCACTCACTCACTGAATTTCCTTTCACCTGAATAAAATCTACCTAGATTTAGTCAATTATCTGTTGTGACAATCACCTTACTTTTACAAAAGAACAAATTAAGGTCCAAAGAAGGTGCTATCCCAAGTCACGCGTATTTTAAACAAGGTGTTTCTTGGTTCCAGAATATGCCACACATCTTCTGTTTGCTAAGGGACAAATTAGCCCTTTAAAATCATGTAGTCCTTTAACCTTCAACAAATGATCTAGTTTCTCTAAATTTTTATTTTCTTGTCTATGAAATGTGGAGGACAAGCATAAAAAAATCTATCAGAGAGAAACTTCTAACTTTGGCTGCATGAAAAGTTTGGTGAATCCTCTCTGCAAACAGTATATGTTTATGTATAGATACACACACACACGTATGTTATATATGCATATACACCTGTCTCTTATACACATCTGATGTTGCAGGTCCTTGCCATGCCATTTGAGACTTCTCCAAAGGGCTAATCACGTGCAGCAACAGAGTCAAGAACACCCAAAATAAGAAGCCACGGTTTTCTTAACCCAGTCTCTTCTGCTGTACTCTTCATTAAAAGTGAGTCAGTAAACCCCATTTATACTCATGAGGAGAGGCTTACACAGATGTAACTCCCAGGAGGTGGGGTCATTGAGGGCCATTTTATAGGTTGCCCACAACAAACCATATGCAGAGATCTGTTAAATATGCACTGGTGTTTCAGCTTCGATTTTGCTTTTTTTTAAATCCATCTTTGCTGGTACTGGTGTTATCTTCCCTTCACTCACTCACTGAATTTCCTTTCACCTGAATAAAATCTACCTAGATTTAGTCAATTATCTGTTGTGACAATCACCTTACTTTTACAAAAGAACAAATTAAGGTCCAAAGAAGGTGCTATCCCAAGTCACGCGTATTTTAAACAAGGTGTTTCTTGGTTCCAGAATATGCCACACATCTTCTGTTTGCTAAGGGACAAATTAGCCCTTTAAAATCATGTAGTCCTTTAACCTTCAACAAATGATCTAGTTTCTCTAAATTTTTATTTTCTTGTCTATGAAATGTGGAGGACAAGCATAAAAAAATCTACCAGAGAGGAACTTCTAACTTTGGCTGCATGAAAAGTTTGGTGAATCCTCTCTGCAAACATTATATGTTTATGTATAGATACACACACACACGTATGTTATATATGCATATACACACATATCAATACCCGTATACATATGTATGTAAATAACTGGGCAAAATTGCCCTAAACTATTAGGGCTTTGGGAATTGACCAAAGGCAGACAACAATTTGATATGTATTTATTCTTAGGAACACTACTAGAGCTTCAGATAAGAATAGTGGAAGTCTATACCACTCTTGAATTGAGACCCCTAACAGCAGTAGATCAAACCAATCAATCCTAAAGGAAATCAGTCCTGTATATTCACTAGAGGGACTGATGCTGAGGCTCCAGCTCCGGTACTTTGGCCACCTGATGTGAAGAACTGACTCACTGAAAAAGACCCTGATGCTGGGAAAGATTGAAGGCGGGAGGAGAAGGGGACGGCAGAGGATGAGATGGTTGGATGGCATCACCGACTCAATACACATGAATCAGAGCAAACCCTGAGATAGTGAAGGACAGGGAAGCCTGATGTGCTGCAATCCATTGGGTCACAAAGAGTCAGACACAACTTAGTGGCTGAATAGCAACAACTAGCTATTTTGGTGTCTTAAGAGGGTAACTCAGTTCAGTTCAGTTGCTCAGTCATGTCTGACTCTTTGCCACCCCATGAATCGCAGCACACCAGGCCTCCCTGTCCATCACCAACTCTCAGAGTTCACTCAGACTCATGTCCATCAAGTCGGTAATGCCATCACCAACTCAGGGGCAATGAATAACAACCTGTATCTGTCAGCTAAACGTGATGAATTTTGTAGGAAGAAAATGGTTAAACCCCACATATTATCAAGTTTCATGCTGTGGTGCCAGTTGCGATGAGGTGGGGATCAGCTAGGAATTTAACCAGCGGTTCTTGGAAATGAGAGACCCGTAAAGGGATAATAAGCTCTTCACATATTCTTGCTTTACTGAAACTATGCACATGTCCTGGGGAGACTTGAGAGTATCTAGCAGAAAGCAAGGGCCAAAGCAACCTTGAGAATAAGCCTTGAATATGTTCTTCCCAACCCATGCACAGATTGAAGGGCAGGCTTGAGGTATTTGAGCATTTTTTTTGGCCAAATTTAGACACAGGGAAGCCATGCTAAAGAAATATGAATAAGAATTAAAAGTTGAGCAGAGACATGCAAACAAACATTCAAACTTCAGATCCTACCATTTAAGGCCAGGGAGATTAAAGTTGAGACAGATTTCAGAGAAGTAAATCAAATTCCAGAGTTGCTACAATATGTTACCTAAAATGTCTGGTTTTGAATGAAAATTTATGAGAAATGTAAAGAGACAGAGAAAAAGTCACCTATACTGAGAAGAAACAAAACAGTTAATAGAGATTAAGTAAGCACAGATATTAGACTTAGATAAAAACTTCAAACTATAATAAACATGTTAAAGAATGGAAGGAAACATTATTCAAATTATAAGAGAATATAACATTGACCCAAAGAATGGAAAGTTTCAATATAAAGACGTGGAAACTGTAAAAAAGCATTTTCTGATGCTATTAAAAATGGAAGTGCTTTCCTCTGTTACACTTGGGTTGATTTACTCATGATGGTATAGCCTGTCTCTAGTTGCAGTGAGTGGAGGCTTCTCCTGCAGAGCTCAGGCTCTAGACTGAGTGTTGAGTAGTTGTGGTGCACGGGCTTAGTTGCTTTTCAGTATGTGGAATCCTCCTGGATCAGGGTTCAAACTTGTGTCTCCTGCATTGGAAAGTGGATTCTTATCCACTGCACCACCAGGGCAGTCCTTCCTTATTTTATTTCTGAATTGCTCATTGATAGTATATAGAAATATTTGCTGCTTAGCTCTAAATTTTTTTGTGTATAATTTTTTAATATAAGATCATGATAATTGTAATTGTAGAACATTTTAATTTTCTAATCCAAATGCCCTTTCATTCTTTTCCTTCTGTAATTGCCCAGGCCAGAATCTCTAGTACAGTGTTGCGTAGAAGTGGAGACAGCAGAAATCTTTGTCTTGTTCCTCATCTCAGTGGAAAATATTCAGTCTTTCACTATTAAGTATAATAATAATGGCAGGATTTTTACACATGCCATCTATCACATTAAGGAAGTTCCCTTCATTCCTAGTTTCCTGAGTATTTTTGCCAAGAAAGGGTATTGCATTTTGTCAAATGCTTTTACTACATTACTTGAAATGGTTGAGGTTTTTTTTTTTTTTTGAAATGGTTGAGTTTTGTAAACCTTTATTTTATTAATGTGGTGTATTAAATGGATTCATTTTTGCCTGTTGAACCATTTTTGCATTAATAAGTACCACTTGACTGTGGTATATGATCCTTTTAATACGCTGCTTGACTGACTTTGGTGATATGGTTGACTCTTGAACAGCATGGGTTTGAACTATGCAGGTCTTACATGCAGGCTTCTTTTCTACAGCAAACGCTGTGATAGTCCGTGGTCCTTGGTTGGTTCAGTCTGCGGGTGATGAGTTGCACACAGGGAGGGCTGACTATGAAGTCACACTTGGATTTCAACTGCGTGAAGGGCCAGCATCCCAATCCCTATGCTGTCCAAGGGCCAAGTAGGCTTTTTAAGGATTTTTTGCATTCAAATTTGTAAGAGATGTTGGTGTATAGTTTTCTTGTGATGTCTTCGACTTTAGTGTCAGAGTAATGCTAACCTCATAGAGTTAGCAAGAGTTCCTTTAAACCTCAGTTTTGGGACTCATTTAAGAAGGATTTCTATTTGTTCTTTAAATATATCACTGTAGGGCCGTCTGGTCCTTGGCCTTTCTTCGTTGGAAGTTTTTGATTACGGATTCAACATTTTCCCTTATTATAGGTCTATTGAAATTTTCTATTTCTTCTTGAGTCAGTTTTCTGTAGTCTGTGTATATCTAGACGTTTGTTTCATTTAGATTATCCAGTTTGTTGGCATACAGTTGCTCACAGTACCCCCCCGTCAGTCTTTCTCTTTCTGTAGGGTTGGTAATAATCTCTCTTTGCATTCATGATTTTAGTAGATTGCGTGTCCTTTTTCTCCCTTCTTGGTTGTGACCTTAGCTACTCCTATCACACTTCCTCTTTAGGGTAGTCCATAATGGTGACNAGGTCTGTTGAAATTTTCTATTCCTTCTTGCATCAGTTTTCTGTAGTCTGTGTATATCTAGACGTTTGTTTCGTTTAGATTATCCAATTTGTTGGCATACAGTTGCTCACAGTACCCCCCTGTCATTCTCTTTCTGTAGGGTTGGTAATAATCTCTCTTTGCATTCATGATTTTAGTAGATTGAGTGTCCTTTTTCTCCCTTCTTGGTTGTGACCTTAGCTACTCCTATCACACTTCCTCTTTAGGGTAGTCCATAATGGTGACTCTTTTAATAATGATCACTTGTACTAAAATGGTTTTCTGTTTTATAAAGTTAACTTTTCACTTTTGTGGGGTCACACAGCACACATTTGTGGGAAACCTGGTGCTCAGCCATTCACAGACAGTGTGCTCAGGGTTTCTTACGTAGCGGAGCAGCTCCCTTGCTGTGATTAGTCCTCGATATGAGGGATACACTTTTTAAAAAAGATTAATGTTTTCTAACTGGTAAAAACTTTTATTGCCTTTAAAATGTTTAANAGTGTGCTCAGGGTTTCTTATGTAGCGGAGCAGCTCCCTTGCTGTGATTAGTCCTCGATATGAGGGATACACTTTTTAAAAAAGATTAATGTTTTCTAACTGGTAAAAACTTTTATTGCCTTTAAAATGTTTAACACATATTATGTGGTTCCTTTTTTATTCACAGATATTTTCCAATTTATCTCTGGATGAACGTTGCCTTTCTGCATCATTGGTTTGCAAGTACTGGCGTGACCTTTGTTTAGATTTCCAGTTTTGGAAGCAGCTGGATCTTAGTAGTCGTCAGCAGGTATGGATTCTGATTCTATAAAAAGACTCAATTTGACCTACTCAAAAAATATCTTTTTTCTTCGTAGAAATCACTTCTTCCACACTGTAGTTTTTCAAGATAGTTCAGATGACTAAAATCTATAATTCTGTGCTTTAGTAATTTTTTTTTTCAAATTCAAGTTGAAGCTAGGTTTCTGTGATGGATATATCTTTTAGTTTGGATTGGCAATTTGGGGTTTCTTATGAATCCTTTTTGTTTTGGTCCTCTTTGTTTCCCCCACCATATTATTATTTTTTTCTACTACATTTGAAAAAGTTACTAAACTTTTCATTTTTTCGAGAGAGAATTGGTAGACAGCGACGGCAAACTCTTAAGTAGTACTGCTGACTTGCCATATGTGTACTGTTCTGTGAGTTTTATATATATTCATTTGATCAGCAACCTTATGAGTTGATCCTATCATTATCCCTATTAATATAATAATTATTATACTTTTGATAACAGTATTCTTATAGTGTTATTTTGTGTGAAGAAATGGAAGCAAAATGGAATAAAGTGACTTGCTTTGTTTTAGTTTTCACTTTGATGAGTTTTCCAGTCCTGCCCTGTGCCCAGCTGCTCATGATGATTATATGGTGGTGTCGTTTAAGAGAGAAAGCACTTCATATCACCTTATTACAGACAGTTGGTTGGACTTGTTAAATTCTTTCTTGGTTCTCAGTACTTTGTGTTGGAAACATAAAAAATATCCACTGAAAATAGGATTTTATTAGAGTACGAAACCTGCTCAGAACCTTCCATGATCTTGTTAGTAGGGATGTGCTGGTGAAAGTTGTAACAGCTGGCTGCCAGAAACAAACGAACAAAGGAAAAGCCCCAATTTGTTACATTTTCCAGTTTTTGTGGTACAGATGCTCTAACCATGACCAATTTCAAGCTAAAAGTGTGATGTCACAGAATGTGATGCTATCCCTGATGTGGAAAGTGATACACACTCTAAACTCTCTGATTGGGTACAAGCCAACTCCGACATCCCACTGGTAGCCTGTGTGTCTGTTTATAACACGAGCACTGTAAAAAAATTAAACAACTTCCAGAGCGTTTGTTTTTAAATTGCCTTTTTCTTTTCTTGCCTTATTGGTAAGGGTAAGCCAGTTACACAGTGTTTACCTGCCTGAGTTCATGAAGTTTGTATCCCGGGGGGATGGCGAATGCTTAGTTGTGGCTGAGAGTTTAGAGAGCGGTAATGTGAAGTAATCCATTGGGTTTTAACTTCTTTAGTCTTGAATATCCCAGCTATTTGTTAGAAACTCAGACTAAACAGCTTTTCTCCTCACCTGGTAGTTAGGTTTGGAGGTTTAAAAAAAAAGAAAAGAAAATAGAGAAAGAGGCACACTGTTTCTAACAAGTAGAAACAAAGCTGGTCTCAGCCGTGGCTCTTACCCCTTGTGCTCCTCAACACGCCCGGATTCTTTTGTTCTTCCTTTCTAACTTAAATCAGGTGCTATTTTCTCTCATCATTATTTTTACTCAAAAGACTTAAATAATGGTAACTCTTGTTTGTTTGTTTTTTTT
>SJYW01002300.1:0-11843 GCA_006410735.1 Raphicerus campestris | reverse complement strand
GGAGTTGTTCATTTATCACACGTCTCCGCCTCCCTGCCCATATGTGCCCACTCACCCAGCCTTTCAGCTTGGCAGATTTCAGTTGTGTGTGCATGTCATCTCTTGTGTTATCCAAAATCATCTCACTGTAATAATTCCAGTGAGTTCAGGAGCTATTTTAGAGTTGATTGTCAGTTTCCACATGGAAATAGTTCACTTATATATTGTCNCAGATTTCAGTTGTGTGTGCATGTCATCTCTTGTGTTATCCAAAATCATCTCACTGTAATAATTCCAGTGAGTTCAGGAGCTATTTTAGAGTTGATTGTCAGTTTCCACATGGAAATAGTTCACTTATATATTGTCTCCCACACTTACTTTTTGGGATAAAAAGGGTTCAGACAAGTGGAAAGAGGAGTGCTGCGACCATGCCACCTGCCTTCTCCCTAGCAGAGGCTCAGCCAGCGATTCAGTGACTCCCAACCCCTAAACCCGGTAGTGCAGCTCTCCTTAGATCATCTCAGCGCTCTTGATATAACTCTGTATTTACATTATTCACTATAATTCTGACCTTCCCAGTTGTCTGAATAATGCTGCTTATATCCCTTTTATCTTCTGTAGGTTACTTTTGGACTCTGGATTTAACCACAGATTGTATGTTGTATTTAGTTGTTGTGTCTCGTTTAATCTAAAACAGTTCTGCCTCTTTTGGACTTTCATGGACGTTTTAATCTTGTAGAATGTCCTGTGAGTGGATCAGAGTCAAGTTAAAGCTTTTGGTGTGCCACATGGGTAGAGAGCTACAGGTTAGGGACTGTAGACTAATACATACGTACTGTTGTATATCTTCCACTGCAGGCACCAGCGTTTTCCTTTCTCTTATATTGTTTCCTCCAATCTTATGAGTGAAGTGCAGGGTACACTTTTTAGAGGCATATAGCATGGTGATTGAGAACGGGACTACGAGTCCCCCTTGTACCCCTTACTAATTCCGTGGCCTTGGGCAAATTAACGTCTTTGTGCGTTAGTTGTCTGATTATTAAATAGAGTGAATAGTTGTACTTTACTCAAAAGATTGTGAGGATTAGATGTATTATTTTTGTGAAGTTAGTTTATATAAAGACAGATCATAAGCACTTAATAAATGTTAGGTATTGTTCTCTAGTTATTTGGGCTTCCCTGGTGGCTCCGATGGTGAAGAATCTGCCTGCAGTGTAGGAGACACAGGTTTGATCCCTGGGTTGGGAAGATCCCCTGGAGAAGGGAAAGGCTACCCATTCCTGTATTTTTGCCTGGAATTTTTCTATGGACAGATGAGCCTGGTGGCATACAGTCCATGGGGTTGTGAAGAGTCCCAGCAGTGATCTTTAAAACTAGCTCTGTGTGCCTTTCTAGTGGCGGTCATCGTTTCAAACTGTTGTGTCCCCCAGAAGTACAAACATCCCCCTTGGTCACCTCACATTCTTGCACACAGTAGGGTCTTTGCTTTTATTTGCTTAATGAATCCTTCAGGTCTATTTTGAAGGAATGTTTTTCTCTTCATTCTTGACAGAGCAAGATAAGTGTGTTCATTTGGATGAATGTCTGGTAAATGCCTGTTGTGTGGCAGGCAGTGTGCTTTTTCCATGGGACTACAGCAGCCTGCCTGGCATGGCAACCAACCAGGGAGACACAGTTAACCCCCGCAGAAACAGACACTTCATGTTGTGTGTGGTGGGGGAGACCTCCTCTGGATGACCAGCCAGGTGCAGAGAGAGGTGTTTAGGGGGCCGGCCCTGAGGGAGGTTCAGTGTAGCTGCGGTTGTGAGAGTGAGGGGAGAGGCTGAGCTGGAGGGAGGCCCAGGAACCACCTTAAAAGTGGGGGTTCTCCCTTTTATGTCCACATGGGGACACCTTTCAGAATAGAGCAAGCGCTGTTGGTTCTTGTGCTGGATGGCAAGGGGTTGGCGAGGCTGGGGCTGATCTTACTGCCACGAGCCTCATTGGGGAGTTTGGGTTTTGTCCCAGGGGCACGTGGTTGTTGAATCTGTGTGAAGTTCTAGAGGCTGGGTTATGAAGTTCAGAGTTAGGTTTTCCAAGCCTTCCTTTTAAGAAATGGTTGTGGAAAGGCAGTTAAGTCTGTATATCCCTGTGGCCCAATGGGCTTTGTAGGAGGCTTCATCTGAGACAGGTGTTTCTGCCACCACACAGAGGAACAGAACTTAGATACAAAGACTTTTTTTGTGTTCTATCTGTACAGACAGGTTTTTAAGAGTGTGTATGTTTTCATAGTGCTATGTCTTGGCTAGCTAGCACGTTAGCTTTCCATGTTAGCTGTGATGGAGATGGAGATGAGGCCACAGCATGTCTGTCTGGCAAGGTTGCCCGGAGTTGCCATGGCACTTAGTGTGCATTGGCTGCGAAGCTGAGAGTGGGCAGTCCTTGTTGTGACAACTCTGTTACTCTTACCCCCATTTGATGAGGAGACTGAGGCTCTGAGTGTGAAGGGGCTTGCCCAGGGTCACACCGTCGCTGCTAGAGTGTGGATTCGAGCCCCGGACTCTGTAGTACACCAGTGTGTGACCAGGAGCATGCTACCTTAGTTGTGAGCCATGCTGCTCGCAGCTGCAGTCACAGTGAGGTATCTGGGAATATTTTTATATTGGATTTGTGTAAAAGTTTTCACAATGATTTTTATGTTTTACAGCCTCCAAAAGTATGTTCGGGAACAGATTCTATTAGCAGTAGCGGTAATTGTAAAACGAGGATCATTAGATAAATCAATTGACTGCAAAAGCATTTTTCATGAAGTCAGCCAGTTGATAAGTAGTGGCAACCCCACTGTGGTAAGTGTGCTTAAATATTTGTAAATATTTAAGTTTTATTTTGTATTACACTAATGCTGTTACAGCAACAATAATGGGTATCTACATAAAACAAAAGCCACAGTCTGATAAATCAAGCAATTTCTGTTTGTTCATGTTTTCTTTTAGTCCTTCTTTTATATGTGTACATATTGTGGGTAGAGTGTACTTTGCTTTTTCATTTGATTCTGTTTTTCTGTGTTACCAGGATTCATAATCATAAGTTCATAAACCTTGTATAGTTTTCATAATCCTATTTAATGGTGTCCAATATTACAAGCTAATATACCATAGTATTCTTAACCATTACCCTTCTGTTGAACATTTCCCCCCATTTTTAATAAACCTTTCACAAGGATTTGGAAATATGTGAAGTAAATATGAAAATGGTATCTGACATGAAAGTTCTTAAGTGTTAGAATACTAATAGGTGAAGGCGTGCTGTGACTACCAGGTGTGACTGCACACCTGAGTTTTCTGGGGAGCCTGACCGGTTTTTACCTTTCCATCTCCTGTTGCCTGTGAGAACCAGTCAGTCTAGAGAGTGGTGGGCTGTGGTTCTTGGCTGGAGTTGCTGACTTTATCGGCTGGGGGAGATTTAGTTTGTGTCCAGTTGGGGTTGGCAGTACCTGGCTCAGCTGATTCTCAGGTGTTAAACTTTTCAGTATTTTGGGTCATCTTTTTGCTTTCCCTTAATGATTTTGGGAAAAGTTCCTTTTCCTTAATGATTTGAAAGGTGTCTTTGAGGCTCTGCCCCTTACGTCTCTATGTGGATAGTGTCTAGTTGTCTCCCAGCGAGCAGGGTGGTGTTACGTGGCTTGTGGTGTGAGGTCATTTTAGGAGGACCATGGGCCCTGTCCCTTCCCTTCCACAGTGTTTGGGTATCTTCTGCCACTTCTGACAGAGACGCACACTTGTGTGTGCATGCTCACCTCTCACTCCTGCTGAGACTGACCCAGTGAGGTCTCCACTAAAGGAATTTCCTATATCTGCCCTAGGTATTTCTTGTTTTTCCTTTGGAGTTTTTCTTATCAACTTTATCGAGGAGTAAATTCCATGCATTACTTCACGCATCAAGTTGTGACAGTTCTGTGTGCCAGTGAACAACCACACAGTCAAGATACAGAGCGTTTGCGGTTGACTGTAGATGGTGTGTTGTGTTGGGTTGTGGCTGGTTTCTTCCAGGAGCTGTGCTGTCAATAGAAGTCACTGTGTTGATGCAGATGTTCTGTCTTCACTCTCCAGCCTGTGGCACATACAGCTTCTGAGTATTTGAAATGTAGCTTGTGGACTGAGGGGCTGAATTTTTTATTTTATTTTAATTAAATTTTATTTGAATTCAAGATAGCCACATACTGCAAAAGACAACTGAATTGGACCCGGTAGCCTAGAGACTTTATAGTCTAAAGATCCTATTCTGTATTCCTTCCACTTAATCGTAGTATTCTAGTTTAATTGCTTATATAAAGCTAACAACTTCAAAGATGTGCATGTTTGAATCATTATACTTTATGAGTTACTTTGACTTTATGTAGTGAAGAGCTCTGTTGAAAATAGTGTGCAGATAAGATTGCATTAACAGTTTCCAAGGTAAAGATACCTGGGAATACGCTCTCAAAACCCTCTGTAGGCAGATGGAGTCTCCCACTTCTGGTGAAGAGCTTTGCTCTTGAGACACTGGCACCTCAGGGCCTGCATTCATTGTGTGTCTAGTGTCCCACAGTTGCATGGATTTTGTTAGCCTTTCCTGTCTCACTTTTGGCCGTGTGGGCATTCCACCGAGGGCCTCACTGATGGTCATGGGGAAGTCATGTGGCAGCCTGTCTGGCCAGAACTCATAGGGAAAAGGTTGGAGCTGAGGCTACCCCTTGGAAATACCATCCCAGCTCCGACTCTGAACAGGCTCCTCTTTGTAACTTTGATTTTACTTAGCGACTCTCTGTCTCAGGTGACTTGTGTGCAGGACAGGATTCCAGCTCACTGTGACTGACCAGAAGGTCAGTCACAATCCCAGTGGCTCTGGGATTGTTGTTGATTGTTCTTGGTGATCCTGTCAGCTGAGGTGTCAGTGTCGAGGTGGGATTTCTACTCTGTTCTCGTTCACCATGGTAGCCTCCGGATGTTGAAGGCAAAGGCCTGGAGCCCTTGCTGTCAGGAGTGCGCACACGCCAAGAATTGGGAATTGTGCCCTCCTCTCTCTACCCCTGGGTAACCAACCCTGACCCACCCCAGAAAGTAGGCCCACTGCAAATGACGATTGGTTTCTTAGAGCCACTGAAATAACTGATGTTCTGAGAATGCTTGAAACAGATGTAGCTGTTTAGTTAGAGAAGATTTTGCACTATTCACAGTACATTCCCTTTGAGAGGAGTGAATAAATTTAATATTGTCAGGAACTACTCCAAAACAGGAGGAGTTTTTTAAAGTTAAATTTCTCCTAACAGAACTTTTATAGTAGCAGGAAGTCAGTAGTGGGATGTCGAACTTAATTTCAAGATTGCTAGATGAATTTGGTTTGGTGACCACACTGAAAATGTTGAACTTGGAAAGCATTCCCATATTTATATGGCAAGTTCAAGTTCAGGACGTGTGCCTGGAGCTGTTCCTGTTCCTTCAGCAGGTTTAAAGATGAGGCTGCAGACCAGGAAACGGTTTAGTCTGTCTTCCTGTCTTCTCAGCTGCTAAGGATTTGTGCGAATGCTTCAAGAGTTTGCATAAGATTTTCCTAGTCTTGGAGATAGGAATAGCAGTGAGGAAGAGATTTAAAACTTTGAAAAGAAAGCAAAATGATAAAATCGGAAAACTGATGATGGTGGCTAGAAACTTTTGGTATAAAGGTGATTTTAGAGATACTTGGAGCAGTAACTGGTTTTCTCTAGATGAAAGAAAGGGTTGACCTCATGAGCTCATAGGTTAGTTGACTAACTTTACCCTTTTAAGAACGATGCTTCCTAACGTCCCTAATTGACTGGAAATTAGTCAGTTTGGCTAATTGACTATTAGCTAACTCAGTTCTAGCTCTCCCCCTTGCTTTCTGAGTGTCGCTTCTGGTCCAGCATCGTGCTAGTGAAGTTGCAAGTGTGAACACATTTAGGGGCAGAATCATATGCTACAGCATGGATTTTGACTTTGGATTCACACTTAGGGTCACGTCCTAGCTCTGCCATTTATCAGTGGTGGTAAACTACCTCCCTTACTTGAGAAATTGTTTAACTTCTCTGAGTGGTGATTGACCAGTGTGGGAAAGACAGCATTAAGAGCACTTGGCAGATGCTGTGTCCCTCGTGGCCTCACACCCCTTTCTTTATAGGATCTTTGGACATGCTATCGTCTTTTTCTATCCAGTGGCATTTTAAGTGTTGAAAACCAGAAGAAAGTATTTATGCTATTATCCATGAATGAAAGCTGATTGTGTATTTTAAGAGCATATGCCCAGCATGTTTCCTTTAAACACTTTGGGAAGTGCCTGTGGTCTTTGTTCTCTGTATTTTGTGAGTTACACAGCTTCCTGTTCAGACGGCACAGTTGTCTTTGTGTTGTGCTGTCTTTGCAACTGGTGCGTGTCCGAGTCTCTGTCCTGTGCGTCCCCTCCTGGTGTGCACAGGCCTCCCCCTGGGCTGCTTTGTCCCGAGGGCAGGGGGTCACCCCTTGGAGGAGTTCATAGGAGGCCTAGCTTCCCAAGGAAAGTGGCTAAATGTTGTATTTTAATTAACATTCAGGCTAAGTTTTTAACCTATTTCATGTTTGTTTTATTTCCTTTGGAAGCAGTTGGCCTGTGTAAGTCACTCTGAAAGCTGTTGAATGTGTGGTTTAAGCCTTCTTTCTTCCTCTTTGCTGTGCTAGAGAGAAGAGGGTGAGAAATTCCCGGCTGCCGGTGGACGTGATAGCAACTTAATCTCTCTTATCACAAGTCTCATTGATGTTTGCTTAGAGGAGCAGCTGGAGGTCTGCTTTATGTATGGCAACCTTTCATAAAGTTTATTCTTGGTAATAAAACTCTAGGGGCAAGAGCCAGGCTATTATAAGAGACAGTTCTCTCTGAACAAGAGTATTGTATTTTGTCAGCTGGTTAGTGTGTGAGTATCTTGTTCTGGTGACAGTAAGCTGGAGAGTGAGGCACGTGGTCCCCGAAGGGTGTTCTTTCCACTTCTGTGAAATTAGTGTCTTTTACTGGAAATGAGAATTCTGCTTTAAGACTTCTAATGTGAAGGCTGCAGTTAACTTCAGTTGTTAGCTGGTGAATTGACTTGTAGGTTTTAGTACTTCAGTGAAAGAAAACATTTTAGACTCTTTCATTACTTCCAAACCTCACTGAATGTCTTCTACTTGTTTTACATGTTAAGTTTTGTCTTTGAAATTCATCAGTAGCTTTAAAAAAAAATTAGGAACACACTCATTTTCCCCCTTCCCTTGTGTTAATGTTGTGTCAGGCACAGGTTGGCTTACTAACCTAGGTGAGGAAGCACTCTGTTGCATTAGCGATGCTTTAGTTTTGGTTTTCTTTTTTAAACTGGTAATTTACTGTGTAATTTTAATTTGGAGGATTGTAGTCAGCGGTCAGGAAGTAGGACTGAAGAAGCCAACACAAGCTATTTTTATGATGATGAGGATGCTGTTGCCTTGTGACTTTATCCTGTCATACATGCTGCATTTATGTAGCATTTTCCCCCATCATCAAGTCTGAACCTCAGAGCAGTCACGTGACCTCTGGTGACAAGGTGTAGCCCTTTCGTGGCTAAGAGTTGAGGCCGGACAGATGAAGTGTTTGGGTTCAGTCACTAGACGTGCTGAGTCTCAGCCCATCAGGGCCCAGCTTTTCTGACCTCTTAAAATGAAACAGTAGGGTTTAAGATCCTTGTTCTGGCCCACTGGGAGAGTCCCACGGAGGGTTTTCATTTGGAATTGATTTGGGGTATACTTGTAATGAATATTATTATTTGGCTTCTGAGTTATTGGAAATGAATGCTGTCACTTGGGGCTGCTTGTTAGTGCTGGTCACACTGCCAGCAGCAGCGAGTGACAGGCACAGACAGCTCCTAGGCACAGCCGTGGGCACACGTCTGTCCAGCAGGACTGGGCTCTGCCCCCAGTGTCGTGGGCTGGGAACTCGCCTTGTGTGTTGTAGTGGATTCGCTTTGTCACCACACCATGTATAGTTAACAGCCTCAGAAATGATTGTTTTGGAAAATTTTACATGAAGTAAGTTTCATTAAAAGCGTTTGCTTGCTGCATTTGGAAGATCAACAGATACTTAGTCTTTGTGATTTTGGATAAATGAAGCATTGCCATGTTCACCTCTTTGTACTGACGGTCCTTTATACAGGCTTCATCCCAATTGCTAACTTCAGTGTGAGCCTCACAGTGTGCTGCTTGCCAGTCAGCCAGTCACCTCTGATCTGGTTTCAGTGCGGTTCCCACTGTAGTGATCACAGATTTTGTTTCTGGCCTCCTAAGTATTGGAGTCACTGTCTCTAATACAGCAATAAGACCTAGCCCTGACTGTGTTTAGAACAGAAATAAGACTTAGCCCCGGCTGTCGCTAGTATAGCAATAACACCTAGCCCCGGCTGTCTCTAGAACAGAAATAAGACCTAGCCCTGGAAGGCATTGAGCTGTGGGGGTTGAGAGGTTATGCCCTCGGGGGACCCCTGGAGCTGGCAGAGGGGAGGACTTGGGAGCTTCCCCTTTATCCGCTTCTCCTTCCCTTCCCGAGAAGGAGCTTCCCCTTCTCTGAGGCTCTTCTGGCCGCCTCCTGAGTGCCCTGCGCTGTTCACACGGTGCTTTGTGTTCATGGGATCTGTAGGCTGGTAGGCTGTCTGGAGACGAGTGACTCGTCTTAGACACCAGGAAGTGTCTGCATCCTCTGTGAACAGGAGGAGCGCCCTGCTGGTCTGTGCAGAGCACCTCTCTTTTTCCGTGTACAGTCCATGCTTCACATTGATCATTCTCCAGGGATTTCTGTTAACTGGCACCCCAGTATTATCATTAATGATGCTGATCTCAAAGCCTTGCAGGGCGTCCACATTAAGGAGCAAATAAAACTACTCAGTTATCCAATATCTCACTTAACTTTAGTTCTTAAAGAGCTGGTGGTTTTAGGTAGATTAAAGCCGGGGTATCTGATTTCTGGTAGCACCGCTGACCGTGCTGCATAATTTATTTTCACGTATTTCTTAAGTCCTTAAATGGAGAATTTGCTAGGGACCCACTTGTTTTTGAAAGTTTATCCTTTTGTATCATAATTGGAAAGTGGAAAAGGTAGAATATAAAACAATACACTGGGATAATGGTAATGTATTATAATTAAAAAATGTATAACTGCACTTAAAATTTGGAAAGCAGTAAACACATAGTAGTAACGTCTTAATGGTTATTCTTGTACGAAGAAAAATTAATTTAAAAACAAAATATTCTTATGGTCAACAAACTAAGTCTACAATAACAATGTAGTTTGTTCTTACTTATGTATTGAGTTGGCCAAAAAATTCATTCCTGTTTTCCTATAACAGCTTATGAACTTTTTGGCCAGTCCAGCGTTAAGAATACACTTCCCTTTGGGTGAATTTGTACTTTATTGGTGTGAAAGTCTGCATCGTGCTGCTGGGATCTTGCAAAAGCAATCCCATCCCACTGGGGACTCCTTGTGTGTCTGCTGAGGCTTCTAGGTAAAGGAGACTTACTTTTAAGCATGCTTCCTTTGCCTCGGCTGGAGTGGCCTCAGGAAGGTCCTCCCCTTTCTGTGCTCCTGCTTTCTCCTTCACTTTCTCACTACAGAGCCGTGCTTGCACTCCCAGAAAGTGCTTATTTCACGTAAAAATCTTTATGGTGAGTATATGCTCTGTCAGCATGTACTCAAACACTCAAACGATAAAGTGAGTTATGTTACTAAAAATTTATATATGGCTGTAGTTTATGCTGTTTTGAGGTGAATATAGTTTGAGGAAGAAGTGGGAACAGTGATACAGATTTTATTTTCTTGGGCTCCAAAGTCACTGTGGATGAAGACGGCAGCTATGAAATTAAAAGACCCTTGCTCCTTGGAAGAAAAGCAATGACAAACCTAGACAGCATATTAAAAAGCAGAGACTTCATTTTGCCAACAAAGGTCCATATAGTCAAAGCTATGATTTTTCCAGTAGTCATGTATGGATGTGACAGTAGGACCATAAAGAAGGCTAAGGCCCAAAGAGTTGATACTTCTGAACTGTGGTGCTAGAGAAGACTCTTGAGAATCCCTTGGACATCAAGGAGATTAAACCAGTCAGTCCTAAAGGAAATTATCCCTAAATATTCACTGGAAGAACTGATGCTGAAGCTGAAGCTCCAATACTTTGGCCACCTGATTTGAAGAGCCAACCTACTCAGTCAGAAAATACCCTGATGCTGGGAAAGATTGAGGGCAAAAGGAGAAGTGGGCAGCAGAGGCTGAGATGGTTGGATGGCATCACCAAATCAATGGACATGAGTTTGAACAAACTCCAGGAAATAGTGAAGGATAGGGAAGCCTGGCGTGCTGCAGCCCATGGAGTTGCAAAGAGTCGGACAGGACCTAGCTGAATAACAGAATAATCTGGCAATAAAAAACAGTTTGTGGCAAGTGGTAGATTACTTATGCGAAACGATTATAGGTAATTTGTAAGGATGATAAGTTTATATTTAATGAGTGCTTCTGGGTTCTTTTCAGTTTGCATGCTTTTGAATAAGTTGTGCATCAGTCCTGTTTTCAGTAGATTGATTATTTCACCTGAGATTCCAAAATTAGTTTCCGTTTTTCAGTAAGACGTTTTCTTATACATTTAGGTATCTGTTCACAGTATTCTTTCTGTGTACCAAAGTCTTATTTAGAAGGGGTAAGAGAAAAGTGAAAAGTATGGGGAAAAATTGTTCTCAGAATCATAGGATCTTGTAACCCATAATGTTAGATCCTTGTAAGTTAACTTTTCCTTTTGAATTTCATTAATTTGTATTTAATACTACTACCTACTTTCCCTACCAGAACCTAGCTGTGTTTAAAAACTACATTCATCATTGATCCCAACACCATTTAAATGTATCTGTGAGCTTTTGATTGCTGGCACTTCGATCATTAATCACTATTTTAAAAGAAAGCCAGTTTTTTAACCACAGTTTTGTTAGCTAAATGTGAAGATGGTTGCATTTGGTGCATGTCTGTGCCCCCTTTCAACTGTGAGATGAAGGGAGTGTGGTCAGCTGTTGCTCTGAGAGAAGCTCTGAACGCTCGTTTCTCCCCCTGTGCCTGGGTCCCTGCAAAGGCAGTCCAACTTACACACTCTTCTTGAAGACTGGGTAAAAGGAGATATTTTAATGTTATAACATATGTGTATTTTGAAGTACAGTTACAAAGTGAATGTGTGTGTTTAAGCTATATATCTGTAGTCAGAAGACTTGCTGTCAAAGGCAGTCTGGTCTACAAACCCCAGGATTCCTTAGGGTATTCACACGTAATCCATGTTGTTAGGGCTTTCTGGTGTGGAAAAGTCTGATAAGCTGCTTGAATCTCTGGGTCACTGTGCTATCATAATTGTTAATTATACATCATACTTATCAGTTAAGACTTAAAGGCCAGTAGGAATTTCTTTTTTACATTTTCTTTGAGGGAAGTTTTATTAGACACATGTAAAAATATACCAGTACTACAAAAGTGTACAAATACACTACAAATAGTATATTGGTCACCTGTGTAACCATCTTTCATCTTCAACAAATATCAATGCATGGTAGTCTTTAGGAATTTAATTTTATGTGTATTTGCTAAGATGGCCAAGACAAGTATCTGTAAGGTCAAGGTACGGACATCAGAAGCATTTCTGAGCAGAGATGCTGCAGTTGGTGGGCGGGTAGGACTGTGCTCAGCTGTTGTATAAGCTGCATAAATAGTATCATCCTGACTTTAATCTTTGGGTTGTTCAGAGGTAGTGTGCATATTTCTGTGTGACCTCTGGAAACTTGCCAGAGTAAGTGGTATTGTCCCTGTCATGGTACCTTGACACTGTAAGTAAA
>SJYW01002295.1:0-10408 GCA_006410735.1 Raphicerus campestris | reverse complement strand
AACTGTGCTATGAACGGCAGCAAACTCCACTTGAAAGTCCAAGTTCCAACTCTATGACTTCATCAGCTCTGTGATATTACGTACCTGTTCAACCTCCCAGAAATTCAGTTTCAGTTATGCAGAATCTCTTTAAGGCATTTTATGGCCATTAAATGATATAAAACTATGTGTTTTATTATTACTACAGTCAGACGTACCCAAGAGAAAACTATACTGCAGTGCTTTAAAACACAGAGATTTGGGACTTCACCAGTGATCCAGTGGTTAAAACTCCAATGAAAGGAACCCTGGTTTGATCCCTAATCACTAAAACTAGACGCCACACACTGCGAAAAGATCAAAATCTGGCATGCCACGACAAAGATCAAAGATCCTGCGTGCCACGACCAAGCCCTGGTATAGCGAAATGCATAAATACTAAAAAATAAAACTGAAAAACACAGATATATTTACTTCACACAGACAGCTCGGAGGGCAAGATAGTTAAGTGGGTTACCTCTGATCATGGGCCCTTCTGAGTTCTTGCACTACCATCCTTGTTGTTGGCTTCTGTTGCCATGACATCAAGATGGTTCTTTCACTTCAAGCCTCAATTCATTGTTCTGGCTTAAAAAAAAAAAAGGAGAAAATCAAAATGTCACAGGGGAAAATAACAAAAGCACATGTNGTTGTTGGCTTCTGTTGCCATGACATCAAGATGGTTCTTTCACTTCAAGCCTCAATTCATTGTTCTGGCTTAAAAAAAAAAAAGGAGAAAATCAAAATGTCACAGGGAAAAATAACAAAAGCACATGTTTACTGAGTCTCTCTCTTTTGAAAAACCGTCTGGGAAGCCTAACTTAGCAGCTTCTATTTATATTTCATTAGCCTCATCGGGACATTTGGCCCCGTATGGACCCAGAGCAGTTTGAGGAGAAGGATGCTTTAACCCAGCACATGGACACCTTGAGCAAAATAAGGGATCTACTAATACAGAAGAGGAGAATGGATATCTAGGATTCATCTTCCATACTGTATAAAACACACTGTACAATGCCTGCACAGACATAGCTTATCCAAACCCATTCCACTGTGGAAAGTATAATCCTACCACTCTATTACTTTGCCAACAAAGGTCCATCTAGTCAAGGCTATGGTTTTTCCAGTAGTCATGTATGTATGTGAGAGTTGGACTATAAAGAAAGCTGAGCACCAAAGAATTGATGCTGTTGAACTGTGGTGTTGTAGAAGACTCTTGAGAGTCCCTTGGACTGCAAGGAGATCCAACCAGTCCATCCTAAAGGAGATCAGCCCTGAATATTCACTGAATGCCAAGGCTGAAACACTGATACTTTGGCCACCTGATGCAAAGAACTGGCTCATTGGAAAAGGCCCTGATGTGGGAAAGATTAAAAGCAGGAGGAGAAGGGGAAGACAGAGGATGAGATGGTTGGATGCATCATTGACTCAATGGACAGAAGTTTGAGTGAACTCCGGGAGTTGGTGACGGACAGGGAGGCCTGGTGTGCTGCAGTCCATGGGATTGCAGAGAGTCGGACACAACTGAGCACCTGAGCTGAACTGAAACACCCCATCCTTGAACTTCTCTTATATTTATATTTTTTACTTATAGGAATGTTCTCTCATTCTCTTTTCTCCCAAACAACATATTCATGGACTTTTCAAAGTTGAAAAGCATCAGGAATCATGTGGCCCCACTTTCATAAGAAGTCTGAGACCCAGCTTGTACATCATAACTGGTTCCTGGTGACCTTTCTAAATCCAGTACAGTACACACTGTTGCAACTATTACTTGCTGGCCAACTCATCCTCTAAATATAATTTCTCCTTCTGAATGCTGAACTTAAAAGTGATCCTTTCTCATCTATTGCAGACTCAAAATATTAATTTAAAAAGCATATTGTTATTCTTTAACCCTGTGGGCAGCCACAGTGAAAACAGTACCTCTCCAAAGCAACTCTTGCTTCAAACATCCAGCCCTACCCTACCCAGCAGGTGGCTTTGGCCAGCAATGACACCCCTACAAATGGTCTCCCGCTCTGGGTAAGGGGTGCACTAATCACTAGTCTGCCTACAAGAGTCACAGCCAAGCCCNCCTTCTGAATGCTGAACTTAAAAGTGATCCTTTCTCATCTATTGCAGACTCAAAATATTAATTTAAAAAGCATATGGTTATTCTTTAACCCTGTGGGCAGCCACAGTGAAAACAGTACCTCTCCAAAGCAACTCTTGCTTCAGACATCCAGCCCTACCCTACCCAGCAGGTGGCTTTGGCCAGCAATGACACCCCTACAAATGGTCTCCTGCTCTGGGTAAGGGGTGCACTATCCACTAGTCTGCCTACAAGAGTCACAGCCAAGCCTCACAGCCAGCTGGTCTGAGGGTCAACCTCACTCACCCCTGCAACCACAGCCACGATGGCCCATCTGCCCATCACGCGGTCCCCTCACTGGAACGCCCGGCTCAGGTGACCAAGGGGATTGTGCCACTGGGCCCCAGAGGACATCTTCATCATAAGACCACTCTCTCAAGACCGAGACACAGCTGATATACTGAATACACAGAAAAAAGAAAAAAAAAATAACCCAGCGAGTGAGGCAAAATGAGGAGACAAAGGAATACCTTCCAAACAAGAGAACAAGTCAAAACCTCAGAAAAGTACTAAACCAACCAAGCAATCTAGAAGATAAAGTGTTCAAGGTGAGAGTCATACATTCACTAACTTAGAAGAGCAGAAGAACTGAGTGAGAACGTCACCAAAGAGAAAATATTGAGGGGAAAAAAAACCAATCAGAACTGAAGAATATAACTGAAATGAAAAATCCACTAGAATGAATCGAGAGTGTGCAGGAAGATGCAGACAAACAGAAAATTCAGAAGGATGGAGTGGCGATCTGGAGACAGTATATTGGAAGTCATCCAATCAGAACAGGGCAAAAGAAAAAAGAATTTTTACAAATCAAGTTAAATTAAGAGACCTCTAGGACAACGTTAAGCACACTAACATTCACGTTATAAAGATTCCGTAAGGAGGACAGATGAAAAAAGAGAAAGAAAATCTATTTGAAGAAATAATGTCTGAAAGTCTCTTTAACCTGATAAAGGAAACATTCATCCAAGTCCAGAAAACACAGAGAATTCCAACAAAGATGAACCTGAAGAGACTAACACCAAGACACATTATAATTAAAATGTCAGCAGTTAGAGAGAGATTCCCAAGATCAGGAAGAGAAAAACAATAGATAAGTACAAGAAAACCCCTTCCCCCACTAGGAGAGTCAGCTGATTTTTCAGCAGAATCTTTATAGGTCAAATGGGATTGACATAATATATTCAAACAATTAAAATAAAAAATTTACAGATGGAACACTCTAGCCAGCAAGATTTGCATTCAAAATTGAGGGCGAGATAGTTTCTCAGGGAAGTGAAAGCTATAGGAGTTAATCACCACGACTTCCCTAGTGGCTCAGATGGTAAAGCGGGAGACCTGGGTCTGTCTACAATGCGGGAGACCTGGGTTCGATCCCTGGGTGGGGAAGATCCCCTGGAGAAGGAAATGGCAATCCACTCCAGTACTATTGCCTGGAAAATCCCATTAACAGAGGTGCCTGGTAGGCTACAGCCCATGGGGTTGCAGAGAGTCAGACACAACTGAGTGACTTCACTTCAAGCTAGCCTTTTAAGAAATGTTGAAAGGACTTCTTTCAATAGAAAAGAAATGACCATAACTAGAAACACACAAAAAGAATATAAAATAAAAAACTCTCCAGTGATAAAGGTAAGCATACGGTATAGGCAGTGGACCAAACACCTATAAAGTTAGTATGAAGGGTAGAAGACAAACGTAGCATAAGCAGTTATACATAAAGTAGTTAAATGTTACACAAGACACAAAGACAACAAGACAGTAAGTATGACATCAAAAACAGAAAATGTGGAGAGGGACTAAAAATGTAGTGTTCTAGAAAGCCCTTGAACTTCAGCAACCATCAATTTAAAATAGACACTTATATACACACGTAGTTATATATGAACCTCAAGGCAACCATAAACAAAAAGCCTATGACAGATACAAAAAACAAGATAGAAATAAAATATAACACTAAAGAAATTCATCAACTCACAAGAGAACAAGAAAAGAAAGGAACAGACAAGAGCTCCAAAAACAGTTAACAAATGGTAGAAAGTGTATGTGTTTCAATAATTACTTTAAATGTAAATGAACTAAATGTTCTAACCAAAAGACATAGGATGGATTGAGCAATACCAGTATCAGTGTCACATGAGACACCGCCTTTACGTCTGCCATTCAAATCCATAACCAGTAAAAACATCCACATCTCAACAAAGGCTCCTCTGTCCCGCACACCAGGACCCCACAGAGATCCACATCTCCGCACACCTGCAGGTGGATGGACCAGAACGCACAGAGGAAGGAGCCTGGGGAAACAGCAGAGGTGGTGCCCGTGACACCGACCCCCTCCCCATGCTGGCTTAGCCAGCTGCCCAGAGAGCTCAGCAACAGCAGGGGAAACAGCACGTTCAGCTCCAGCTTCCTGGAGCAGCGTCCATGGCCACAGGGGTGCAAGCAGCAGCAGCAGCAGCGGTGGGACCCGTCCCTTCTCCCTCCAGCTAGAGAGGCACGTGGTAACTGGGCAACCCAGAAGCAGCGGAGGCGCCTGCAACCCCAGCCTACCCCTTAACCTCACCCAGCAACGGCAGTGCCTGCAGCCCAGGAACCTCCAGACGCAGTGGCGGTGTCCCTCATTTGGCGTCCCTGATAGCCTCACCGGTGGTGCCAGCAACACTACCAAGGCACCTTCTAGAAGCACGGGCAGTGCCAGTGAGGGCCTTTGGCAGAGGCCATAAAGGCGGGAAGCTGTGGTTCTCGCACAGAGCCAGAGGCAGCGCAGGGAAAGCAAGCTAAAACTGGTGCTATACCGCCACCTACTGAAAAACAAAAGGAACGTTTCTAATTACCAATCTGTTGAATTGTTGGAATCAAATAATAAAAGGTTTACCTAAAGAAAGGTATTCACTATTTCAAATGTGTCAGCAGAGAAACAAGTCATAAAACACCAGGGAAAACCACAGGAAAACACCATCACAAAAAGAAAATGACAATTCTTTAGAAATCAAACATAGAGTCACAAAATATTGTGATCTGATTGATAGAGAATTCAAAATAGTTGCCATGAATAAACTCAATAAGCTACAAGAAGGCTCAGGAAAGCAGTTAAATGAGCTCAGAAATAAAATTAATGGACAGAAGGAAAATTTCACCAAAGAGACGGGAAGTCTAAAGAAGAACCAAACAGAAATTCTGGAGCTGACAAACTCAATAAATGAGATGAAGGATGCATTAGAAAGCATTGGAAATAGAGCAGGCCATATAGAAGAAAGAATTAGTGAGCTCAAAGATAGAATTATAGAAATTATATAGACAAAGGAGAGAGAAATAGGATATAAAAAGTGAAGAAATTCATGAGAACTATGCAACTCCAGTAGACAGGGCAATGTGAGGATAATGGACATCTCAGGAGAAGTGAGGGCAAGGGGATCAGAGACTTTATTCAAGAAGTAAGAATTGTGGATTTCCCAAACCTGGGGAAGAAAATGGAGAGATAAGTCAATGAGGCTAAGATACACCTTATCATGTCAACAACAACAAAAAAAAGACTTCCTCCAAGACATATTAAAACTGTCAAAAGTCAATAGCAAAGAATTTTAAAGGCAGTCAGGGGGAAAAAGATGGTAAAGTTCAAAGGAAATACCATTATGCTACCATCAGATTTCTTAGCAGAAAACTTACAAGCTAGGAGTGGAACGAAATACTCAAAACATTGAAAACTGAAGACTGTCAGACAAGAATACTCTGCCCAGCAAAGCTGTGCTTCACATATGAAGGAAAACAAAGGCTTTCTGAGACAATCAAAAGTTGAAGGAGTTAATCACCTATAGACTAGCCTTAAAAGAAATCCTGAAAGGAGCACTTCTACCTAAAATGAAAACACAAAAGTACACAAAACTTTGAGTTATATAATAAGTAGACACACAGAATCAGAAAATGCAGCTCTGTATCAGAATATATTGCTAAACAGTTAAGTATAGCATAAAGGCTAAAGAGGAAAACATAGTAAAAAGTTTAATAGTAGCTACTTCAGGTTTGAAATAAACTCACAACATGGAAAGGGACGATTTGTGACAAGAAAAAAAGGTAAAAGGAGAAGAAGAGAAGGACAGACTTATTATAGGCAAATGAAGATAAAATGACATCAGCAGGAAAAAGACCATTTTATTTATGAGACATTTTACAAAATCCTCATGGCAACCACAAAACATAAATCGAGAGCAGAGACATAAAACATAAAAAAGAGGAAAATGAGCAAAACATCATACAGACTCACCAACACAAGGAAAAGAAACAATGGAAATGTGAAGCAAACAAAAAAACAAAGATAAAATGGCAGTGCTAAGCTCTCACCAATAAATACCCTCAAGGTAAATTGACTGATTTCACCAATCAAAAGATAGAGAACGATTGGTTGGATTAAACCAACCATATGCTTTCTCCAGGAGACTCAGCTCTAAAGACAAAAAAGAAAGTGAAGAGATGAAAAATGATACTGTAAGAATATTTCAGTCAAAAGAAAATAGATGTACTGATAATCATAGCAGATAAAACAGACTTCAAACCATAAATGGTAACAAGAGACCAAAATGGATATTGCATACTGATAAAAGAATCAATTCAACAAGAAAACCTAATAGTTATTAATATATATGCACCTAACCCAGGAGTGTCAAAATGCATAAAGCAACTATTAACACTCACAAAGGCAGAAACTGGCAGCAACGCAATAATAGCAGGGGAGTTTAACGCCCTGCTTACATCAATGCACAGATTTTCCAGACAGAAAACCAACAAGCAAATGCTGACTTTAATGAAAAATCAGACCTGGTGGACTTAACAGATGCATATAAAACATTCCATTCAAACATAGCAAAATACCTTTATTTCACATGCACATGGGTTGCTCTCAAGGACAGACTATATATCACAGCACAAAACAATGTGCAATAAATTTAAGAAGATTAAAATCATACTAAGCATCGTTTCTAATCAGAACGGTATGAAACAAAACAAAAAAAAGAACTTCAAAAAGGTTGGAAAAATCACAAATATGTGAAGACAGAACAACATGCTACTGAACTAGTGAAGCAATAAAGATACCGAAGAAGGAAATGGTTTAAAAGCTGAGGATAAGTGAAAATGAACATATGACATACAAAAACCTATAGGATTCAGCAAAAGCAGAAAGTAAGCGCAGATCCCCAGTGCAGTTTAAGATGCACATTTAACTTTACAGTCAGTCCATCGTATCTATGGCTCCACATTCACAGACTCAGCCAACTGTGGGTCATGTAGTGTGCTAGTACTCAATTAAAAAAAAAAAAATCTGTGAATAAGTGGGCCCACGAAGTTCAAACCTCTGTTGTTCGGTGGGCAATTGTACATAGCAATACAGGCATAACTCAAGAAACAAACATATAAAATCTCAAATAAATAATCTAAACTTATAATCAAAGAAATTAGAAAAAGGAGAACAAAACCCAAAGTCAATAGAAGGAAGGAAATAATAAAGATCAGAGTCAAAATACATGAAACAGAGACTACAAAGACGATATGAGATTAAAAAAAAAAAGCCCACAAAAACTTAAGAGCTTGTTTTGTGAGAAGATAAACAAAACTAACAAATCTGTAGCCAGATTCAGTAAGAAAAAAATAGTGAAGTCTCAGATAAGGAGTATCAGAAATGAAATAAGAGAAACCACAATGAATACCACAGAAATACAAAGGATTTTCAGAGAATACTATGAAGAGCTATGCACCAGACTGAACAATGTAAAAGAAATAGATAAATTCGTAGAATCACACCCCCCATCCAAGACTGAATTATGAAGAAACAGCAAATCTGAACAGATCAATCACTAGTAAGGAAATTGAAACACTAATCAAAAATTTCCCCCAAAACAAGAGTCTGGGACTTCACAGGTAAGTCTGTCTTCAGTCTTCACAAGTAAATTCTGTCCAACATTCAAAGAAAAGTTAATACATATCTTTCCTAAACGTTTCCAAATAATCGAATAAGAGAGAACTCTCTGTAACTCATTTTACAAGGGCAACATTACCCAGCTACCAAGACTAAACAAGGACAGCACAAAAGAAGAAAGGTATGCGCCAATATCTCTCAGGAATATAGATGCAAAAATCCTCAGCAAAATATTAGCCAACTTAATTCAACAATACGTTGAAAGGATCACACACCATGCTCTTATGAGTTTTATTGCAGGGTATGCAAGAATGGTTCAACATCCACAAATACATCAATGTGACACGCTACATTAACAAACTAAGTAAAAATCCTGTGATCATCTGAATAGATGCAGAAAAGCATCCAACAAGACGCAACATCCATTTATGAAAAGAAACTCAATATACAGTGAATATACCTCAACGTAATAATTGTCATATGTGACAAATCCATAATTCATATCATATTCAGTGGTGAAAAACTAAAAGCAAACCAAGGTGAGAAAGAAAGATGCTCAGTCTCACCACTTTCATTCAACATAATATTGTAACATAATAATCATCTTAGAAATCTGAACCAGGAAAATTAGGCCAAAAAAAAAAAAGAAAGAAAAAGCCTCCAAATTGGAAAGGAGAAAGTAAAATTATCACTGTAAATGGCATAGTTTTATGCATAGAAAACACTAGAGACTCCACAAAAAACTACTGGAAATAATAAATACAGTGAAGTTGCAGGACACAAAATCAACATGCAGGGCCTGCTGCCTTTCTCTACACTAACAAAAACACCAGTGGAACAAGACTAAGAAAACAGTCCAATTAAGAAAAAACACAACTGCAATGAAAAGAATAAATTAGAGGAAAAATTTAACCAAGAAGGTGGAAGAACACTAACAAACAAGAAGTGATACAAAAACGTGGAAAGATGATCCATGTTGATGGATTGCGAAACTAACACTAGTAAAAGGCCCCATTACCTAAAGCAATCTACAGACTCGATGCATTCACTGCCAAAACCTCAGTAACAGTTTCATAGACATAGAACCAAAGAATTCTAAAGCTTGCTCCAAACCAAAAAATAGCCAGAGAGCCAAAGCAATCTTAGGCAAAAAGAACAAAGCTAGAGGTATCAGGCTCCATGATTTCAAATTATACTAAAAAGCTGTAGGTATAATCAAGCAACATGGTATTGACAGAAACACACACACATAGATCAATGGAACAGACATTTAGATTCCATAAATAAACCCACACATACATGGATAATGAATTTAAAGCAAAAAGCAAAGGGTAGAGAAAGGATAGCATATTCAATAAACTGTGTTGGGAAAAATGGACATCTACAATCAAAATATGGAAACTAGACCAATACTTAACACATTACAGAACTACTCACATAAAATGGATTTAAGACTCAAATCTAAGACCCGGAACACAAGAACTCCTAGAAGAAAACAAAGACAGCAGATTCTCTGACATCAGTCTTAGCAATGGCTTTTTGGAATGCCTCCCTCAGACAAGGGAAGGAGAAGAAAAAACAAATGCAGCTACATCAAATTTGAAAGCTTCTGCACAGCAAAAGAAATCAACAAGGTGAACAGATAACCTACTGATCAGGAGAAGATATCTGTAAACCATATGCATGATAAGGGCTGGATTTCCAGTTCACATAAATCACACAATTCACTATGAAAAATATTAACCAAATAAGAAATGGAGACAGGACCTAAACAGACATGTTTCTCAGGAAGATACATAGATGGCCAACAGATATACTAAAAGATGCTCAACATCATTAATCGTCAGGAAAATGCAAATCAAAACCATATTGAGAGATCATCTGTCAGAACAACTATTATGAGAAACGCAAAAATAGTAAGTGTTGGAGAGTATACAGAGAAAAGAGAATCCTAGTGATGGGGATATAAATTGGTGAAGGTACTATGGAAAAAGTATGGAGGTTTTTTCAAGGACTTTGAGATTAACATGTACACACTGCTATATTTAAAACAGATAACCAACAAGGACCTACTGTATAGCACAGGAAATTCTGCTCAATATTATTTAACAACATAAATGGGAAAAGAATTTGAAAACAATAGATCCATGTATATGTGTAACTGAATCACTCTTCTGTACACCTGTAATTAATGCAACATTATTAATCAACGACACTCCAATATAAAATAAACTTTTTGAAGAAAATTTTAAAAATAGGACAATCTAGCAAGTTTTCTATAAGGTATTTATCTGAAGAAAACGAAAACACTCACTGAGAAAAATGTATGCACACCTTCTGTTCATCACACCATT
>SJYW01002294.1:313943-324753 GCA_006410735.1 Raphicerus campestris | reverse complement strand
GAGGATGAGATGGCTGGATGGCATTACGGATTCGACGGATGTGAGTCTGAGTGAACTCCAGGAGATGGTGACAAACAGGGAGGCCTGGCGTGCTGCAGTTCATGGGGTTGCAAATAGTCGGACATGATTGAGCCACTGAACTGAACTGAACTGAACTAAACAAAGAAACAAATGAATATACTTTTAGTAGGAAGTGGGGAAATACACATTTATTTCTGGAAGGAGGAGAGGAAACTGGTTCTTAAAACCATTTGTTTAAGATTGGTATGAAAGAATAAATACCTGGACTCCTTAAAAACTCAGTTTCTTCACTTCTACTTTCTTCCAATCTGAGTTATNGGGAAATACACATTTATTTCTGGAAGGAGGAGAGGAAACTGGTTCTTAAAACCATTTGTTTAAGATTGGTATGAAAGAATAAATACCTGGACTCCTTAAAAACTCAGTTTCTTCACTTCTACTTTCTTCCAATCTGAGTTATCACCTTTAAATACATGAGGCCTAAATGGACTTTAAATAGGATCAATAACTGGAAGAAACTAAGACGGTGATAGATACATTTAGTTTTTTGCTTTACCTTAGTATTAATAACCAATACTGTGACTTTAGAAAATTGCTAGGAGGAGGAAGCAACTGAAGAATCTGACACCTAGGAAGTCTGAGGAAACAGAGGAAAAAAAGAAGGGGTTCCTTGGGTTCTTTTCTTTGCCAGCATCTGGGAAAACACCAGCAATGTTCTCCCAAGTACCAAGAGTAAAATGTGTAATGATGCACAGAAAACAGCTCTTGCCTCAGAAAGAGATGTTGGTTTTTCTTCAGGTTTTCAGTGTGCATTTGGGAATATCTGGAAGTAAAGCATGGCCTGTTCTTTCTTTACTCTAATGGCCTAGTCTGAGCTTATCTGAAATGTAACAGCACAAATAACACTGTCCTAAACCCATGAGCAATAAAGAACTCAGGATATGGCCATTATGCACAGAACATTTATTAGCTGTGGTCTATTGCCTAAAAAATCAATTATGCTGAGAGAAGATATGTGTTGCATTGTAAATACCAACTTAAGTTGTTGGAGTCAGGGAACTTACAATATATTTCACACCATATAAGTAATGTTCTTTTAATAGTTTATTGAGAAACATTACATGTTTGATCAAAAGCACAGAATCATAGGCATCTTGGATGGCAACAAAACTATCAGGATGGCAAAAAAAAATTGCAGTTTTGCATTGTTGAAATTTGCATTTGATATTGGAATACATTTTTAATGTGGTTATGTTATACATCACTTTAATGCACATTTCTCGCTTTATGGTTTTTTGCTATTCACTTATTACTTGCTGTTATTTTATATAATATGGAAATGATAATAGACAAAAAAACAAATTCGAACAATTTTCTCATTCAAGTTCAAAACAGGTTGTAGAGCAGTGGAGACAACTTACATTTGGCCCAGGAACTGCTAACGAATGTACAGTGCAGTGGTGATTCAGTTCAGTACAGTGCAGTAACTCAGTCATGTTGACTCTTTGTGACCCCATGAACCACAGCATGCCAGGTGTCCCTGTCTATCACCAACTCCCAGAGTCCACCCAAACCCATGTCCATTGAGTCAGTGCTGCCGTCCAACCATCTCATCCTCTGTCGTCCCTTTCTCCTCCTGCCCTCAATCATTCCCAGCATCATGGTCTTTTCAAATGAGTCAGCTCTTCATATCAGGTGGCTCCAAAGTATTGGAGTTTCAGCTTCAACATTAGTCCCTCCAATGAACACCCAGGACTGATCTCCTTTAGGATGGACTGGTTGGATTTCCTTGCTGTCCAAGGGACTCTCAACAGTCTTCCCCAACACCACAGTTCAAAAGCATCATTTCTTCGGGGCTCAGCTTTCTTTTAGTCCTAATCTCACATCCATACATGACCACTGGAAAAACCATAGCCTTTACCAGACGGACCTTTGTTGACAAAGTAATGTCTCTGCTTTTCAGTATGCTGTCTAGGTTGGTAATAACTTTCCTTACAAGGAGTAAGCTTTTATTAATGTCATGGCTGCAATCATCATCTGCAGTGATTTTGGAGCCCAGAAAAATAAATTCATCCACTGTTTTCCCATCTATTTGCCATGAAGTGATTGGACTGGATGCCATGATCTTAATTTTATGAATGTTGAGTTTTAAGCCAACTCTTTCGCTCTCTGCTTTCACTTTCATCAAGAGGCTTTTTAGTTCTTCTTCACTTTCTGCAATAAGGGTGGTGCCATCTGCATATCTGAGGTTATTGATATTTCTCCCAGCAATCTTGATTCTAGCTTATGCTTCATCCAGCCCAGAGTTTCTCATGATGTACTCTGCATATAAGTTAAATAAGCAGGGTGACAATATACAGCCTTGATGTACTCCTTTTCCTATTTGGAACCAGTCTGTTGTTCCATGTCCAGTTCTAGCTGTTGCTTTCTGACCTGCATACAGGTTTCTCAAGAGGCAGGTCTGGTATTCCAATCTCTTTCAGAATTTTCCACAGTGGTGGTTCAAGAAGTTGCAAATTTGCAGCAGCAGACAAGAGCCTTGAAGATGAGGAGCACAATGGCCAGCTGTTGGAAGTTGACAACGATTNTCTGGTATTCCAATCTCTTTCAGAATTTTCCACAGTGGTGGTTCAAGAAGTTGCAAATTTGCAACAGCAGACAAGAGCCTTGAAGATGAGGAGCACAATGGCCAGCTGTTGGAAGTTGACAATGATCAATTGAGAGTTATCATCAAAGATAATCCTCTTACAACTACATGCTGCTGCTGCTGCTGCTGCTGCTAAGTCAATTCAGTCATGTCTGACTCTGTGCGATCCCAAGCAAGAACACTAAGTTGCCAAATAACTCAACGTCAACCATTCTATGGTCATTCAGCATTTGAAGCAAATTGGAAAGGTCAAAAAACTCATTAAGTAAGTGTTTCATGAGCTAACCTGAAAAAAATCCTTGTTTTGAAGTGTCATCTTCTCTTATTCTACACGACAATGAACCATTTCTCAATCAGATTGTAATATTCAACAAAAAGTGTCTTTTATATGACAACTGGTGAAGACCAGCTCAATGCTTGGACCGAGAAGCTCCAGAACACTTCCCAAAGGCAAACTTGCACCAGAAAAGGGTCATAGTCACTATTTGATGGTCTGCTGGCAGTCTGATCCACTACAGCTTTTGAATCCTGGTGAAACCATTACATCTGAGAAGTATGTTTAGCTAGTTGATGAGATGCAACAAAAACTGCAATGCCTGCAGCCAAAACCGGTCAACAGAAATGGCCCAATTCTTCTCCACAACAATGCCCAACTGCACGTTACACAACAAATGCTCAAAAGTTGAAGAAATTGGGCTACAAAATTTTGCTTCATCCACCATATTCACTTGACCTCTTGCCAACTGACTACTACTCTTCAAGCATCTTGACAAGTTTTTGCAGGGAAAATGCTTTCACAACCAGCCGGAGGCAGAAAATGCTTTCCCAGACTTCACTGAATCCTGAAGCACAGATTTTTATGCTGTGGGAATAAACTTATTTCTCGTTGGCATAAGTGTGTTGACTGTAATAGTTCCTATTTTGATTAATAAATATGTGTTTGAGCCTAGTTATAATGATTTAAAATTTATGATCTGAAACTGCATTTACATTTGCACTATGTAAAGAGTTGACTCATTGGAAAAGACTCTGATGCTGTGAGGGATTGGGAGCAGGAGGAGAAAGGGACGACAGAGGATGAGATGACTGCATGGCATCACTGATTCGATGGACGTGAGTCTGAGTGAACTCCGGGAGTTGGTGTTGGACAGGGAGGCCTGGCGTGCTGCAATTCATGGGGTTGCAAAGGGTCAGACACGACTGAGCGACTGACTGAACTGAACTAAAGACTCTTGAGAGTCCCTTGGACTGCAAAGAGATCCAACCAGTCCATCCTAAAGGAGATTAGTCCTGGGTGTTCATTGGAGGGACTGATGCTGAAGCTGAGACTCCAATACGTTGGCCACCTGATGTGAAGAGCTGGTTCATTTGAAAAGACCATGATGCTGGGAATGATTGAGGGCAGGAGGAGAAAGGGACGACAGAGGATGAGATGGTTGGATGGCAGCACTGACTCAATGGACATGGGTTTGGATGGACTCTGGGAGTTGGTGATGGACACGGAGGCCTGGTGTGCTGTGGTTCATGGGGTCACAAAGAGTCAGACATGACTGAGCCACTGAACTGAACTGAACTTAATACAACAGCTTACATCAAGTCCTGTCCTGAATTTCCAATGGCCACAAGTGAGTTTCATCTTCTGTCCTTCTTCACCTCAAACTTAGTAAATTGTATTCATAATATTCCTGTCTTACCCTGAGGCCAATTACAGTCTCTAATCCTAATTTTCTTATGGTTTTAAATGGCATCCATCTTGTTTTGGGCCAAAAGAGTTCTCTTAAATGTGCAAAATGGGGAAAAATATGTCTTGCCCAGGAACTTCTCCCCCTTTTGGGTATTTTTGTTACTATTTGTCCTTCTCCTCTGACTAAACCTTGCTTTCAGCCAGCTATCCATTTCCTCCTTTTCTAGGTTTTAATTGATGAAATATTTATTCTCCCAGAGGACTGATGAGCAAAACTCAGGCATAAAGTAGATAATTTGTGAGGTGAGATCTTTTCTGACATTTTTAAATAATGCAGGTCTTATCACAACAAGCATATCTTTCCAGTGAAGAACACCTGAAAAGAATCTAAATGACCTCTGTTCTCTTTTGTTACTTCAACAAAAGAGGAACCCTGTTTTATCTATGTTGCTATCCAACTGAAGAACCTATAAAGGCTCTCCCATTGTACAGACCATTAAAATTAAACATTTCTCTGTTAGATCCTCAATCTGATTCTACCTTCACAGTCAGTTTTTTCTTCCAGATTTTAGGTGTCTTGAATTCTGGTGTTATATTGCAAAATAAAATTCCTAGTGTAACAATACCTTCCGATTTCATAACCTTCCATATTTGTTAAAGTTTCTGATTAAATAATGAGTCAATAAATGAAATAATTGTTGTGCCTTTTCTCTAGACTCCACTACTCTTACTTCCACCTCCGTGCCTTTGCCTGTGCTAGTCTTGCACCTGGTAGGTACACTTTCTCCCCCTGTATCCATGGCTGTTGTGTGCACTAGAATCTCCTGAAGGGCTTGTCAAAATAAAGAGTGCTTATCCTTACTCCAGAGTTCCAACCCCAAAACTTGCATTTTGAGGAAGTCCTCCAGAGATGTGAATGACAGCTGTCAGGGGACCACACTTAGAGAACACTTTGTTGTTGTCATTGTTGTAGTTGCTAATCTGTGTCCAACTCTTTGTGACCCCATGGACTGTAGCCCTACAGGCTTCTTTGCCCATGGGATTTCCCAGGCAAGAATATAGGAGTGGGTTGCCATTTCCTTCTCCAGGGGCTCTTCCCCACCCAGGGACGGAACTCGCATCTCCTGCACTGACAACAAGCAAGTTCTTTACCACTGAGCCACCAAGGAAACCTCTTGAGGACACTTACTTAGAGCCAATTAGTCTAAATTGAACTACCTGGGTGAAAATTAGAAGAGGAAGTGAGGAAGTATTTAAATCTGCTGGTATATTATAACTGTATGCCAAAAAAATCATCTCTAACATCATCCACAGTGAGAAATTTCTGAAGCTAGCTCACATGATCTCTTATTAACCATTTCTGCTTTTGATGAGCTTCCTTCCAAAGATTTGATTCTTTTCCTCAAGTCTCTTGCTTTATTACACATTACTTTACATTACTTTACAATCAAATCATCTTGGTGGGCTCACTTTGGACATAAACGTATCCCTTTATTTGGTTTAAAATATAAACCACATGTAAACTCAGTGATATTTTGTTTAAAATGGTTGTGTTTAGAGCTGGTGGCCAAACTGTAGCTTAAAGAGCTAAGAAAAGAAGGCTTAGAGCTGCTATGTTAGAGGAGGTCAATCTGATGAAGGAATCTTTTTGACAGCTGACATTATGACTTGTACTAAACTTGACCAATTGGTTCTTGTGGAAGGAAGTTTTATTTCTACTGTTACAGCTGTTTCTGTCAGAAAAGGAGATCTGGGGAGTATTTTATAAAGCATGCTTGTCATAATTCAAGTGATAAATTATCTTATGTAACTGTCACATTTATATGTTCACATTGATAGAGGCAAATTCTCTGAAATTTGTAATATTCTGTGTATTGGCTTTATTCACATATCAACAGAGACATCTNATAAAGCATGCTTGTCATAATTCAAGTGATAAATTATCTTATGTAACTGTCACATTTATATGTTCACATTGATAGAGGCAAATTCTCTGAAATTTGTAATATTCTGTGTATTGGCTTTATTCAGATATCAACGGAGACATCTAATTTTCCTTACAGTCGATTCATGAGCATTTTTGTAGTTCAATATTTTTAAAGTTATGCTGGTTACAGTCAGACCACTTGTGCTGATATGAAAACAAACCAAGGAGAGACTGAGTTTCCTAAATATAAATAGAATTAGTGTGAAGCTACAGAGCTAAAAAATGTAGAAGGTTAAAAGAAGGTCAGCGTTGGCAAACTAAATTTACTCAGCTGAAGTAGCTGAATTCCTGAAGTGAAACCATTCACTTTGAGAGAAGTGTTCTATGTGCGGTACAATGTCTTCACAATGATGTATATTACTGTTGTGTGTACTCAGAGACGCATGTCTGTGAAAGAAAAAAAAAAGAATGGAATTGAATAGGTCAATTTACTGGTTAACTTTGGTAAATGTCGCAGCTGCAGTTGCTGGCTGAGATCCTCTTGCCCTGTGGACAGGTTCACGTGTGGTTTCATGTACTCCCCTTTTCAGATAGTGAAGGATTAAATTTTCCAATTTTAGCTGTCCTTCTGATGAACTAGAGTAATAAGATTCTGTTCTTAAGTCACAAAGACAAGTATGGGTTTCTTAAACTAGACATACTAAGACCCTGAAAGAGAGTCAATGAACATTTTTCCACCCTGGTTTTTAGTCAGAATTGAATTATATCCTGTGATAGNTTTTTTTTTAAGGGAGTGTCAAGAATATAGTGTAAGGAGTAGAGTGAGATCTGGCAGTGGAAATGAGCATTTTCATTATGATTTAGGCATAACAGAGAAGAAGCTAATGCTCAGATAAGGGCCAGGTCATAAAAGGCTTTGTAGCAAGCCACCAGGAATAACAGTGGCTGCCGAGGGGCTGAGCCTGCCATGAAGGAGTCTGGTCAGCCTGGTGTATCTAGTTCATTTCTGCCACCACTCACTCAGCTGGCTAAGTTGGAGTATATATACGCTCAATTTCAGGAACCACGAAACCAAAACCTATTGGTATTATTTGAAAAAACTTTGGAAACGTGAAATAACACAGTCTGTAATCATTAGTTTCATCTTTGGATATAGAGGCTGTAATATACATCTGAAAATCAAGAGGCATATAACAGTCCTGTGTAGGTGCACACATTTTTTAAAGTGATAAGAGATGGCATATTTTTTGAGTAATATCTTGGGAGTAGTTTCTTCCATCTTGAATCACTTAGAATCTTTATTTGCCTTGTTATTGGAACATTTAACATCATGCTCACACTCAGTCACTCAGCCGTGTTCGACTCTTTGTGACCCTATGGACTGTAGCCTGCCAAGCTTCTCTGTCCATGGGGTTTTCCCAGCAAGGGTACTGGAATGGGTAGCCATTCATTTACTTATTTAGTTCACTGATATCCATTACTGGTTGAAGCATTATTGCAAATATTTTTTATCCTTAGAATTTCTGAAGATCAAATAAAGCACTAGAGATAAAACTGCAAGTTGAAAATATTATTTATTTCTCCATCTAGTTATCAATAACTTGAGCAGTAGAAATGAAAGCCTTTCCTAGTGAACTTGCTGGGAATTTAGTAAAGGATTATCTTTCCACCTGTTTCCCAGTTCACCACTCTGATATAAACACAACTTAGAGAAACCTAGTTTAGGGTGAAAGCAATGTCATTTTGTACAGAGTGATGTGTGTCACAAAGTATTTGATTAACTAGGGTGGCCAAAGACAAAGTTAATTATTTGGTCAATATTTTACTAGGTTTTTCAGTTATTACCCATTTTATTTTTAATTATTTTTCCCCATTCTCCTTCTGATGTTATGTAAACATCTACACATCTGATTAAAGATTAAATAATATTTATCAGAAACCTATACCTGACATCATTCCATAAAAACATGTCATTTGCAATAAGAAAGAAAATCTTCAGAAAAAGAATCACACTTTTTAAAAAACCTACGTTAAGATGTGACAGCCGGGTGATAGACAAGAACTATTCAGCTTTTACTGTTTGAAGATATGTGGGGAAAATGCCTCTGAGAGTGGATTTCATGAAAAGTACAGAATCAAAGCACAGCTGTGTCTGTTAGTCTTTATTGTTACTTTATTTCATAACTTTGAATTAGTCATTAAAAATGTCAAAGGAGTCATATGTTTTCTGCAACAGAACAGAACACTATATACAAGGCCAATTTGCAAAGCTCCAGCCTGCAACTTTCCTGAAGAATGGAAATCTGAAAAATCTGTGCTCTGGGGACTTTCTCATTTCAAAGCAACTAACAGGAATTTTGCTTAAATCAAATCTTAGAACCGAACACTCTATTGTCTAGGTTGTCACTACATGTGTTAAAAATATACAGTATCTGTAAATTCCTAGGATGAAACAACAAGCCAATATAGTAAACTGAACTTCTAAACCCTTCTACTGAGTAGCTGTCTTCTCATTATAATTAATACTAGCTCATTCTAATATTAACAAGTCAAATAATACAGAAGCATATGAAAGTAAATATTATAGTTTCTCCTGCTTCCTATTCCTTCCTTCCTTTGGACCACAAATATCTTGTATATATTCCTCCATATCTTTTAAAACATGTCCTATATATTAAGAACCAAAGTTGGATATTTTTAACACGGTCAACATGATCTACAATTTGGAATTTCTATAAAATGTAGTGGTTTTCAATCATTTTTACAACAAAAAGTTCTCTTTTTTCCCAATTAAATCTCATGAAAATTATGGTATTTCCATGATTAAAGGTTGTTCTCAGCTTAAATGTCACTTAAATGTCTAGTTTTATCCCATCAACTAGATTCATGATAGATACAACACTATAAGTCAACTATACTTGAATAAAATTTTTAAAAAGTTAAAAAATTTCTTGAGGGATTTTTGAAGGGATTTAAAGCTGTAGGTTCCTTGGGGCAAAATGAATTAACTACCATTCTATTAACAATTTTCTCAATATAATAGGGACTGTTTATAGTCTCTTTTATATTAAAAAAAAAAGAAGAGAGAGTGAGAGAGAGGGCTCCTCTGGCTCAGATGGTAAAGAATCTGCCTGCAGTCTTAGAGACCCAGGTTTGATCCCTGGCTTGGAAAGATCCCCTGAAGAAGGGAATGGCAACCCATTCCAGTATTCTTGTCTGGAGAATTTCATGGACAGAGAAGCCTGGCCGCTACAGTCCATGGGGTCACAAAGAGCTGGACACAACTGAACAACCAACACTCTGTATAAAAAAGATATAGATGAGTTTCTTCACTATCAACAAAAAATATCAAACACTGTAACAGCAGAAGCTGATATAGTGCCTGGGAGATACAAAATTGCCGAGTATTTGTCAAATGAATAATATGCCTCTAAACATCACAAGGAGCTATAGCATTCTCTGGTGCACAATTTGAAAACCATTAGCTTTGTGGACAGAGTTTCCACAAAGGAGTAAGATATCTGGTTTACAGCCTTGAGTTTCACATAACCTCTCTGTATTTCAGTAACAATTTTTATTTCACTTGACTTATCGGAAACACTTGACATCACTGGCCATTTAGCTTTTCTTTCCCAGTTCTCTATACTCCAGAAAATTTCTCTAGTGTCCTTCATGGGGGACAATCTCCAGAAATCCAGTATAATCCAGTATAGCTCTCTTCACCTTGTTATTTGATATGCTCTTTTTTTTTTTTTTTTTTTTTTTTTTTTAAACATGATCTTATCTACTTCTGTGGTCTTAGTTACAGGTGTGTCAGTGGCCTCTGGATCCTTGCTCCAGAGTTTACCATTCACCTGACCTCCAGAAAGTATTTCTAACTGATGCCAGCCCTCACTGTTATATTATTAGATTTTTCAGTCTCAGGTATATATCACTATCCTTTCTATCATCATTCTCCATAATCATAGGTGTATGTGTCTGTGTGTTTACTGTATCCTCCGTCTTGGCTTATGACATTCATTGTTGAATCTAGGAAGCTAGCTCATTTTAAATAATCATTGTATCCTTTTACATATCACCAGTTCTTGTTAGTTCTACCTGTTCAATAGCTCTCAAACCCATAATTTTTCACAAAGCCAGTGTATTGAGTCAGGACCTCAAGATCTTTCACATAAATTGTCTATCCACTATGATGTTGATAAAACATTTTTTATTAAAAAAATCAGGAATATGAACATATCATTCCTCTACTTGAAAAAATGTCAGTGACTTCCATTGCCTAATTTAGTAACCTTTGTATAATCCCAGGGAATACACTTAGGTTCAGGAAGAAAACACTGGGACTTCTCTTTATATTCATTTTTTCTCCTTTGGCAATATATGATATTTACTAAACATTGTGAGATATATACAAGTTACAGAGTAAAATAATAAAATGGATGCCTATGACTTCATTACTAACTTATGTCCTAGAACGTCACCAGAACTGTCTGATTTCCTAGCTTTCACTTCCCTTCTCTTCTTACTTCCA
>SJYW01002294.1:281668-298862 GCA_006410735.1 Raphicerus campestris | reverse complement strand
GGGGCTACTGTTGATTGCAGTGCACAGGCTTCTCATTGAGGTGGCTTCTTTTGTAGAGCAAGGACTCTAGGCGAATGGACTTCAGTAGCTGCAGCATATGGGCTCACTAGTTGTGGCACACTGGCTTTGTTGCTTAGCGGCATGTGGAATCTTCCCAGACCAGGGACTGAACCCGTGTCCCCTGCACTGGCAGGCAGATTCTTATCCACTGGACCGCCAAGGAAGTCCAGCTCTTATGGGCTCAGTCAAATTATTTAACCTCCGTATGCTCCAATTTCCTTGTGTAAAATGGGGGTTTAGCAGTAATTTCATAAGATTTTTCTGAGGATTAAGTGAGTTGTGACACAGAAACAGTATAAATGTGTAGTATATGGTAAGCACTTGATGATACTTACTGCTATTAACATAAAATCATATCTCTTTGTGCACTTGTGTGAGTACATCATTAAGATAAATTTCTATGAGTGGAATTAATGATACTTGACATTTATATTTTTATAGCTATCCATCTTAATTGGGTTCCTTTAGAAGCAGACCCTGGAGAAGGCAATGGCAGCCTAGTCCAGTACTCTTGCCTGGCAAATCCCATGGGCAGAGGAGCCTGGTGGGCTGCAGTCCATGGGGTCGCTAAGAGTCGAACACAACTGAGCGACTTCACTTTTACTTTTCACTTTCATGCATTGGAGAAGGAAATGGGAACCCACTCCAGTGTTCTTGCCTGGAGAATCCCAGGGACGGGGGAGCCTGGTGGGCTGCTGTCTCTGGGGTCGCACAGAGTCGGACACGACTGAAGCGACTTAGCAGCAGCAGCAGCAGAAGCAGACCCTACGACCAAGATCTAAGTACAGTACACCACTTTGACGGTGAAGAAAAATCCTAAAGGAGTGGGAAAGTGAAACAGGAAGAAAAGGTAGTTAATAAAACGTGCCTGGAGCTCAGACCTGCTGAGGAAACGCAGACACAGTATTGACACAAGCTTCAGAGTTATCTTAAGGGAACTGGGTGCTTGGAGCACGAACTCTTGTCTTGCCCACTTAGTTCATCACTGTCTGAGGGCCCTTGTATGATCCCTCGAGCAGTAGCTTCTAAAAGCAGAGTGGTGGGAAGGCTCTGCCTTGGTTCTGCCAATAATGAGATCGTGTGGAGATAATCTTAAAAGAGTAACAAAACTTGACTAAAAATAATTCTGATTTTTATCATCATAATGTGCTGGGAATTCTCTACAACCTTAGTTATAAATAACTCCTCCCCTCGGGGGACTCCCCACCTTGCTTCCCTGTATTCCACTCCCTGGGAGGTAGTAATTCCTCAACACTACTGGCCTATTTTGCAGGAACATAAAGTGGGTTTTATTGGCCAGTGAAAGAAAGAAATGCAGGTGCTGGCAGTTGGAGGCCTGACCAGTATGAACCAAAGGGCAGGGGAGAGATGATATGGTCACAATACCAACAGCATCTGCTGCAGTCAAACCTGCCCCACTCTGATCATCTACACAAGTTCATGACCATTTGTAGTGCTTGAAGTTTTGCCCAGAGCGGTGATAATCTTTCCTCACTACTGTCTTTCATGACCACCCCTTAGTAGAACTGTGCTGCATAAGCGGTCTGTCTATTTTCAGCTCACATGATTTACTGAGCCAACCTCCCCATGACTCAGACCTGGGTTTTATTGTCTTCTGACAACTGGTTTATAAGAACTCTCTGTGAAGTCATAGGTGTGACCTGAGAGACATTCATTTAACAAGTTAAGAAACATGGAGGACTAGGCTGCCAGCTCATGGGATTTAGCTGTTTCTCCTGCACATGCTCATGCCTGATTGTAAGTGAGCTAGTATGACGGGCTAGACTAGTCCAACCTGCACAACCCAGTGACATGGAGGATCTGATGGTAACCATCTCCTGTCAGTCACGTGAGGTCCCATAATCAGCCCAGTTTCTGCTAGGTCCAATAGCAAACCAAGAGCTATTTTCTGAATGTTACTGGCTTTCATACTGTATCCTGATTGATAGTTGAGCCTCTCATTTCTTTTACTCAGCATACCTATGACACTAAGAGCAGCCAGCCAAATCCACTCTCCTTACAATTCCCATTATCCCCTTACCTCTTGTAGTCTAGAAAAATTGTACCAGTCAGTGTATGCCCTTCATCCCATATCCCAACCAATGTTAGCAAGCAATGATGGCATTTGGAAATCAGGCCAGCAAACGCTGAAATTTAGGGTCATGGAGATACAGGCAGGGAGCCAACAGCTTCCCATATAATATTACTAAATTATCTTCCAGAGAAGGCACTTCATTTTACATTTCCACTAACAAAAAGCAAGGCAACTGTTTCTATCCACGGTGACGCGGATGCTTTAGAATCTGCCTGCAGTGCAGGAGACCTGGGTTTGATCCCTGGGTCAGTAAGATCCCCTGGAGAAGAGAATGGCTACCCACTCCAGTATTTTTGCCTGGAGGAACCTATGAACAGAGGAGCCTGTGGGCTACAGTCCATGGGGTCACAAAGAGTCAGACACAACTGGGTGACTAACACACAGCTTTTCAATGTATTATCAAATATCAAAGCCTAATCTGATAGGCTTATTAAAACAGTTTTACTTTAAATTTTTTTTAAAAGTTTTTAAATTTTAAAATAGTTTTCTTCCCTTTTATATTAAACTTTTTGTTTTACATTGTAGTATAGTTGATTAACAATTTTGTGTTAGTTTCAGGTTTATAGCTAAATGATTCACTTATACATATATATGTATCTATTCTTTTTTTTTTTTTTGAGTTTGAATTTGAGCAAATTCCAGGAGATGGTAAAGGACAGGGAAGCCTGGAGTGCTGTAGTCCGTGGGCCTGCAAACAGCTGCACACGACTTAGCAACTAAATAGCAAATTCTTTTTCCATTTAGGTTGTTAGGTAATATTGAGCAGAGTTACCTGTGCAATATAGCAGGTCTTTGTTGGTTATCTAAATATAACAATGTGTACATGTGAGTCCCAAACTCCCTACCTATTTATTCCCTGTAAGCCTTCCTTCTGTCTGTAAATCTGGTTCTGTTTTGTAAATGATTTCACTTGCATCATTTTTTTAGATTCCATATATAAGCAATATCATATGATATTTCTCTTTCTCTGACTTATGTCACTCAGTTTGACAATTTCTAGGTCTATCCATATTGCTGTAAAGGGCATTATTTCATTCTTTGTAATGGCTGAGTAATATTCCATTGTACGTATGCACCACATCTTCTTCATCCATTCATTTGTCAATAGACATTTAGGTTATTTCCATATTCTGGCTATTGTAAATAGTGCTACAAATAACACTGGAGTGCATGTATCCTTTCAGACCTGGTTTTTCTCTAGGTATATGCCCGAGAGTTAGATTGCAGAGTCACATGGTAGCTCTATTTTCAGTTTTTTAAGGAACCGCCAATACTTCATTGATTTATGTGCATTTCTTTCTCGTGAAGTTACATCTGTTTTCACACATATGAAAACCATTGATATGTCGTTCACTATGAAAAAATCCACTGGCAATCCCTTCTTACATACTTTGCCATTTTTTCTATCTTGTTGATCTTTTTTCTAATGATTTATCAAAATTCTCTCTGTACTAAGGAAATTAGCCTCAGTCAAATGGCTAGGAAATTCTTTCTCATTTTTATATTTCTACTTTTTTGTTATGTATAGTATTTTTTGTTTTCCTGAAAAGTTTTTATATAGCTATGTGTTTTAATCTTTTCTTTAATGCGTCTAGCTTCTTGCTTATAAAGATTTCTGTTACTAAAATTATAAAACAACTCTCCTCTGTTATTCTCTACTTATTTTAATTGTTGTGTTTCAATTATTTATGTTCTTATCTTCTTTGCTAGACTTTAACATCCTGAAAAGCACATTTCCAGGACATAGAAAACATTAAATTAACAATGACTTTCTCCCTTCTTTCCTATCTTCTTTTCTTTCTATCTTACATATTTTTCTAACCTCAGTATCTATCCAAATACCTGGTGTATGGTAAGTGCTCAATCAATTCTTTTCTAAATTTATTTTTAATTGGAGGATAACTGCTTTACAATAGTTGTGGGCCTCTGCTACACAACAGTATGTGAATCAGTCATAAGTATACATGTGTCTCTCTCCCTCTTGAATCTTCCCCCTGCCCTGCACCCATCCCACCCTCCGGTTGTCATAGAGCACCAGGTTGAGCTCTCTGTGTTACAGAGCAACTTCCCATTACCTATTTTACATATGGTAATGTATATGTTTCAATGCTACCGTCTCAATTCATCCCTCCCTCTCCTTCTCCCACTGTGTCCAAAGTCTGTTCTCTACATCTGCATCTCTATTCCTACCTTGTAAAGAGGTTCATCAGCACCATTTTTCTAGATTCCATATACACATGTTAATATATGAAATTTGTTTTCTCTTTCTCTTACTTCCCTCTGTGTAACAGGCTCTAGGTTCAACCACCTCATAGAACTGACTCAATGCATTCCTTTTTATGGCTGAATGATATTCCATTGTGTATATGTACCACAAGTTCTTCATCCATTCATCTGTAGATGGACACTCTAGGTTGCTTCCATGTCCTGCTGCTAAGTCACTTCAGTCGTGTCTGACTCTGTGTGACCCCATAGACAGCAGCCCACTAGGCTCCCCCGTCCCTGGGATTCTCAAGGCAAGAAAACTGGAGTGGGTTGCCATTTCCTTCTCCAATGCATGAGAGTGAAAAGTGAAAGTGAAGTCGCTCAGTCATGTTCGACTCTTAGTGACCCCATGGACTGTAGCCCACCAGGCTCCTCCATCCATGGGATTTTCCAGGCAAGAGTACTGGAGTAGGGTTCCATTGCCTTCTCTGGCTTCCATGTCCTAGCTATTGTAAATAGTGCTGTTATGCACATAAGACTGCTTCAGCTATGGTTTTCTTAGGGTATATGCCCAGTAGTGGGACTGATGGGCATATGGTAGTTTTATTTCTAGTTTTCAGAATGAGAGAAAATAATTGCATATTAAACAAAGGATTTTTCTGCAAAATGTACAAGCAACTCATTCATGCAGCTCAATTCAAGAAAAACAACCTCTTTCTGAGATTCAACTGCTCTAACTTTTCATACTAGAGAATGAAAATAAAAATGCACTTTGGACCCTGAAATGCCTTGCAGTGTGAAGATTTTCTGTAACTACAATAACAACAAAAGCCATGACTATCACCCTACTGTTACAAATTTCTGAACAGCCTATTGGTTAGCAGAGTGACATTAGGTAATAACCTAATGTCAGGTGACCTAACATTCAATGACCATAAATGTCCTTGACAATAAAAGTGCTGTCTTGTGACTCTAATCTAATCCAACTTGCTAATCACAGAAAACACCTGGTACTTTTCTAGGTCATTGATTAATGAGGAAACACGTGGTTTACAATTAATGTGAACTCTNTGTAAAATAGAATAAAGTATTTAAAAAAAAATTTTTAAGCAATTTGGACTAAGAACCCCTGGACTTTCTAGATTTGCTCAATCCAGACTCTAGAATAACAGGTGATGTAACTGGATGCTGGTAACACTATCTGGTCCTTTTGTAGTACCTTCGGTTTATTTGAAATGAAAAGCCTTTTTAAATAAATAAATAAATAATAAAAAAAGAAAGTCATCATCTGCCAGTGTCCCAAGTTTCAATTCCAGTACTTAAGACTCTAAAGCCCAGAGTGAGATGTCCAGGTATTGCCCAGGAGATGATAGGGCCTTTACTCTCAGTTTTGTTTTGTAACTCTTTTCCCAGACCCTGGGCATCAGTCTCATCACATGTCAGTGCTTTTCTCAAGAGCAGTCCATTTGAGTTTCACTAAACTATTAATTCCTAGTATATACCCTTACACTCTGTCTTAGCTCACCTCCCCATTTCCTCCCATTAGTCTAACATATGTACTTCCAATAGTCAAATATCAACACAATCAAATTCAGAACATCACCACGTTATCTCTTGGGCTTGGAGAAGTTTAAAATAAGTGGATCCATGCATTTATGATCACTTCCCAGTACAAACTTGACATTCTTTATAGAGTATACACAGTTTCATAAGACAGTGGTCCACTGTAGAAGACTGTACTTCTATCTCTCACTTCTCCTTTCCAGCCTGAAAACTGAAATACAGAGCTGAAAGACAATTATCATGTTAATGTATGCACCAGACTGAATGCATTACATTTCCTGTCTCACTTCAGACAGGAAACAAATAGGATCTTAAAAGAAATNTCTCACTTCTCCTTTCCAGCCTGAAAACTGAAATACAGAGCTGAAAGACAATTATCATGTTAATGTATGCACCAGACTGAATGCATTACATTTCCTGTCTCACTTCAGACAGGAAACAAATAGGATCTTAAAAGAAATGCTTAGCACATTGTGTTCACACTCTTTTTCCTCCCTCAGTTCATCACTTATCTACAATTGTAATATAAAATTATCAACAAAAAAGATATAAAAGCATATTCAAACAGTCTCTGATAATTCAATCCACATTTCCCATCACTCAGGGCTGTCAGTTAGAATAATTGGCTCCCAGTAAACGCTGCTGACACGAAGAATGGGAATGCAAAGCAGCCATTCTTCAAGGTCAAGCTTGTTGTATACATAGCAGAGAACAACGCCATTCCCCCTCCACTCCAGCAACTTGTTTGCCCACAGAGAAGGAAATATTTACTGTCCATGACAGGAGCTTTGGATTTGGCCATGATCTAGCAGAGAAATAGAGACAGAAGTCTGTAGAATAAGAAATACAATTAAAGTTAGCATGTTAAAGAAACATGCTAAGGAAAATTAAGGAGAAAATTGGTACCTTTAGGGGTCTTTAAAAAAATTAATTATTTATTCTTTAAAAATATAAATTTATTTATTTTAATTGGAGTTAATTACTTTGCAATATTGTATTGGTTTTGCCATACATCAACATGAATACGCCACAGGTATACACGTATTCCCCATCCTGAACCCCCCTCTATCTTCCCTCCCCATACCATATATATGGAATTTAGAAAGATGTTAACGATAACTCTGTATGCAAAACAATAAAAGAGACACAGATATATAGGGGTCTTTTTGACATTTCCATGGGTAAGGCTGCAGCCACTGAGACGTGTTCTCAAAGTCCTTATTTCTTAAAGACCACTCCGGGTATACTCAAAAATTCCTCCCATCACAGTCACGGTATCTAGAAAGTCTGCTGAAATGTTAGAAAGAGTCTAATAATGAATCACTAAAAGACATAGTACAATACAGTCCCCAAATATCTGGTGGGAACTTTATATATTTTCTCTCCTTGATTATTTTTTCACCTTTGCCTTCTCTTTTCTTGCCTTTTCATTTTCATCTCTTAGTGGTTAGATTTTCAGCATTTTTTTTTACAACAGTTATTATAATAATCCTGTATAATGCTGTTTCTACTGCAGTCCAACTGATCCTTCACACTATTGCTAGTATAAAACCAAATCTCACTATGTTCATATCCTGCCTAAAGTTCGTAAAGAGCTCCCCATTGCCTGCAGAGTAATTTCCAAGCAGGAGCATAAAATCCCTTCATAATCTGGCCTGTGCTCATCTCTTTTGCTCTAAGTACAGTGCTTCAGGTCTCTGCCCATGTGATTAGCCTGGGAAACTCCTCCTGAGGCTCAGCCTAGGTGCCATTTCCTTTAGGAAACCTCCAATTCCTGGAGTGAGTTATATACACTGTATGTTACCATAGCAACTGGTTCCCTCCCTTTATTGCAACTACTCACATTGCATCCCAATTGTAGGTATACTTATCTGTATTCCTTATTAAACAGTGAACACGTGAAGGCAAAGACTGTATTCCCAGCATTGGGCAGCACATGTTAGTTACAGAGCAGGTGTTTAACAAATATTCCTTGAGTGAATTCACTGGACCAAATTCTTCCTAGTGAATTTTCACATATTTCATGTTTTTTACTTTTTCCAGTAACAAATTTACCCTGTCCTTTTATACAGGATTGGTCCAATTCTTGACGCATTCATCAAGTGTCAGGCTGAGGTATAGGAGAACATCGTTACTTCTGACATTTCAAGGAGACAGATTAAGCTTGGATGGAAAGTGAATGAAGAAAAGGGAGATAGGAGACGGAAAAAAAGAGAGCTCTTAAGACTTTGCTCTGATGTAACAGCATAGTTCTCTCCTTATTTGAAATCCCAGAGGAAAAAAAAACAAACATGAGATGGTATTATTATATAGCATTAACTCTATAATATGTTCACTATTCTATGTGCCTCCATGCATTCCATCCCCAAAAACACTCAAGAAGATCAGTATTTTCACTATCCTCATTTGATAGATAAGAGAACAGAAGCACAGAGAAATAATTTGTCTAAGGCATATAGCTAGTAAATAGCATATAAGTCTGACTCTTTGCAGCCCCAGGGACTCTAGCCTGCCAGGCTCCTCTGTCCATGGGGTTTTCCAGGCAAAACTACTGGAGTGATTTGCCATTTCCTCTTCCAAGGGATCTTCAGGACCCAGGTATCAAACCCATGTCTTTTGCATTTCCTTCTCTGGCAAGCAGGTTGTTTACCACTAGCCCCACCTGGGAAGCCCAGTAAATGGCACAGTGATGATTATAAATCCAGGCAGTCTGAAGCCAAGACACTGTACTCATAACCATTATACCAGGTTCTTTTTACATGATGCAGTTCATAAGCAGAGAGGAAAATATCTGAGCAAGCTATAGCAGTTGCACAGATTCCAGTGGCAAACTAGTCATCAGGAGAGGCTTCACCAGGGAGGTGAGGGATGACCAGGTCTTAAAAGAGTAGGAATTGACCAAAGTGACTGGAGTATAAAAGTATTTTATGAAGAGAGAATGATAACTGTGTAAAAGTGAAGAGGATGTGGAGAGAATCTTCATCTTTGTATGGAGCCCTATTTATGGCTGTTAATCAAGTGAAAGGGAGAGGAGGGAAATAGGAAGACCAAGCTGGGCAGCAGTGTGGGGTGCCTGGGTCCACACTCAGTAGGACTGGCCCAGGTTGCCTAGCAGGGATGTGGGGGAATCTGCTTTGATAAACCAGAGTAGCCCTCGCATGAAGAAGCCTCACCACAAGCCTCACCTAGGCACTTCTCAGAGCTTGAGATGCTTAGGAAACACTAAATATATATTATTAGGTAGGGTAAGATATGTGCATACACAGCTTTCCCACTGCCTCCTTTTTATATCAGTGAGGACATGGGGATCGATATAGGTTAAATGGCATAAGTAAGATTGTACAACTCCTTAGCAGCAAGATTAAGACTAGAAACTAGGAGATATAGTATCTTTATTTGAAGAGCTGATCATCTTTCAGGAAGATAAAAATAAAACACATAAACACACTGATATTAAAAAAAACACAAATGGAAGTTATACCATTTAAAATCTAGGTGTTGAAAAGTTGACTGAGTAAAGACAGGAACTAGGACATCTGGACATCTTCTTGGACCAAGTTAGTTTTTAAGCAGGTTTTGGTGAGGTGATGGACTTTGGAGGCATAGAAGGACTGGGAGAATGAGTTTCTGAATGGGGGAAATGTCGTACAATACTATTTCATGTATACACCCATTTGGTGGGTTTTATGGACAGGCAAGTTTAATACGGAGGAGACATGAGATAGAGACATGGGAGTCATATAGAAGGTCAAGCAGGTTGCTTTATCGGCTATGGAAATAGACAAGTTCAATTATCTGAGTTCAAAGGTCCTCCAGTAGTCATGTATGGATGTGATAGTTGGACCATAAAGAAGGCTGAGAGTTGAAGAATTGATGCTTTTGAACTGTGGTGTTGGAGAAGACTCTTGAGAGTCCCTTGGACTGCAAGGAGATCGAACCAGTCAATCCTAAAAGAAATCAATCCTGAATATTCATTCGAAGGACTGATGCTGAAGCTGAAGTTCCAATACTGTGGCCACCTGACGTAGAGTTGACTCATTAGAAATGACCCTGATAATGGGAAAGATTGAAGGCAGAAGGAGAAGGGGACAAGAAGACGAGACATGCTTGGCTGGCATCACTGACTCAATAGACATGAGTTTGAGCAAGCTCCAGGACTTGGTGAAGGAAGCCTGGCATGCTGCAGTCCATGAGATCACACAGAGTTGGACATGACTAAGTGACTGAACAATAGCAAAGTGTTCTCATCTATAAAATGAGGTTTAAGGTTCTTGACACATATAATTTATAGAGTCATTTTGTGATAATGGGTCCCTGGGTCTCCTTTTTTTAACTATTCATTGAATAAATACATGAATAAATAAGAGGGTTAACTTCAGGTGAGTTTTTTTTCAAGTCCATCTAGAAGGAATGGAAATGTGGCACTCACCAGTGGATTTAAGCATGATCTGGTAAAAGATAACTCACTGTCCATAATTGCCTCTGGTGTACCTTCCCTAGGAGGAGAAAGGAAAAGAGAGAGTTCCTAAGACACATGAGGGATGAGGACACTGTGATAAATCAAACAGAAAAAGGAAGAGGTGTTCCACAGTCTTTGGGCACCTATCCTTAATCTTCTGAGAATCACAGCTCCATGGAGAGAAAAGCATTTGATCCTTATATTCTATACTAGGAGCACCTAGAATTTTACTTCTCTTCTAACTAAATGGAAAGAAATCCTGAATCCATGTTTGGAATTTCAAGTAAAAGTGAGATGCTTTCTAGGTTTTGCTCTGAAACACCTAAATATTGCTCCTGTTTATTCTCTACCTTCAAGGAGAATCTGGAAGGCTCCAATCCTATAGGGACCCTGATGCCTTACCAGAAAATTTGAAAATATATTTTACATTATAAAATAGGACATAATTCCATCTAGTTTAAGGATTCTATGACTTGGCACTTTTAAGACCTAGTAAAATTTCATAGAGCAAAACAAAATAGAAACAAAAATGTAGAATTGGCCTAAGGTGGCTGTATTAGTTTGCCAGAGCTACTCTAACAAATTACCACAAACTAGGAGGTTTAAATAACAAGAATTTATTGTCTCTTAGTTCTGGAAGCTAAAAGTCTGAGATCAAGATGTCAGCACATTGGGTTCCTTATGAGGTTTGTGAGACAGAATCTGTCCCATGTTTGTCTGTTAGCTTCTGGTGGTTTGATTGCAATCTTTGGCATTCACTGGCTTAGAGACAGCACTCTCTTGTCTCTTCACCTCTTCTTCCCTTTGTATGTGTCTGTCTCTGTGTCCAAAATTCCCCCTTTTATAAGGATGCTGTCATATAAACACCACTCCTCCCCCATGCTTTCATTTTAGCCCCATCATCTGCAAAGTTGTTGTTGTTCAGTCATTAAGTTGTGTCTGACTCTTTGTGACCCCATGGAGTACAGCATGCCAGGCTTCCTTGTCCTCCACTATTTCCCAGAATCTGCCCAAACTCATGTCCATTGAGTCGGAGAGCCATCCAGCCATCTCATCCTCTGTCATCCTCTTCTCTTCCTGCCTTCAGTCTTTCTCAGCATCAGGGTCTTTCCCAATGAGTCAGCTCTTTGCATCAGGTGGCCAAAGTATTGGAGCTTCAGCTTCAGCATCAGTCCTTCCAACAAGTATTCAGTATTGATCTGTAAAGTCTCTGTTGCCAAATAAGATTCCATTCACAGGTGCTAGGGATTAGAGCTTCAACATCTTTTGGAGGGACTAAATTCAACTGATAACAATAGCCAACTCGTAATTTAGTTAAGGATATTCAGGAAAAAAAAAAAAACCTGAAGTCTGTTACCATCACTCTTTCAGAATGAAGATAAGTTAACACCAAAATTTTTAGGAATCTTATTAACTCACTGCAAAGGGCAGCCTTTCCCAGCAAGAGTAGCTGCAACCTTACATCAACCAACAAGAGTACATGGACTATGTGGCTCCTACTTCCTATTGTTCCCTGGGTTGATGGGGACTTTGACACAGGTGGGCAAGGATCTGTGGAAAGGGTTTCTTTGGTTCATTTTGTTGAGTACTGCTGAGACTTGCTTTGCAATCACATCAAACTGAGCTTTGAAACTACAGTTCTTACACGCAAATGAAATTCTCAAGTGGTACACTGTTCACACTTCACCTGAGATGATGTGAGACCTGGCTGGTTTCCTGTTTGTATTTTCTTCCTCAAATATGCTATGGGCTGTTTCTGTGAAACAGAAATTTGTTTTTGTAAACTCTCACTGCCCCTGCAGAGTTCTAACACATCTTTGTAGCATCTGAAATCCAAATTACAGCTTTGCATCTCCTTGCTTGGTTTAACAAAATGATATTCAACACCACTTTCCTTAGATGATGCATGAACAACTTTGAAGTTTTATAGAGAACTAAACTAACCACTATTCAAAGGCAATGATTGATCATAAGCAACCACTTCAATTCTGAGACTCCTCCCCCTTTCTCTTATTTGCAAGCTCACTGGGACCTACAGAACACTAACCACATTAACTGTGGATTGTTAGAGTTGATATTCATGACCAGTAATTGACCTGCTCAGAAACCTTATGCATAAGCAGAGGGTAGACTATAGACTATAAAATAGTTTTAAGAAAAAAGAAAAGGATGGGTAAAGATCATGGCTTACTTTTTTATATATATAATTTCTCCTATTTGTCATTTCTTTTTCAGAATTCTATCCCTTCACTCTTAGTGCTGTGCAAATTTCAGAGTTGAAACGTGAAAAGAAAATCTTTAAAGAAAGAAAAAAATAAAGAAATGTCAAGAGAGTCACACTGCAAGTGAAAAGATTGGGCTAGGTGGTTTGACCTCGTCTATGTCACTTTTTAGTTGCATAATTGAGGTCACAATATTTACTCACCTTAAGTCTCAGTTTCATCATTTATAAAATGAAATTAATAACATCTACTGAAGACTCTTGTGAAGATTAAAGTATCTCTGGTAAGGAGGGGAGTGGGATACGGAGAGGGCTTTCAAGAAGCAGACAGTAAATTTATTAATAATGTGCTTTTACCTAAAGATGAAGCTTGACCCAAATATCACAGAAATTGTGGTTCATGATAGCACTCCAAAAAAATCAAATTTCTTTCTGAATTGAGCAATTATGGAATACATTTTTTGAAAGAAATGATGTTTGCCTTCAACANGTCCCCTTCTCCTTCTGCCTTCAATCTTTCCCATTATCAGGGTCATTTCTAATGAGTCAACTCTACGTCAGGTGGCCACAGTATCTGTCTCTTATACACATCTATTATGGAACACATTTTTTGAAAGAAATGATGTTTGTCTTCAACAAGAGTAAAAAATAACCAAATATTCTTCGTATCAGACAACCAGAAGGATACTGCAACATGTCAAGTTATTCAAGGTCATCTAAGAAACTGGGAGTTGAATGTAATTTTCTGGCAGACTTGTAGGCTCAAAATGCTATTTGGTATTTAATATGGTTAAACTGTTGATTATCACAAAACTACATAAGAAATAAAATTTATCAGGTCCTTCAAAAGGTTACTTTCCATTCTAACCAGAAGCAAAATGTGCTTCTTGGCATTTGTAATTTCATTTTAGAATAGGGCAAAAGATGTGCTTTGATTTTACTGTTACAAGTGAATTAAAAATTTTTATTTGAAGAATAAAATTGTTGAACTGAATAAAATGTTAAATAGGATTTGAAGAATGTAGAAGATGTGATTAAAATATCAGGGGAGCTACCCACAAATTCACTCTCTGGGTTGCCTTTCTTCCTAGCACTAAATGCACTTCTGACTGGAACATTTGGAGGATTTCACCTTGGCAGCAGTTTTCAAAGGCGTTTTTCCTGACTTATTTGAACAAGTTGTATGATAAAATCTCATCTTTCATAGAAAAGTCCTGATTCTTCAAGGAAGACTTCTTAGTCATATATAAGGCATCTCACATTCCTCCATGAACACTGACACATGAACTCAGGGACCTGGATTCTATATAATATAATGACTTCTCTCTATGATCTTGTCACCTAACTGGGTAAGCCAGATGTTGGTGAAAGACCCGATCAGGTTGCCTCATCAGGAAGTCACAATATTATAGGGAAATCTGTATACATAGCAGAGTAAAAAGGGCTTCCCAGGTGGCACAGAGGTAAAGAATCTGCCTGCCAATGTGGGGGATGCAAGAGACCTGGATTGGATCCCTGAGTCAGGAAGTTCCCCTGCAGTAGGAAATGGCAATCCACTCCAGTTTTCTTGCCTGGAAAATTCCATGGACAGAAGAGCCTGTCAGGCTACAGTCCATGAGATCTCAAACAGTCAGACATGATTGAGCAACTGAGCACAGCAGAGTAAACAAGACCCTTCACTACAATTCCCAGATATCTCTGTTCCCATATCCTTCTCTACATCATAGTCCTAGAGCTGAAACAAGAGGCAGTGGCCCTAGGAGAAGGCATCAGCCTGTTCTAGATTAAATCACAGCACTGCCACTTACTCAGGTGCATGACTTTAGAAAGGCCTGCGTGGCTCTGAGCCTCAGTATCCTCCATCAGGGAAACCAATATCTACTTCATGGGGATTATTCTAAAATTAAGTTTGGTAACATAAGTGTAAGGTACCTGGCACATAAAAGCACCTACTCTCATACTACCTGAAGAAGACAATGATCTTGGAGCTAATAAACTAGATTCAATTTGAGCTGTTTTGTTTCATCCTTAGTTTAATTCAACGTTGTACTCAGTAGTCATCAAGCATTAAAGAAAAAAAAGTAGACCTTGTTTTTGCTTTCTAGGAGCCAATCACCTAACCACAGACAGCACACAGATAAAATATTATTTAATATGTATTTTAAGATCTGCTGTGGGTATGATATTAAGTTATCTGAAGGTTCTTGCTTCAGTANTTGGAGCTAATAAACTAGATTCAATTTGAGCTGTTTTGTTTCATCCTTAGTTTAATTCAACGTTGTACTCAGTAGTCATCAAGCATTAAAGAAAAAAAAAGTAGACCTTGTTTTTGCTTTCTAGGAGCCAATCACCTAACCACAGACAGCACATAGATAAAATATTATTTAATATGTATTTTAAGATCTGCTGTGGGTATGATATTAAGTTATCTGAAGGTTCTTGCTTCAGTGAAGGTTGCAATTAGTGGTGGAGGAAGACAGAAGGCAGGGTTGTGTTTATCCTTGGAGGGCCTGGTGTAATTTGTATGCGTACACAGAACATTACAGACATAGTTTATCTTGTTGCAGTTCTTTGCGGTGTACTTCTCGTTTGAGATGAATGGTACTTGATGCTAAGGCTCATTAAATAGATGTCAGCAGGTGACAGCTACCACTTACTAAGCCCTTACTCTGAGCCAGGCTGTGTGCTGAGCACTGTGAATATATTGTTTAAATCCCAGAACAAACCTGTGAGGTAGAGTTATTATCACCATTGCACAGACGACGAAACACAGTCTTAGAGCCGTTCACTGATACGCCTCAAGGCTACAGCTAATAAGCGACAGGTTGGGATTGAAACGTAGATCTGTCTGCTTCCAGTCTTTTTTCCCCTAAACCTCCACGTTCTACTTTCTCATCTCTGTGTACTTCACACTAGAGGTCATATAGTTGCTGCTGCTCCTAAGTCACTTCAGTCGTGTCCGACTCTGTGTGACCCCACAGACGGCAGCCCACTGGGCTCCGCCATCCCTGGGATTCTCCAGGTAAGAACACTGGAGTGGGTTGCCATTTCCTTAGTGCTCCAAAATACTTATTCATAGATTGATTATACAGAAATAAGTTGCTGGCCTATTCAACATTGCTCAGGCCTATTTTGGAGTTGTTTTATCCATTTGTGTGAGATTTCATAGCAAAGATTTTGTTGATTTGTTGCAATCCCACTTTTAAATGTAACTTCAAATGCTCTTGTCTAAGACTCACAGAACATGGCTCTTTTACTCAGGTCTCCAAATTATATAAAGCATTTGCTAAGCATTGTTAGGACCTTTTGGGATCTCCCCTGATGATCTTACATTGGAATAATTTTGCAATCTTCCCTTCTTTAGGCTATGAGTAAGATTGCAAGAAAGACTATGCTATTTTTATGATTGTTGTTGTTACAGAAAAAGAATGTTAGGCAAGTCTGCAAGCTCTAAAACAAGCTAAATGGATCAAGAATACAGTTCCAGCCTTTGAGAGTGTCTAATCTAAAACCACAAATGGATATAACATGGCACTGACTTGCGTTGTTCCTCTAGCAGTTACAGACATCATTCAATGTCTGTAAAACTTAAAACTGAAAGAGTTTTTTTCTTTTTTTAATGTATTTTTATTTTATTTTATTTTATTTTTTTATGGCCACATCACTAGGCATGCAGGATTGAACCTGGATCCCCTGCAGTGAAAGCTTGGAGTCCTAATCATCCCTGGACTGCCAGGGATGATTCACTTTTGTCAGTTAGAGTGAGAGAGAAAGAAAAAAATTTCTAAAAAAGGTAGCAATGAAGAAGGGAGGAAAGGAGCAGGACTAGTTAAGCCTTTAAAATTCACTGAAATGTTTCTGGCTGTTTTATCAATATTTATTAATAACCATCAGTCTAAGATTGACATCTCTAGTAACAGGTCAAAGTGTTAGTCGTTCAGTTGTGTCTGACTCTTCTGACCCCATGGACTGTAGCCCACTAGGCTCCACTATCCATGGGATTCTCTAGGTAAGAATACTGGAGTGGGTAGCCATTCCCTTCTCTAAGAGATCTTCCTGACCCAGGGATCAAACCCAGGTCTTCAGCATTGCAAGCAGATTCTTTATCATCTGAACCACCAGGGAAGCCCAGTGAATATGTTTATATCAAATGGGAATACATGAAATGCATAGCAAAATCAAAAAGAAGTAATTTCGGATTATNTTTTTTTTTTTTTAAGTTCCTCAGAGAGTTCTAAATAGAATCTTATATCCAAACATAATGGAAGAAAGAAAATATTTCTCTGCTCTTATACATACTCATTGGAGAAGGCAATGGCACCCCACTCCAGTACTCTTGCCTGGAAAATCCCATATATGGAGAAGCCTGGTGGGCTGCAGTCCATGGGGTCTCTAAGAGTCGGAAAAGACTGAGCAATTTCACTTTCATTTTTTACTTTCATGCCTTGGAGAAGGAAATGGCAACCCACTCCACTGTTCTTGCCTGGAGAATCCCAGGGACGGGGGAGCCTGGTGGGCTGCCATCTATGGGATCTCACTGAGTCAGACATGACTGAAGAGACTTAGCAGCAGCAGCAGCAGCAGCATATCA
>SJYW01002294.1:235838-254140 GCA_006410735.1 Raphicerus campestris | reverse complement strand
AGTGCACTAACCCTGAGTGCCCTGTCTCATGCATCGAACCTGGACTGGCAATCTATTTCACATATGGTAGTATACATTCTTATCTCTTTTAAGGCTCACCTGATTAGATCAGGCCCACTCAGAAAACTTTTTCCCATTTGATTAACTCAAAGTCATTCCCACTGGAAATGTATTACATCTGGGAAATTCCTTTGCCATATAACACAGCACTCACAGACGTGATGGACCATCTTATTCACAAAGTTCTACCTACACTCAAGGAGAGAGGATTATACAAGTCACAAATACTGGAGCAGGGGAGGGGGGTGGGCAAAAATCTTGGAGATTATTTCAGAAGGTCGTTTACCTACAAGAGTAGGGACCAAAGGAAATAGGGCTCATTGTGTCCCAAAGGCTTTGCTGATAAGGGTCCAATCATGTCTGGTTACTAATTTTTGCTTTGCACGTTTGTGTGTGCTTAATTGGAATATAACTGCGTTACCATGCTGTGTTAGTTTCTGCTGTACAATGAAATGAATCAGTCATTATATGCATATATTCCCTCCCTTGTGGATCTCCTCCCCTTGCCTCATCCCACCCCTCTAGGTCATCACAGAGCAATGAGTTCAGCTTCCTGTGCTTTATAGCAGGTTCCCACCATCTACGGTACATGTAGCAGTTCTTATTTTTAAGAAAACTTCACACGCTAGGCAACTCCAAGAATTATTTAGAAAAATAACATCAAAATTATATGGTATGATGTAATAGTGCCTGTATCTTTTAATGATGGTATAATTTAGCATTATGTATAAAAATCTAAATATAAAAATCAGTGTTAAAATATTTGCATTTAAGAATCTGTGCTTATTTTGAATTTAATTATTTGTGCTATTTATAAAAATTAGGCTTATTAGAATAACAAGTCAACTTTGCAGTTTCAAGTTAAAATGAGTATTGAGTCATTGCTTTAGACCTGTAATTTTAGATTGAAATCTTACTTGGAACATTTAGGAGACTTTAATGTTGACCAGATCTGTAAATTTAATTTATTTGATTTCTAAGAATTACTTAAGTTCTTAGGAAGTGTGTTAAGTCATATGACTAAGGTACTTAATAAAGGAAATAAAAATATATGACATTAATAAATGTGGCTAAATGTTCAAGGAATTTAATTAGGTTGTAAAGTCTTCCTTCAAAATAATTATAAACTTATCACATTTATGGATAGATTAATAAAATTTATAAACATATAAGCTTAAGAAAAACAAGGGTTTCGAGTGAGTGGAATACTAATTTTGCACCACAATAACCTTCAATAGTTCTTTTCTGGGCATAAAAATTGCCCTCAAGAACATAAAAATATTCATTTCTATTAAATTTCATCTCTACTATTTTGTATGACCTTTGTCAAGTCACTTGACTTGTCTTAACTTCAGTTTATCATTAGCAACATGGAGTCATCATGTTAACATGCAGGGTGGTCCTATAGAGTAAATGAGATACTTTGCATGAAGTGCTTGACATATTTAGAACCTTAATAATAAAAGCTTAAAGAAAAAAAATTCAGTTCTTTTACCAAACATAAGGGAAGCAGCTTTGTTTATATTCCATCCGGCCACCAACAGTTTAAACTTCAATCCTCCATATACTTTCTCCAGTTCAGTTCAGTTGTTCAGTTGTGTCTGACTCTTTGTGACCCCATGGACAGCAGCACCAGGCTTCCCTGTCCATCACCAGCTCCTGGAGCTTGCTCAAACCAATGTCCATTGAGTTGGTGATGGCCTCTAACAAGCATATTCTGTCATCCCCTTCTCCTCCTGCCTTCAATCTTGTCCAGCATCAGGGTCTTTTTCAGTGAGTAGGTTCTTCACTTCAGGTGGCCAAAGTATTGGAGTTTCAGCTTCAGCAACAGTCCTTCCAATGAATGTGCAGAACTGATTCCATTTAGGATGGATTGGTTGGATCTCCTTGCAGTCCAAGGGATTCTCAAGGATCTTTTCCAATACCACAGTTCAAAAGCATCAATTCTTCAGCACTCAGCTTTCTTTATGGTCCAACTCTCACACCCATACATGACTACTGGAGAAACCATAGCTTTGACTATATGGACCTTTGTTGGCAAAGTAATGTCTCTGCTTTCTAATATACTGTCTAGGTTGCTCATAGTTTTTCTTCCAAGGAGCAAGTGTCTTTTAATTTCATGGCTGCAGTAACCATCAGAAGTGATTTTGCAGCCCAAGGAAATAAAGTCTCACTGTTTTCATTGTTTCCCCATCTATTTGTCGTGAAGTGATGGGACCAGATGTCATGATCTTCATTTTCTGAATGTTTTTAAGCCAGTTTTTTCACTCTCCTCTTTCACTTTCAACAAGAGGCTCTTGAGTTGCTCTTTGCTTTCTGCCATAAGGGTGGTGTCCTCCGCATATCTGAGGTTATTGATATTTCTCCCAGCAAACTTGATTTCAGCTTGTGCTTCATCCAGCCGGCATTTTGCATGACGTACTCTGCATATAAGTTAAATAAGCAGAGTGACAATATACAGCCTTGACGTACTCCTTTTCCTATTTGGAACCAGTCTGTTGTTCCATGTCCAGTTCTAACTGTTGTTTCCTGACTTGCATATAGGTTTCTCAAGAGGCAGGTCAGGTGGTCTGGGATTCCCATCTCTCTCAGAATTTTCCACAGTTTATTGTGATCCACACAGTCAAAGGCTTTGGCATAGTCAATAAAGCAGAAATAGATGTTTTTCTGGAACTCTCTTGCTTTCTCCATGATCCAGTAGATGTTGGCAATTTGATCTCTGGTTCCTCTGCCTTTTCTAAAACCAGCTTGAACATCTGGAAGTTCACAGTTCACATATTGCTGAAGCCTGGCTTGGAGAATTTTGAGCATTACTTGACTAGCGTGTGAGATGAGTGCAATTGTGAGATGAGAGCATTCTTTGGCATTGCCTTTCTTTGGGATTGAAATGAAAACTGACCTTTTCCAGTCCTGTGGCCACTGCTGAGTTTCCCAAATTTGCTGGTATATTGAGTGCAGCACTTTCAAGCATCATCTTTTAGGATTTGAAATAGCTCAACTGCAATTTCATCACCTCCCCTAGTTTTGCTTGTGGTGATGCTTCCTTCCTAAGGCCCACTTGACTTTGTAGTCCAGGATGTCTGGCTCTTAGGTGAGTGATCACATCATTATGGTTTTCTGGGTCATTAAGATCTTTTCTGTATAATTCTGTGTATTCTTGCCACCTTTTCTTAATATCTTCTGCTTCTGTTAGTTCCATACCATTTCTGTCCTTTATTGAGCCCACCTTTGCATGAAATGTTCCCTTGGTACCTCTAATTTTCTTGAAGAGATCTCTAATCTTTCCCATTCTACTGTTTTCCTCTATTTCTTTGCACTGATCACTGAAGAAGGCTTTCTTATCTCTCCTTGATATTCTTTGGAACTCCGCTTTCAAATGGGTATATCTTTCCTTTTCTCCTTTGCCTTTAGCTCCTCTTCTTCTCTCAGCTTTTTGTAAGGCCTCCTCAGACGACCATTTTGCCTTTTTGCATTTCTTTTTCTTGGGGATGGTCTTGATCCCTGCCTCCTGTACAGTGTCACAAATCTCCTCCATAGTTCCTCAGGCACTCTGTCTATCATATCTAATGCCTTGAATCTATTTGTTACTTCCATATAATTGTATTTATATAATTATACAGTTGTATATAATTGTATATAATTATACAAATATATATGCACAATATATATAATTATACACAATATATACAATTATATATATACAATATATACAATTATATATGCAATGCATATACAGTTACATATAATTTTATTTATACTTCCATAAATACTTACAATTCTGTATAATTGTAAGGGATTTGATTTAGGTCATACCTGAATGGTCTAGTGGTTTTCCCTACTTTAATCAATTTAAGTCTGAATTTTGCTATAGGAGTTCATGATCTGAGCCACAGTCAGCTCCCGGTCTTGTTTTTGCTGACTATATAGACCTTCTCCCTCTTTGGCTGCAAATAATATAATCAATCTTATTTTGGTATTGACTATCTGGTGATATCCATGAGTAGAGTCAACTCTTGTGTTGTTCCAAGAGGGTGTTTGCTATGACAAGTTCATCCTCTTGCCAAAACTCTGTTAGCCCTTTCCCTGCTTTAATTTGTACTCCAAGGCCAAACTTGCCTGGTAATCCAAGTATCTCTTAACTTCCTATACTTTTGCATTCCAGTCCCCTATGATGAAAAGGACATCTTTTTTTTTTTTTTTTTTTGTTTTAATTCTAGAAGGTCTTGTATGTCTACATATGTCTACATAGATCCATTCAACTACAGCTTCTTCAACTTTAGTGGTTGGGGCAATAGACTTGGATTACTGTGATACTGAATGGTTTGCCTCGGAAACAAAAAGATTATTGTCATTTTTGAGATACACTTTCTTAGCTAGCAGTTAGTTTGTTACCTTTCAAGGCACAAAGGATGCTTAAAGAGTTAATTTTAATGCCAGAGGAGGTTGACCACACCCATTAGATCTTCCCCAGAAAGTAGGTTCAGGGCATACATGTTCAGTGAACTCTTTTTGATCCCAGGACTGTAGTCCGCCAGGCTTCTCAGTCCATGGGATTCTCCAGGCAAAAATAGTTTAGTGGGTTGCCATTGCCCTCCTCCAGGGGATCTTCCCAATCCAAGGATCAAACTTTTATGTCTTAGGTCTCCTGCACTGGTTGGCAGATTCTTTACCACTAGCACCACCTGGGCTTTCCTGGGTGCTCAGCGATGAATCCATTTGCAATGCAAGAGCTGCAGGGGAGGTGAGTTTGCGGACAGAGGAGCCTAGCAGGCTACAGTCCATAGCCTTGCAAAAAGTCAGGTATGACTGAAGTGGCTTAGCACGCATGCGTGCCACCTGGGAAGCCCAGCTGCAGGGAAGTATTAGCAAACCAATGTCCCATTTCAGGCTCCAAGGACTTTATGCAGCCAGTGTTTCTGTGCCAATATCCAGGGCCAAATGACTGGAATGAGATTTAAAACACTAGGGGAAGGGAGAAGTTAGTATTCCCTCTAGACCAATAGTCGCCCGGTGAAATGTCACTATATTTGTGTCAGAAGGAACAGAGGAATGCAGTCCTGTCTGGGCAAAGTGCACACGGAAAACCCAGAGGAGAGCAGACCCAATCCTCCACGTGACTTGAGCGTACTATGGTTAGTATAGACAATCCACTTTTCTCTGAGTGTTTATGTTAATATTTGAAAAACATAGTTTTGAAGAAAAAAGTGTAAAATGAATTCTTTTGAGCACCTATAAAATTTTTTAAATGTGTCTAATCTCTTGAAAAACTGCAATGATTTTTGATGGTAATTCTGAAGGGATGCAAACACAAATTAAAACAGTATGTGAGAAAGTAGACAGAGAGACAGAGATGGAAACGAGGAATAGAAGAGAGTGTGTGTATCTCAGAGAAAACAGAGGGACAGATTCCCAGAGAAGCTGTGAAACAAGACCTAGATACAAAGACAAACAAGAAGACACGCTATTGAACACCAAGAGACCTAACGCGGAAAGCTAATGGGACAAAAAGTAAGGGAAGATGCTGAAGAAAAAATATTTTGTGGATGAAAAATTAATCAATTAATGTATGGAAAAAAGATGGAAAATTTTGTTCAAGCCCAATTGAGCGTTATAACCCAAGAAGAGAGTCTCGGAAATCTCCAGGAACTGATCTGCCCATTAGATATCATAGCAGAGTCATACAGAGAACTGGACATATTACATGACATATTACTGACAGTTGATACAATCCAGGTCTCCATGTACAAAAAGAGTGGTAGGTCATGGGTCGTTGTGACCCCTTCCAAAATTAAGCAGGAAGGTTATCACCGCAGGAGTCATCTTGTGATGCTGGGAGAAGGTTGCTGTTTGTGGTTGAGCCGGTATTTCTGTCAATGGGGATGCATAAGGCACAGTGGAGGGGAGAGAGGACGCCAAAGGGCAGAGAAAATTTTTTCACGTCCATATTTTCCTTGACTTGCTTTAGAATTTCATCGATATGTAATTTCCAAGGATCTGAAGAAGCCGCTGGAGGACCGGGTAGGGGGAGGGGGGAAGAAAAGGAAGACACCACCGAGCAACATTCAATTAAGTCAATATTTATTTTGTGCCCACCAGGAACATAGCAACCTTCTGGAACTAAAGTGGAAATGAATTTAATTCTCTCCTGTTCTGAGGGGTGGGTAAGTTCAAGTCTGTGGTGCCGCCTGAGGCTGAGGCGTGAGTACGTGCAAATCCACAGTGCACTCTGCTGCATCTGGCAATTCTCTGCCTCCAGGGCTGCCCTACAACCCTCTCTTCCACCGACTTCGTGGTGGAAAAACAAATATCTAAAGAGAGACAAAGATGAAACCATTATAAAAATTTATTTTTGAACTTGTAATATCAGGCCTAAAATAAGTGTTACTTAATAGTGAAACCATATTTCTTAATTAAATATAAAAAATTGAAATCTAGATATTGAAAACTAATGTTTAAATTTTTTTAAAACATTGTTTTAAATGTTTTAAAACATTGAACCAGAGACAGTTTTCATTAGGCTCCCCTCTAAACACACACAATGTGCTGACATATATGATATTGTGCAGTATTTATAAAACAAACCTCTCTTTCCTTAAAAAAAAAAATCAGCCAAGAATTATTTCTTAGGAATGTCGGAGTACACAAACACATATCTGATCAAAATGTCTCTGAAGGCCCTACAGAAAGGAAAATGTAGTTTTGTTACATGACTCATGGTGTCCATAAGACAAAAATAAAGCAGAGGTTTAGAAGAAACACAACTATTCTGGCAGTCTGGCAGTGGGATCTACAAAACAGACTTGCAAGGGAAGGACACCACCCTCAAAACTCATTACACCTTACTAGGGAATCCACACACCCATTTCAACCAACTCATCTGCTAAACAAACCTAAAAGAAAGTATGCATGGCAAAATAACTTAAGGAAATACTAACTTACCTTTATTCTTCTTACATTTTCCTACATCACAGCCAGACCCCTGAGACTGTTGCAGAGTGAAAAATAGAAGATGCTTAAAATAAAGAGTTATTTGTGTTGTGTAAAAGAGAGAACTTTTGAAGTTGAAGAAACTATGCAACTGGAGGATGATGGTAGAGAGAGCAACTTTAAGGAACTTGGGAAGAGGGCGCTAGGTCTCTCAGACTACAAAGAAGAAAAAGTCAAAGTGAGGACATCACATAGAACTAGGGCTGAGTAATCCTTGGGCACCTTAATGTCTCCAAGTCTCTGCTCTTGCCGTTTATAAAAAATGAGATAAAAGTAGCACTTAATTCATAAGGTACTGTAAGTTCTGAGGATTAAGTGGATATAAAGCTCAGTGCCTGCAATAAACATTGGTGCACATGTGTCTTTCTGAATTACGGTCTTCTCACGGTATGTGGCCAGTAGCGGGATTGCTAATCCGTCTGATAGTTCTATTTTTAGGTTTTTAATGAACCTTCATGCTGTTCTCCATAGTGGCTATACCAATTTACATTCCCACCAACAGTGCAAGAAGGTTCCATTTTCTCCACACCCTCTTTATTTATTTTTTGTAGCTTTTTTGATGATGGCCATTCTGACTATTGGAGGGAGGCTTAAGAGGGACGGGACACATGTACACATACAGCTGATCTACTTAATTGTACAGCAGAAACTAACACAACCTTGTAAAGGAATTATACTCCAATTTTAAAAAATTCAAAAATAAAAATAAAGTTCAGTTTCTGGAACATAAATGTTCAATAATGGTTGTTACTTTTAGTCAATTTGAAAAATAAATTTATGAGAGTGATACACAAAGCTTCTAGCCATTGCACAAACACAACCATTGCAAAGAGGGAACTATCATTGGTTATGCACATTATTTACCTGATAAAAATAAATTATTTATAGTTCTTCAAGAGATTTACCACTACCTTTTGCAGGAAAAATATGAGCATGTGCTCAAGAAAAACACCAACCATCTTCTACAACCTTGCCAATAGAGAGCCACTGAGATCAACATGTCTAATATACCTCCAATCCACGAAGAAGAATAATAGAAAAAAATTCAAAGTACTTAATACACCAATGGCTTTTACAAAATCAACTGCCACCCTTATCCTCTTTTAGTCCTCCCTTCCTTCAGTACTATCACATCTGAGGCTAAAGATATTTATAATTCTCTGGTGACTAACCATAACAAACTTTTGACAAGCAGGCTAGTAAACTTGATAAAAGTATCTTAATACAACAGATATACTTCTCAAATGGAATGTGGGAGGGGAGAGGACACTTTAATTTTTGATAAGCTAAAATAGCACCTTAAAAATGGAATGATCCTACATAGGGATTTAACAGGAGAGCTAATTTCAGGTCAAATACGTCTCTAGCTATGAGGCAAGCGGGTTTGTATTTGCATTAGATTTCTCATTAGAAATCTTAGCATGATCTTCGGGTCTCCTCATTCTTGCACTCTTCTATCCTGCCCAAATCATTTGTAACTAGTCTCAGACGAGTTGCCCAATAGTCCATGATGGGAGGAAAAAAAAAAAAAATCATGACTTAACAATTCAGCAAACATTTCCTCAGCCTTTGCTTTAAACCCAGTAGCAAGGACATAGAGATGGACAGAGTTCTTGCTATCAGCCCCTTCTCAAAACCACAGCACAGCCTTCCCCAGCCTCTAACAAGGTCACTGAGTCCTGCCCGCCACCTGAGCCGTTTCTGTGGCTCCAGCCACCTCCAAGTATGGCTTGGCATTTTGCCTTCCTGTGTGGCTGCAGAGCAGCTATGACTCAAGATTTCTGAACTTGTGAGGGTTAGCCTTCTCCAGAAAAGAGAAACTCAAACAAGAGTTTCCTCCAAAGACTCTATTTTGCAAAATAAGGCTTTATTTTTTCACTGCCATTTCAGTTCTTGTTCTAGAAGTCCTCATGTTTCTCTAAACCATTCTTAGGAGGAGTTTGCCTAATGGACAATCCTGTTTCCTTGGGGATGGAAGCTATTATTCAGAGTGCATTTTTAGGGGCTGGTGTTCTGTGACCTACAGACAGACTTCCCTGTGGACACCCTTAGGGATTTCTGAAGTCCACTTACCCGTTACCTTGTGCCCAACTCCAGGGAACTGAGCTGCAAAAAGTTAAACCATCTAAACCCTAAGGACAGATCTTGGGCAGCTAGTACTCACTGAATAAAGGAACAAAACATTCAGTCATTTATTCAATGAGTACTTAACACGTGCACGCTGTGTCAGACAAAGTGTTAAATCCTGAAGCTGGGGAGATAGGAGGGAGTAAGCCATATTATCAAGGAGCACACAGTCTCAAAAGGAAAACAAGGAGGAAGCAAATAATTATAAGTGATATAGTAGAAATATCCAAAAACCTAATGGGAACACTGAGAGAGAGGCAAGGTTTGGCTATGAAAGCTAGGGTGGGCGTCACAGAGGAGGTGATACTGGAGAGGAGTTGAAAAATGAGATGGGGGGTACTAGATGGACAAAATGGCCAGTCGGTGAAGGGCAGTGAATGCAAATACAGAAAGTTCCCCATATACCAATCTTCAAGTTGCAAACTTTCAAACATGTGAACACGCATCTGATTCCAGCAAGGAATCAAAAGCTGTGTCATTAACATCAGGGATGAGTGAAATTGCAGCTGACCCTCTATCTCCTCTTGCTGATGATCCTTCAGCTCTACCATCTCCCACCTTTTCTTCCTCTTCCNGTGTCACAGAGGAGGTGATACTGGAGAGGAGTTGAAGAATGAGATGGGGGGTACTAGATGGACAAAATGGCCAGTCGGTGAAGGGCAGTGAATGCAAATACAGAAAGTTCCCTACATACCAATCTTCAAGTTGCAAACTTTCAAACATGTGAACACGCATCTGATTCCAGCAAGGAATCAGAAGCTGTGTCATTAACATCAGGGATGAGTGAAATTGCAGCTGACCCTCTGTCTCCTCTTGCTGATGATCCTTCAGCTCTACCATCTCCCACCTTTTCTTCCTCTTCCAGTCAGTAACTCTTCCTGTCCTTTGATTCAGTGTCAGCCCCTGTATGCCAGCTGTTGTACTGTATTACTGTACTTTTCAAGGTACAGTACTGTAAGATTAAAAATGCCTATTTTTTGTTTTTATGTATTATTTGTGTGAAAAGTGTTAAAAGCCTATTACGGTACAGTAATCCATAGCCAGTCGTGTGACTTGGGTACCTAGACTAACTCTGTTGGCTGTGCTGGGCTGTGCCCAGTTGCTGTCACGTACAAGCAATTAAACTTACAAATGCACTCTGAGAAGAGAACGCCTTCATTTGTAGGGGACCTACTGTACATACATTTCAGGCAGAGGGAGCAGCCTATGCAAAGGCCCAAGATATAAAAGAACATGGATGGCACAGTAACCTTCTAATATGTTGCTTAGGAGTTTGTCCATTTTTTTAGAGGCCCAAAATGGCAAATGGAATTAATCTTGAAGGCCTGCTGCCTCTTGCCGGTCTTTGTATGCAGTATGTGCTCAGTCATTCGGTCATGTCCAGCTCTGTGACCCCATGGACAGTAGCCCGCTAGGCTCCTCTATTACATGGAATTTTTCAGGCAAGAATACTGGAGCATGTTGCCTTTTCCTACTCCAGGGGAATCTTCTCAACCCAGGGATGGAACCTGTGTCTCTTGTGTCTCCTGAATTGGCAGGCAGATTCTTTACCATGGAGCCACCTGGGAAGCCCCAGTATTCAAACAATCTATTACACGTGAGAAAGACAAGACTGACATGCATGGTGCCTATTTGCAATCTAAGCACAGACCATCTTGAGCCCCTGAAGAGTGTTGTTACTCTGGAGACTACCGTGTCTAAATGTATCCTTCTTGCCACCCCAGTTGGGAAAGCTTCTTTAGGATCTAGCCTGGCCTCAGGAGCATATCCTGGGACCATGAACGATGCTCTATCTTTCCAGCCACTTACATCATTACATGAAAGAGGTCCATAGGTTCTGAATTATGATACCCGCCCTTGAGGAGAAAGTATAAACTGAAGGGGAGGGAATGAGAACAAATAAGTATGAAGAGTATAATAAATGCCATTGATGGTACACTCTTAAAACATAAAAGAAAAAAGAACAGCAAGACTTCCCTGATGGTAAGAAAACTTCATTGTATAGATTATAAAAGATACTTGCCTGATGAGTGGCAGTCTGAGAGGTGAAGGGTATTTGCAGATGAGGAACCATCTGAGCTCATAGCATGTGATGTGTGAGAGTCAGCAGCCTATTCAGTGAACAGCAAAACGGTTTGGTATTTCCAGAGTTGTGAAGGACCAGGGCCAGGGGCAGACATACAGCAACAAGGGCATTCTGGGTAACTGTGCAGGGCCTTGTATAAGAGCTGTTTCTTAGACACACCTGAGGAGGTAAGGGGGAAAACCTTCTAAGTCAGAGAAACTAGGAAGAAAGCCAGTGAGACATTCAGAGCAAAGAAATTGAGCCAGAAATTAGGGCTAATAAGAGTATCGACTCTCTGTCCTCCTGCCTGGATGAAATACAGAAGTCCAGGCTTGAGTCCAGGTGCTTTCACAAACAGTCCTGACCCTGTGACTGTGGGAACACCTCCAGCACCTCCAATCTGGCCGAACTGCCAGTGCCCTCTAGTGGTGGCTCACTTGATGGCTGGACGACACAAACCATCCAGTTCACCCAAGTACCTGTCATGTGCTGGCTTCCATGACAGGTGCTGGAGCCACAGGTCTTTAAGACACTGATTTCTCACTCAGGCTCACATTTTAGGGTGTGAGACACTGAAATGACCGCATCCAAATAATAGTGTGTGAAAGTGTCATTCGCTCAGTCAGGTCCAAGTCTTTGTAACCCCATGGACTGTAGCCCGCTAGGCTTCTCTCTCCATAAAATTTTCCAGGCAAGAATACTGCAGTGGGTTGCCATTCCCTTCTCCAGGGGATCTTCCTGACCCAAGGATCGAACACAAGTCTCCCACACTGCAGGCAGATTCTTAATTGTCTGAGTGGTCAATGCCAAAAAAAAATGCAATCAGATANAAACGGTTTGGTATTTCCAGAGTTGTGAAGGACCAGGGCCAGGGGCAGACATACAGCAACAAGGGCATTCTGGGTAACTGTGCAGGGCCTTGTATAAGAGCTGTTTCTTAGACACACCTGAGGAGGTAAGGGGGAAAACCTTCTAAGTCAGAGAAACTAGGAAGAAAGCCAGTGAGACATTCAGAGCAAAGAAATTGAGCCAGAAATTAGGGCTAATAAGAGTATCGACTCTCTGTCCTCCTGCCTGGATGAAATACAGAAGTCCAGGCTTGAGTCCAGGAGCTTTCACAAACAGTCCTGACCCTGTGACTGTGGGAACACCTCCAGCACCTCCAATCTGGCCGAACTGCCAGTGCCCTCTAGTGGTGGCTCACTTGATGGCTGGATGACACAAACCATCCAGTTCACCCAAGTACCTGTCATGTGCTGGCTTCCATGACAGGTGCTGGAGCCACAGGTCTTTAAGACACTGATTTCTCACTCAGGCTCACATTTTAGGGTGTGAGACACTGAAATGACCGCATCCAAATAATAGTATGTGAAAGTGTCATTCGCTCAGTCAGGTCCAAGTCTTTGTAACCCCATGGACTGTAGCCCGCTAGGCTTCTCTCTCCATAAAATTTTCCAGGCAAGAATACTGCAGTGGGTTGCCATTCCCTTCTCCAGGGGATCTTCCTGACCCAAGGATCGAACACAAGTCTCCCACACTGCAGGCAGATTCTTAATTGTCTGAGTGGTCAATGCCAAAAAAAAATGCAATCAGAGATAGTCATAAGACAAAGAGTTTGTATAGAAAAAGGGAGCTAATAATGCAGAGTCAATTCACCCTGAAGATAGTTGGCAATGAATCTTAATTTGTAGGAGATGTCACACTTTGCTGCTTCAATTCTGGCAATGTTCTGAAGTCGCTAATTATATTGAGCTATTCCAGATCACATATTGCACAAAGATGAACATGGGAAAGTACTTGCTTCATCTATATCTGAGGCGGAAAAAAACACTCCAAATAAATAAATCCATGGCAATCAAATGTAACTGTAGCTCATACTAGGTAATAAGTGTACCTTTGCAGATAGATATGCTTTATAACTGCCCAAGGGGAATACTTGAATCTTTTTTTAATAATCATTCCCCAGAGGATCTGTTTTTCAAAGTATTTTTAAATCTTGAGTTAATCTTCAGGGGAACACTTCAGTATTTTTTCCATTTTATATTTTATAATGTCAACATGTGAATCAACTTTGCACTTTGTTGACTTTCTTCAAAACTTTATCTCCAGCCCAGATGACATTCCTATGTTCATTTTTCTGTATCACTTAAGGCCACACATCTCTCTACTTATACCAGAGAACAGCAGCATCAGGTTTGACTTCTCTTTTCTTCAACTAAGCTTCCATTAATTCCTCTTGATATTACATCTTACATGCTTCTCAAATCTGTCTACCTCTCTCTGACCTCCCTGCCTCTACTGCTGTTCAAGTCTCCTAAATAGTCCTCTGGACATCTTTTTTTTTTTTTTTTAGTATATATTATTCTCCCACTGGAAGTCATTCAATTAACCACCATTCCCTTTAAGTGAAAGTTCAGTAAAAAGTATCTAAAATTTCTTGTAAAGTCCTTCCTGATCTGTCTTCTGCTAAGCTCTCCTGCTTCAATTTCATTCTTTCCTTTTCCTTTCCTTTATCTCTTACCTTCCAATTATTAAAAAATGTTTTTTATGCCTCAAACACTCCATTCCTTTTCTAGAACATTCTCTTTTTAACCGGAGAGCTTTTATTATTACTTCAAGCTACATCTTGGATATTTTATTAGAATCATTCCTGGACCTTCTAAGTCCAGCTTTGAGTTCCTCCCCTGTTTCCTTTGTGCCTTGGAGTTCACCATTACACTATATGGAAATCATCTGTTTTCTTTAGTCCAACAGTGTGAACACAGGAATTATTTAATATCATGTCTGTATTGTATATGATTCACATTTCTAGAATAAACTAATAACATCTGATCTGCTCTCTGCCAAATGGTATGGAGATTCCCCTATGGGAGGACCCTAGGTGCCCAGCTATGCTGATGGCCTGGAAGATAGGTCTATCCAACACTGGATGAAGTGTCAGAAAACTTATTTGAATGTAGATTTAAGTCATGACCTCCAAACAGCTTATCAGTAATCCAACTTCTTTAAAAGAATCTCCAACTGTAGGAAAAGGTAAAAAGGGGGGCTATTTTCGGCTCCTGAAAGTCCCAATATTTCAGATAGCCTCTTTCTTAGAAGATAAAATTTTACTTCTTACCAAACTCACCCTGGCCAATATCTAGATTCTTGGATCAGTGGGGTTTTCACCAATTTCATTCACTTATTCTCCTTCATCTATTTCTCACTGGTTAAGCACCTATTAAGTGCCAGATACTGGAAATACTAGTTGAGTACGATGTCGTTTCCCACACCACCTCTACACTCAGATAATTCAGGGCCAAGAGGAATGAAGAAAACAAACATGTAATCTTGTGATACAGATTCCCTCCAAGCTCACTGCAAATTTTAACTTAGGGAAAGAATTCCAGAAGATATAAAAAATGTTAAGAAATGAAAATTTTTTCTTTATATTTGAAATAAAATAAGCTTTAAGAGCAAAATATAAAATGAACAGCAGATACCACAAGAGGAAATTTTTTTGCTTATAAAACTGTAACGATTCTTATTGTATTAGTTCATTAGTCAGTGCTATTTGCATTAGTTACCTTTTAACTGAATTCTATCCATAACTGAGAAGCAAGTGGTCTGGCAAAGTCCACACAGTTTTTTCAAAGACATATAGCCAAAATATGNTTATAAAACTGTAAAGATTCTTATTGTATTAGTTCATTAGTCAGTGCTATTTGCATTAGTTACCTTTTAACTGAATTCTATCCATAACTGAGAAGCAAGTGGTCTGGCAAAGTCCACACAGTTTTTTCAAAGACATATAGCCAAAATATGGCCAAAGCTATAAAAGACTGGTTATTCACAGGTTGTTAACATGTATGTGCTTAGTTGCTCAGTTGTGTCTGACTCTTTGCAACCGCATAGACTGTAGCCCCCAGGCTCCTCTGTCCCTGGAATTTTTCCAGGCAAGAATACTAGAGTGGATTGGCATTTCCTACTCCAGGGAATCTTCCCAACCCAGGGACTGAAGCCATGTCTTACATCTCCTGCATTGGCAGGCATATTCTTTACCACTGTGCCACCCTGGGAAGCCCGGTCAACATGGATAGCTTGTGACAATTACTCAAATAAGCACGCCATTGGTGAGCCTGGTGATGCTGTTACCAGATGAGTTGAAATGTATTCTAAAGAATATTTGTATTGAGCAAGATTTGAAATGAGTAAGAAGTTTTTTGAACAAAATGATTCTGCAGTTTTCATAAGCCAAGAACTCTTCAAAATACATCTCTGAGGCACTTGCATAAACATTTAGAGCCTGGTTGAATTCCTTGCTATTCCTTTAACGCACTTCACTGTATGTATATCTGATAATTTTTTTGTTCTTTCTGAATGAAATAGCCTCCAGCCACAGGTGCCTGTCAAACTCAAATATCATTCTGTGAAGCATCACACAGGGATCAACAGAAATCTCTCAGGCTGAATTAATTCCTCCCCACTCCGAGTGCTCATAGCATTTTGTTGTGATTTGCCATTCAAATTGCACTTACTGTGCTATCTTATCCTTCCTGGTAGATATATCTCTGTTCCCTAAAAGACTGTGACCACAGGACCCAACAGTACCTGATACATCTTAAAGCCTCCATATAGACAGGTTTAATGTTTCAATCATTCTATTTTTTCTCCATTTCTCTGTGTCATGATAATACCAAGTTAATCCAGTTTTGGCTAACTTCATGATGTACAGTGTTAAAAAGTTCTGATCTGACAATTTAGATATAGATTATTCTCAGTTAGTCACAAATCTATCTTGGAAAAAAGCATGGAGTTGTAGTTTTAAGAAATTTCATGGTTTGGGGCAATCAACTTACCCACATGGCTTCAGTTTCTTCATCGAGAAAATGAGGACTAAATAATCTGTACATTCCCATCTTCTCCTAGTCTGTGAACCAATGTCCTTTCCTGAATTCAGTAAAATTGATGGTCTAGATTTTATTTTTTAGTGCTGGGTCTTTGTTGCTTTCTCCAGCTGTGGTGAGCAGAGCCCAGGCTTCTCACTGTGGTGGCTTCTCATGCTGCAGAGCACGGGTTCTAGTAATACAGGCTTCGATAGTTGCAGCGTGCGGGTCCCAGGGCATGCAGTCTTCAGTAGCTGTGGTTTGCAGGCTTAGTTACTCCATGGCATGTGGGATCTTCTCAGACCAGAGATCGAACTGGCAGACCCTGCACTGGCAGGCAGATTCTTATTCACTCTGCCACCAGGGAAATCCTAGGTTTTGTTTTGTTTTAATTTTGTTTCCTGTTCCTCTGCTCTGTTTTTTCTTAAGAAAAAATCAAACTGAAATTCTTTATAGTTTACTATGATGTCATTCGAGCTCTAAAAGTCACAGATCCGGATTCAGTCCCTCACTCTGACACCGACTAAACTAACCGGATAATCTCGTCAATTTCAGCTTGGCTAAACTTCAGCTTCCTCATGTGGGAAATGAGAATAATAGTGATAGTGGTGGTTTCATAGAGTTGTGCATAATCTTCTGTATTTCTTATGACTCTCTGCAGTCGCAAGTTGTGTAGGGATGCAAAGGTCTTAGTAACACAAATCTGTTCACTCACAAATTAATCAGGGGAAAAAGTGGAAGCAGTGAGAGATTTTATTTACTTGGGCTCCAAAATCACTTTGGACAGTGACTACAACCACTAAATGAAAAGATGCTTGCTCCTTGGAAGAGAAGCTATGACCAACCTAGACAGCATACTAGAAAGCAGAGACATCAGTTTGTCAACAAAATCCACATAGTCAAACCTATGGTTTTTCCAGTAGTCATGTATGGATGTGAGAGTCGGACTATAAAGAAAGTTAAGTGCCAAAGAACTGATACTTTCAAATTGTGGTGCTGGAGAAGACTTGAGAGTCCCTTGGACTGCAAGGAGATCAAACCAATCAATCCTAAAGGAAATCAGCCCTTAATAATAACCAAAAGGATTGATGGTTGGGCTGAAGCTCCAGTACCTTGGCTACCTGATGCCAAGAGCCAGCTCATTGGAAAAGACTCTGATGCTGGGGAAGATTGAAGGCAAAAGACATGGGAGTGGCAAAGGATGAGATGGTTAGATAGCATCATCAACTCAATGGATATGAATTGGAACAAACTCCCGGAGACAGAGGAGCCTGGCATGCTGCAGTCCATGAGGTTGTAAAAAGTTGGATATGACTTAGAAACTGAACAACAACAACTATTTTCTCCCATTCTATAAAATGTAATCTATTTCTTGCTAATTGCTGGAATCATAAACATCTGATAATACAGTGCAAATATAGCACCAAATACTGTGCCAGTACCATTTTTAATACAGCCATGAAGAATAACCTGAGGAAGACAGAACCAATAAAAATATAGCAGACTAGGTACATTAAAATTACTGGATAGAATATGGGAATAAATAGATAAATCTCTACAATATTTATCACAAAAAGCAACTATATTTATGATCATACAGCAAAAAGTTTCTAAAGGGTATTATTAGGTACTGTGATGCAGTCTTTGAATGCTCAAACTTAATTATTTAACTCCTTTCTTTTACTAAGAAGTATTTATGGAAGCTATGAGCAAAAGAATGAAATTCAGCATGAAAATAGGAGTGCCTACCCAGTGGGCATCGTAAGGCTGGCCAGGGACAGTGAGCGGCAGCAAAGATGATCTTCACATAGCTCTCAGCTCTGCCTCTGGCCAACTCTGGAGGTTACCTTTATTAGCCAAGTGAGAAAGCAATGGAGAAAAACACAAAGACTCATGGTCTGTGTACGTTTGACATCTAGCAATTTATTACAATTTCAACCTAAGCTGCACTGTGCTTAGCCACTCAGTTGTATCCGACTCTTTGTGACCCCATGGACTGCAGCCCACCAGGCTCCTCTATCCCTGGGGATTCTCCAGGCAAGAATACTAGAGTGGGTTGCTATGCCCTTCTCCAGGGGATCTTCTCAACCCAGGCATCAAACCCAGGTCTCCCATATTGCAGGTGGATTCTTTACCGACTGTGCCAAAACCTAAGCATCTCTATTCAAATATGAAAAACAAACTGATAATTTCAAAAC
>SJYW01002294.1:156140-219227 GCA_006410735.1 Raphicerus campestris | reverse complement strand
GTAGCTGACACACAGAATCCCATGCTATGCCCCAGAAGTCTGGCAGAGCATGAGCATCCATCTCATCCTAGAGGCTCCTGTGTGCAGAACTCCAGCCCATGCAGATTCTCCCGACAACCCTGGACTTCCAGCATTTAGGATGGAAGCAGTGACGTCGTGGCTGAGCTGCTTCGGCTGACAGCAGTCCTGGCTGAAGCCTGATGCCACCTTCATTCAGCTGCCTGCTCTGGGAAGCTCTGAGTCTCCGTTTTCTCATGGCATCTTGGGTGGAATACCAACTGCTTCGTAACATGGTCAGGAGGGGTCAGTAATTAAGATAGCAGATGGAAAGCGCTCAGCACAGCAGAGCCCAGTGCACAATAAATATTTAAATATTAAACATCAAAAAAAGTGAATCTGAGGCCAGGAGCGATAGGGAGGTAAAGTGGACAGCAGAAGACAGCGGCATTTTCCCACACTTGGCCCTGGGGAAAAGGGATCCAAAGCAAAGCAAAACACCCTTTTATCCACTGAGAGGGGGTGGGGGTGGGAGAGGGCTTTGGCCATAGAGGTACAGTGGCACTGAGGTGAGAAAGAAGCCTCGTTACTCTGATTATTTTATTTTCATCCGCAGAAGGGGAAAACACTCCCCCTCAAAGTGAACCCCAAATAACGTGTTTACGTGTGAAACTGTTCAATACATGGTGGCTGTGAGTGGCTCCACCTCACGATTAGTCACTAGTAATTGAGTGAGACACAGGTCACCTGAGCTGGTTTCCTCTCGGGGTACAAGTCAGTCTGAGTGTCTGGCTGGGGCTGCAGTGGGCCTCAGGAGGCATGAATAAACCTCTCCAAGCACGAAATCAAAGTGAAAGCATGCTTCCAGGGTATACCATTCACCACGGAGCATTTGTACAGGATCAGATCGACCCGCTACCCCCTCAGCCAACCATGTGTCCCTCTCAGATCCAGAGAGGTAGTGTATCCATAACTTGATTCACAGAGAGAGAGGATTAAGAGAAGGCAGGGTATCCTTAACTCTTTTTTTTTTTAAATGCAGGGAATGGTCTCAGATCTGTTTGTTTATTTTATTGTATTTATCCTTAATTTTTAAAGAAATTGTCCTACCGTCCTCCAAAGCAGACATACCGGTTCACCTTCCCACTAGCACTGGGGAGAATCAGTCCCTCCACATGCTGGCCAACACTCAGGAGGGCTGGAAGCTGGTCTAATGTGTGTGTGTGTTGGGGAGTTTATTATTTAAAAACTTCATTTTTTAAGGAAACATTCTTTTAACTAGTTTCCTGAGCACAAGCACTCAGCTGCATACTGAAACCAAGTGTCTCTCACGCTTGAATTCTGACATGATCAGAAATGATCTCTGTCAGGTTTCTCAAACATGCCTGAGAAAGCCCGGTCTCAATGGCACACAAAGTCCAGGCCCCTGGGATTCATGCTGAGAGGGCAGGGGGTGGGCGGTGTGAAGATTCATTCCAGGCTCTTCCTGGGAACTGCAAGATGCAGCAAAAACAAACAAACAGCAAGCACTGTGAAAACTGACAGGTCTCTGACAATACAGATCACGTGTATTGGTCTTAAAAGTGGTACCACTGCCCTGAAGGGCCTCATCTAGTTCTTCACATTTTACAGAAACAAGTTTATGGTGGTGAATGAAGAGGTAACAATCAAATCTTAGAGAGCTCTGATAGCCAGGTTAGGGTGTTTAGACTTTCTCCCGAGAGAGGGTGGAGACATGCGGCAGCTCCTGTGGAGACAAGCCAAGGGGCTGACCAGGGACCATGGGAAGACGGGGCCGGCAGCCAGCACCAGCCGAGGCTGAAGGTCAAGGCAGACATGGGTGGCTCGCACAGGCAGTGTCAGGAACCTGCGTAGACATGGCGCTGTGGGGTCTTTCCAAAGAGAATGTGCAGGAGGAAATGCGTCCACCGATGGGCTGATGGACCAGCCACAGACAGGATGGAAGACATGGTCACGCATCACAGGTGAACGACACTGGGGGCAAATGGTGAACCAGCAGTGGCCACGTGCTGTCAGCTACCAGAGGGGCGAGGGGCAGACGGGAGAGACAGGGCGAGGGGACAGAGGAGACTGCGTCCCAAGGGTGGTGCCGCCAGCCTGTGTGTGATCACAGGTGGCTGAGGTGGGGTGTGTGCAGGCTACACTGCTGGACGGCATCCTTAAGCGGACCCACAGTGACAAGCAGGCCTGGGGTTAAAACCTAACACAGACACTGAGCTCCTCAGAGAAGGTAAAGGAATGGGGAACTGGTCAGAACAACAGAAAGAATGACTGTGAGGGAGACGAGGCTTGGGGGAGAAGCCTCCACCCAAGAAAACATCATCCTGAAGGGAAAAACCATCCATCCACCCGCCAGGGACAAACAAGATAAAGGGCGGTTTGTTGATCCCAGAAAAGGGAGGCACCGCAGAGCGCCCCAAGAGTTGTCGAGGGAAAAACGGCATGAAGCAAGATGCAGAAAAATACTTAAGGAGATGTCAGGCCCAAATGACTTGTGTCTGGGGGCACCGAGGATGAGAAATATGGACTCCGGTGACTATCTTCACCTAACATTTTAAAAAGGTGTGTTTGAAAGCAATGTCTGTGCCATTGTAGACCACAGTTCTCATTCATGATAATCTGTGTTCACGACTGTTATTGATGCATCTAATAATCACAAACCCATCCACCTCAACTAGCTTACAAATATTTTTGACATGCTCACAAAGATATCTTGAAGCTTTGTCAAATTCCTATGTCAAAGCTAGAGATTATGTCTGTAACACTCCAATTGGATAATAAGCCTGTCTAAGAAGAAAATGGCATGACAACTGATGATGGCCACTAATGAACTCCACTCCCTTAAGGGCTCAGAGTTCACGGTCAAATCATCTGTTTGACAATCTGCACCAGGTTCAAGGAAGCTCTGACCACTCACTAACAGTAGCTTCCACTCACTGTTCATCTAGGATATTCCAGATACCGAGTCAGAACCACTTTAGATACTCAAGCTGAGTCCTAAGAACTGGGTATTATTACCCCATCTTAACAAAAGGAAACCAAGGTTCAAAGGTCAAGTGTTTATAGAGTTTGTCAGATGGTGAGTGGCAGAGTGGGACGCAATCCTTTCTGATTCTTTGCTTTATCCTCTGCAACACACCACTCACTACTTTTTTTTTTTTAATACTCCGGACTTTACATCTTCTGGTCTTGACACTTCTCTTTTGTTCAAATTCCTTTAAGATCATCAACTACAGATAAGCTATCTCTGGATTCCAGAGGTCAGTACCTTGGGATCTAAATCATCCAAGTCTTAAAACTTCTCTAGGACCTTGTTGCTGTAGGAACTCATTAAAAATGTATCCTGGGCCCCCACTCCAGACCTACTGAATCAGAACCTGCATTTTAACATGATCCCCGGGAGATTTGTGTGCACATTAAAGTCTGAAAAGCGCTAATCTAGAAGAACCTGAGGCTTGCTACTTCAAGCTTCTAATCAGTTCCCCTTCACCACACCCCTAAACCTTTCCTAAGTAATTCTTTGCTTGACTTAAAAAAAACTGTGGGTTATTCAAATACAGCTTTTACAGCGCAACAGCAACTGACACCCAGGAGGGAAAAAGAAACCAAGGTGGCTACATATGACACAACCCAGGGAGCTTGATCTCTCAGACACCCCCCTTAGCCTGCCACCCACGTTATGGGGGAGATGAAAGAGGGAGAGAGGTGTAACCAGGAACAAATGAAGAATTTTAAAAAGATTGGCGTGGATTGTGATAATAGTTTCAGGAAATGTGACAGCCAGGAACAAGCTGAACACTGTGAAAAACATTCAAGACGAGAACTCTGTAAGCTCACACCCTCATATGGAGCAAACACAGAGAGAGCCTGGGCCTAATGCTTCAGGCAGACAACTGCTAAGAGACAAGGAAGAGAAAAACGCTGTGTGGACACCACTGGGTCACTGGGCAACACTGGAATGTGAGCAGGGAGAGCATGCGTTTAACGAGTACTCTCATCAATTCCAAGCTGACGGACGTCCACAGCTTTTGTTGTACATCAGTGTATTTTAGAACATCTCTAGTCCTTATGGTACAGAAAGAAATTATATAAAGAGAGAGAACTGCAAATGATAAAGCAAATGAGGTAAACGTCAACAACAGGAGAATGTGAAAAAAAGAATTTTGTATAATTTTTATACTTGTGACTTTCTGTAAGTTTGGAATTTCCAAACAAAAAAAAATTTTTTAATGACAGGAAGGAAAACTAATCAATTCTCATTTTACTTTATCTTTTTTAAGGCAACTAATCTGACCAGAAAAGGGAAATCAAGCACAATTAACTGGGACTAGAATCCCAAGGGGAAAAATGGCAACTGAGTACCTTTGGAACCTCTGCCTATAAGAGAAATCTTCTTTAAACTAGCTTTTTAAAGGGTCAAAAACACTTGTATTTGCAGGCACACATGGGTACAGAGTTCTGCCTTCTCTACCAAGCACACCAAAAGCCCATCTTTACCACTCCTTCCAGTAGTAATTAGTCAACATCCGGCAGAAAGCAGGTGATCAATGCTTGCATGAACAGCACTGCAAGAAAGGCAGTATGGTATCCCCAGGAGCAGTGTGCTCACTGAGGCTATGCCCTTCCCTATCAAGGTTACTCATTTAAGGACACAGTGCTGCCTTAGATACAATTCGGAATTAGAGGGAAAAACCTTAGTTCATCCTGACCCTGCCCATCACCAAAACAGAGGCTGAGAGAAGAATCGTTACTTGACATATCAAATTTGTGACAATATTCCTTCCACTAATTTCAAATACTTTCTCCAAAGAAAATAAACACATACAGATACAGGCTGAAGAGGGTCACTCTCCCCAGGATCCTCACAGCCACTGAAGAAACACTTTTACACTGAGAAACAAGTATCACGGAAGAGCCCCCACTGAACATTACACCAGCCACACAGGCAAACGGGGGAGGGGGCAGCGCCATCCGACAGGCGTGTAAGGTCAGTGTGTACCAGAATTAACACACCCAGTCCTGTCAGCACCTCCTCACATCAGCTGCTTGCAAATACGAAACTGGAAGGGGCCAAGAAGAGAGGAGTCTGACTAGAAGATACGAGTAAGACAAGAAAACCTAGTATCAAGAGGCAGGGATTTTCTAGGGGGGTTGATATTTCCTTCCACCCACAGAAGGAGCCAAGTTTCCAGAAACTGTCACTCATGGTCCAATGCTCTACGGTGGCTTGACTATTGTCTTTAGCCCAGTCTCACAAAGGACCTGGCCAGACAGTTCTCTGGGCATCTGCAGATCAAAGGGAGGAGAGCAGCAGAGACACTGGGCTCCTCGGAGAGGGGGCACCTCACCTCGGCCCATGAGACCAAATCTCCCCTCTACAAGGATGCTCAGTGAGCAGCACGGGTTCCCACCAGCCAGCAATCGAGATGGAAGGAGCGAGCATTATCTTCCTAACTTTAAGTATAACGTGTACCTTCTGGAAAGGCATTCTCTTCAAGCCGTACAACCTAAAATCTAGTGGAAGTGACAGGTCCCTTATGCTATAGGCCAGTGACTGATCTCGACCTCCACTCCCCATCACAGGGCAGAGCACTTCATCAAGGCCAAATGTCGAATGTTAACCTAGATGGATTAAGGGTCGGGTAGGGAGTGTCCTACAGTCACCTTCCAGTGACTCTGACTTCTTTGTTCTGACCAAGGCCAAGGCCCTGATCTCTTTGCTCTGTTCCTATCCTGACCTCTACAACTCAGGGAACACGGAAGTCTTGAGGTTTACCAGGTGTCCCCAGCCCTGGTGGCCAAGAGGATGGTGGATCCTCATTTTGCAAATGTGATTACAGAGAACTGTGTGCTCTGCTGGGGCCCCCACAAATGGGCAGGAGTCTGCGGCGGCTACGGGCCGCTCTCAGGGAAGCCACAGGGAGGAGAGGGCCTGGCAGGGGGCTCCAGCTCGTTAGCACTGCCTCAGAGGGCACAGGAGGCCCAAGCAGCAGCAGTGTCTTTAAGCTGCTGTTGACTTTCTCCACTTTCACCCTTCTGTGCCAGCTCCTGTGGGTTTTAAAGCTGAGTCACGGCTAGAGTTTTCAGAAGCCTTGCCTGAGAGCACAAACGCATCAGAGTTTGACTGCAGCGGCAGCCAGCCAACAGGGGTCTACACTGTCAGACACTAAGCCTGCACTCAGCTTGCAAGAGCCCATCACAACTGCATGCCACCTGTCTGATGGGAGAAATCCTGAGAGACACCCAGACCGGGAGCCATTATCTCTAGCCTGAGATGATGATGATGTTATTTAGTTGTTCAGTCCTGTCTGACTCTTTGTGACCCCATGGACTATACCCTGCCAGGCTCCTCTGTTCATGGGATTTCCCAGGCAAGAATACTAGAGTGGGTTTCCATTTCCTCCTCCAGGGGCTCTTCCCAACCCAGGAATGCAACCCTTGTCTCCTGCATTGGCAGCAAGATTCTTTCTTTCACTGAGCCACCTGGGAAGATCCCTAGTCTGAGACACAAGGCCGCCCACCTGGAACCTTCTTCCCTATACTAACCCTTGGTTCCAGGCTGCCTGCTCAAAATCTACCCAGAAGCACCAGAGGAAGGCGGGGGGAACAGCGCACATTGCAGACATAACAGAAAGCTAACAAAACGCTCTTTTCCTGTGACCCCAACCCTGCAACTCCACATCACACCCCAGCTCCAGCGGTGCTCTTGTGAGTCTGAGCTCCTTCCACCAACTCTGGATCCCACAGGTCCAAGGTGGTACCCAACACAGTCTTTCTCCCCAGTCTTGGTCACTGGATAAGTTTTCCTTGAAGAAATGGCCTGCTCGAGCCCCAGGGAAGGTCAGCAGCGCCTGGGCCCTGCAGCCAAGCTCCCCAAGTTCCCTCCGCAGGGAGGTGTCCTGTTGCCACAGTGCTTCTCCAGGGCCCCTCTGCTCTGCACTGAAAGTTACTCCTCAGTAAACTACCTGACTCTACAGCAGAATTCATGGTCCAGAGTATGACAGAAACCTTCCGTAAGGGCACCATCAAACCCTAAAAGCTATGGGGGCTCAGAGATACTGATCATTTGGAACCATCTGTCCATCAGGATGATCAACACAAGTAGGAGGCAGAAGAAAGAGAGACCTTGTCTGAACTCTGCAGTTCAAACTTACCAAGAATTAACTCAGTACTTATCATTCATTCAATAAATACCTGCTGAAACACCAGGACCAGGCACTGTGCTACATACTGGGAACAGAGTGGTGAAGAATTGGACAGCCAAGGCAGATGTGAGGAGAACTTGGCTGGGCCCAGAAGGCCATGTTCCCAGGGAAGAACCCAACCCTGTTTTGAATGTTGCCTCAGAAAGGTTATTTGGAAGCAGAGCACCAGCAGGAACAAATTACTGAAGACACCTCTCTCACTCCAGGCTCAATTGGCCCCCGCCGACAGCGGGGAGCCTGCAAGTTCTCCAGCACAGGGAACATGCTATTCACTAGTGAGCAGCTGGGACAGAAACCAAGGAGGGTGAACAGGTTAACCTCAAGGACTTCTAAGGAGAGTGGGCAGGAACAGGACGTGCCCTTTGGCACCCTCAGGCTAAGCATCTGGTCAGCCCACTGGGCTTCTGCACAAGGCATTCGTTAGGAGCCCTTATTTCCAGGTCCCCTGAAGTAGGTTCTCAGTCACACCACTTCCTGCTGAGTAATCCTGCGTGCAGAAGAGTCATTGGGGGAAGGCAGAGAGACAAACACATCAGGTGCACAGCTGACAGGCTGAGACACAGGGTGAAGAGGGAGTCAGAACCATCTGCCTCGCGCCCTGGCCTTGGGGACCTCTGCAAAGGAGACCTTACGGCCAAGCAGCCCTGGAGTTGTACACAGAGACAACCCACCGTGAGTGTTCCTGCCCAAGAGTTTGGGCTCTGCCCACAGGAGCCAGATGGAAGAGGAAGCACAAGAGGCTTGGGATAAAAAAACCCAGGTTCAAATTCTGGTAGCTGTGTCGGTCTTGGCATTCCACAAGCTCTGTGAGCGTTACTTTCTCATCTTTGAGATGGGAACAATAATAGTACCCATTTTATAGGACTGTGAAAACATTAAAGCCACGTGACACACTTCACATAGGAAATAGTCGCTAAATGGTGATTAGCAACTCTCTCCCCGTCCCAGGACATTAAGGATCAGGGCCTTAACAGCCCTCCTATTCCATTACAGGACTTAAGACACTGCAAGTAGGTCATGTCACTGGGGTCACTTCTTCCTTCCCAGCCTAAGTTGAGGCCTCAAGGGTAGGCACAGTCTGGAAGGGAGGTGCCTCACAGAGCACCACACCCCAACCAATGCTGGCCTTGCAGGCACAATGCTCAAAAACAGATCCCACCCCAGGGTCTTCCTGCAGGTCCCCCAGGCCAATGAAACCCACACGGCAGAAGGACTCCAGCCCCCGGAGACAGGTCCCCATGGGAGAATCCAATGAAATGTTGCCTCAATGTCAAAAAATTCCTTAGGGGAGAAAATGGAGCCCCTGGGCAGAGCAGCTGTCATGCTGTATTCGGTATAGAGTCCCATCTATTTCCCCTCAATAGTCAAGAGCATTTTTAAGGGAAATAATTTTATCACTGGTGCACCTTCAGTGCCTAACACAGTGCCTGGCACACAGCCAGTGCTCGGTATGTGTTGAATAAATTTAGCCAAGATTTCCCCGGCAAGAGCCCTGCTACCTCCAACCTTGCCCCTTACATGCTGCTCAGAACCTGAGAGTTGTAGAAAATGGTCAGATGTGAGCCAACAGCCACATGGGGCAATATATCACCCAGCAGAGCCCAAGGAAGAAGCCTGCACCACGTGCTCCTCACAGCAACAGCAAGGTACCAGGCTGTCTGCAAGGGCGACTACCTCGACTGTCCAGAGCTGCTGAAACGCCTCCTCCCTCCCTGGAGAAACCGAGCTGGCTGCTCTTCAGATGGGAAGGCAGTGTAGGCACTGGAATGTGGGCTGCATGTTCCCGCATCGCTGGCAAGGGTGCAGCTGGCTGGTGGGAGGGCTGCATCCCACTCCAGGAGGCAGTACCCTCCTGTGGGCTTTCCAAGAAGGCTCAGGGAAAGAAGAGAAATGGCCATCACCCCAGCTCCCAAGTCCAAGGATAACATGGGGATCAGGGATGGGTGGGTGTGTCCTCAGCCCTCGCAAAGGAAGACATACCCACACTAACCTGCCCAGGGCCATTTAAATCATACCACTGGGATAACCTTCTGGGTTCCCCATGGATGCTAGGGCCACAGAGTATAGGATCTCTCTGATGCAGAAAATCACATAATATTTATAAGGGCTTGGGATGTGGGGAAGTAAATCCATCTCCACTTTAGAAACAGAGCTATGAGCACAGGCCTTTCAGGTGGGTTGCTGGGGAAGCTAAGGAAATTGTGGCTGGACACAAGCTTTTTTTTTTCCCCCAGCCTGATTTCAGAATGACTTTCAGGCCAACCTCTCCAAGCCCCAAGTTGGCCTCTCCTGCATTTCTACGTGCTATATGCATTCCAGAAGGGCCCCTGTAGCTAAGAGAAGCCAGAGCCAAGGAAGGGCCACACCCAACGTGAGACCAGGGAAGGATGGTGCCCTGGTCAGACATTGGTCACCTCCTTTGTAGGGGGCTCTTCCATCTTCTGCTCAGAGCCAGCAGTGAGGGTGGGGACAAGATCAGATTCACATGCCCCCCCAACCCCCTGGCCGGCTTTAGGGTTCCAATGTGAAACAAACTACCACGGCTTCAAAGCTGAGATATCCAGGCATGGGACACCAAACAGTGACACCACACTTCCAGCCCAGGGAAAATCCTGAGTCAGCCAAAGGCTAGTAGTTCAAGAAATTCTACCTTAACCCAGAGGTAGTTACTCAAGGTAAAGCTCTTCCTCAGCTGAGAGAAAAAAAAAAACAAACCCAGCCTCTACCCCTCCACCACCCCCAATCAAATGGGCTTTACCAAAACAACTAGGCACCAAAATGCCAACAGACACAACAGTCCTAGCCTCTGCAAAGCATTCTAAAAAAAGACCTGCGCCAAACAGGGTGGAGGCCAGAGGAATCTTGCTGCCCGGTTCTGGAGCGGGGGTGGTTGGGGGGCACAGCAGGCTCTGTGAATCCCACTGTCAGCACCAATGGTAAATGGCTGCCCCCACCCTAGCTTTCCATCATTTAAAATATCTGCTGCCAAGATGCTCCTTATTAAGGTTTAACGCACATAAAGCAAAATACTTAAGATTTTTATGTATAGTTACAGTTATTTCTTAAGTTCACATTTCTTCCTGAATGCTCCAGGATTTNCAAGGGTGCAGCTGGCTGGTGGGAGGGCTGCGTCCCACTCCAGGAGGCAGTACCCTCCTGTGGGCTTTCCAAGAAGGCTCAGGGAAAGAAGAGAAATGGCCATCACCCCAGCTCCCAAGTCCAAGGATAACATGGGGATCAGGGATGGGTGGGGTGTCCTCAGCCCTCGCAAAGGAAGACATACCCACACTAACCTGCCCAGGGCCATTTAAATCATACCACTGGGATAACCTTCTGGGTTCCCCATGGATGCTAGGGCCACAGAGTATAGGATCTCTCTGATGCAGAAAATCACATAATATTTATAAGGGCTTGGGATGTGGGGAAGTAAATCCATCTCCACTTTAGAAACAGAGCTATGAGCACAGGCCTTTCAGGTGGGTTGCTGGGGAAGCTAAGGAAATTGTGGCTGGACACAAGCTTTTTTTTTTCCCCCAGCCTGATTTCAGAATGACTTTCAGGCCAACCTCTCCAAGCCCCAAGTTGGCCTCTCCTGCATTTCTACGTGCTATATGCATTCCAGAAGGGCCCCTGTAGCTAAGAGAAGCCAGAGCCAAGGAAGGGCCACACCCAACGTGAGACCAGGGAAGGATGGTGCCCTGGTCAGACATTGGTCACCTCCTTTGTAGGGAGCTCTTCCATCTTCTGCTCAGAGCCAGCAGTGAGGGTGGGGACAAGGTCAGATTCACATGCCCCCCCAACCCCCTGGCCGGCTTTAGGGTTCCAATGTGAAACAAACTACCACGGCTTCAAAGCTGAGATATCCAGGCATGGGACACCAAACAGTGACACCACACTTCCAGCCCAGGGAAAATCCTGAGTCAGCCAAAGGCTAGTAGTTCAAGAAATTCTACCTTAACCCAGAGGTAGTTACTCAAGGTAAAGCTCTTCCTCAGCTGAGAGAAAAAAAAAAACAAACCCAGCCTCTACCCCTCCACCACCCCCAATCAAATGGGCTTTACCAAAACAACTAGGCACCAAAATGCCAACAGACACAACAGTCCTAGCCTCTGCAAAGCATTCTAAAAAAAGACCTGCGCCAAACAGGGTGGAGGCCAGAGGAATCTTGCTGCCCGGTTCTGGAGCGGGGGTGGTTGGGGGGCACAGCAGGCTCTGTGAATCCCACTGTCAGCACCAATGGTAAATGGCTGCCCCCACCCTAGCTTTCCATCATTTAAAATATCTGCTGCCAAGATGCTCCTTATTAAGGTTTAACGCACATAAAGCAAAATACTTAAGATTTTTATGTATAGTTACAGTTATTTCTTAAGTTCACATTTCTTCCTGAATGCTCCAGGATTTGCGTCTGGCCAAGCCACCCCCTTGAACCATGAGAGGGAAATTAATGGGCAGTGAGAGGTCTGAGCAGAAGCAGTTAGAGGGTTTGCCAAGAAGCCCCCTCCATCTGTCCCCATCGAATCCTTCCAGGACGACAAGGGACCCTAAGGGGAATGGCTCTTCCTTCATCCACTTGGTCACCCTTAACACAAAGAAAAAAAGAAAAAAGGCCTCCATAGCCGAGAGTTACTCCACCCGGCTCACCCTGCCTACCCCCTTTTCCAGGATCAATGCTCTCAGCCTCTTATGTGAAGCCAATTCTAATACCCTAGGATTACCCAGCCTCACCTATGGCTAAAATTCTTCCCTCGCTATGATTCGGGGACCACCCATCCTTTACACAGAGCTCCCTAGTTTTAAAAGCCACTGGGAAATAGAATCTGGACATCCAGTCATCAGCCCCGAAAGTCCCCTCCCCCGCCTAAAAGTGTTTTGCTTCATCATCTCCAAGGCAGGCCTGGGCACTAGGGGGTTCGCTGGATCTTTTCTGCATAAGGCTATCACCTTGGGGACCCTTCTCAGGGCCACTTCAGGTACAGACTAACAACTCCAGGGAATTTATCAGGGTAAGTGGGAAAGCGGTGCCTGCCTTTACGAGCCACCATCTGTCCTGCCACACTCACAGCCAGCATTTTCATCTTTTGCAAAACAGCTCCATGTTGCATGGGGGGGCGGTGGGGGATGCAGAGGGGAAGAGAACAACTGTTGCTGTGGACACCCTTGCCCCACACCCCATGCGCCCCTCCCCCCGGCTCGTCTTCCGGCACTCACCCGAGTGTGTGCTGCTCTGGGCTGGGGAGTCTGAGTCCTGGGTGCTCCAGGGTCGGTCCCAGCCTGTGAGGCTCAGGGACTGCAGGCCAAGGCACAAGTCATTTGCATCTGGGAGGCCACGGGAAGAATCTTGCGCAGAGGTGGGGAAAAGCATCCTGCTTGTGACTGTTTCTTCTGAGTCCTGGAAGTCTGCTTTGGACAGGAAAACAGCAGAAGCCCAGAGTTAAGGGCTGTTTCCCCAGGATTATCAACAATAAATAATATTAAGAATAGTTTCCTCAGGCTCGAAGACTAGACATCCAAGCTGGCCGGATGCTGCAGCCGCTGCCTCTGCACTTTTGGGGGTGTTAAAGCAGGAGCGGCTGCCATACAGCCCCCTCCCCACACACACACCCCTATCCCGTCTGCATTACAGACTGGGCCAGCATGTGATCAGGCTGCTGATGCTCCCCGCTGCCAGTGACATCAGCCGGCTGAGCCGTGCAATGGAGAGCGCATCACCCCTCAGAGAGCGGGGAGGAGCAGGGGACCGGCAGGGAGGGGACTTGCCTCCCAGGGAAGAGACGGCACAACAGCCGCTGGGAACAGTCCGGGTGCGGTGCTGGAAGTCCAGCTGCGAGGCAGCGCCCTCCGGTCTCCAGCAATGGTGGCCAAGCGGCCCGAGGCACGACTGAAGTCCTCTCTGCTGACAGCGGAGCCAAAGCAGCAGGCTGCCTGCTCGGCCAGCTCTGCCCTCCTGCCCCTCCCTCCCCTCCCTCTGCTCTCCGCCCCCAAACCCAAAAACACTCTAGTCCTGGACTCTCTCCAGCTGCTTGCTCAAGCCCTGGTTTTGCAGCCCGATGCAAAGCTTCACAATTCTGCTAACAAAAATCTGTGTGCTCCAAGTGGCCCCTGAGCCCTACCCTGACACAGCAGTGTTTACTGCCAGGGGTGGGACAGGCTTCAGAAAACACAGCTCGCTCGAACCCTGGGGAACGACACCTAGTGCTCCAGGCTTGTCAGCAGCAGCTGGCTACCAAGAAAGGGATCAGTTTTGGCAGGGGGCGGGGGAGTCACTGGGCCACCCAAACGCCAGAGTAAGACCTGTCCTGACAAAGATGTGCTCAGTCACTCAGTCATGTCCGACTCTTTGGGACCCCATGGACTATAGCCTGCCAGGCTCCTCTGTCCATGGGGATTTCCCAGGCAAGAATTCTGGAGTAGGTTGCCATGCCCTCCTGCAGGGGCATCTTCCCGANCCTCACCTATGGCTAAAATTCTTCCCTCGCTATGATTCGGGGACCACCCATCCTTTACACAGAGCTCCCTAGTTTTAAAAGCCACTGGGAAATAGAATCTGGACATCCAGTCATCAGCCCCGAAAGTCCCCTCCCCCGCCTAAAAGTGTTTTGCTTCATCATCTCCAAGGCAGGCCTGGGCACTAGGGGGTTCGCTGGATCTTTTCTGCATAAGGCTATCACCTTGGGGACCCTTCTCAGGGCCACTTCAGGTACAGACTAACAACTCCAGGGAATTTATCAGGGTAAGTGGGAAAGCGGTGCCTGCCTTTACGAGCCACCATCTGTCCTGCCACACTCACAGCCAGCATTTTCATCTTTTGCAAAACAGCTCCATGTTGCATGGGGGGGCGGTGGGGGATGCAGAGGGGAAGAGAACAACTGTTGCTGTGGACACCCTTGCCCCACACCCCATGCGCCCCTCCCCCCGGCTCGTCTTCCGGCACTCACCCGAGTGTGTGCTGCTCTGGGCTGGGGAGTCTGAGTCCTGGGTGCTCCAGGGTCGGTCCCAGCCTGTGAGGCTCAGGGACTGCAGGCCAAGGCACAAGTCATTTGCATCTGGGAGGCCACGGGAAGAATCTTGCGCAGAGGTGGGGAAAAGCATCCTGCTTGTGACTGTTTCTTCTGAGTCCTGGAAGTCTGCTTTGGACAGGAAAACAGCAGAAGCCCAGAGTTAAGGGCTGTTTCCCCAGGATTATCAACAATAAATAATATTAAGAATAGTTTCCTCAGGCTCGAAGACTAGACATCCAAGCTGGCCGGATGCTGCAGCCGCTGCCTCTGCACTTTTGGGGGTGTTAAAGCAGGAGCGGCTGCCATACAGCCCCCTCCCCACACACACACCCCTATCCCGTCTGCATTACAGACTGGGCCAGCATGTGATCAGGCTGCTGATGCTCCCCGCTGCCAGTGACATCAGCCGGCTGAGCCGTGCAATGGAGAGCGCATCACCCCTCAGAGAGCGGGGAGGAGCAGGGGACCGGCAGGGAGGGGACTTGCCTCCCAGGGAAGAGACGGCACAACAGCCGCTGGGAACAGTCCGGGTGCGGTGCTGGAAGTCCAGCTGCGAGGCAGCGCCCTCCGGTCTCCAGCAATGGTGGCCAAGCGGCCCGAGGCACGACTGAAGTCCTCTCTGCTGACAGCGGAGCCAAAGCAGCAGGCTGCCTGCTCGGCCAGCTCTGCCCTCCTGCCCCTCCCTCCCCTCCCTCTGCTCTCCGCCCCCAAACCCAAAAACACTCTAGTCCTGGACTCTCTCCAGCTGCTTGCTCAAGCCCTGGTTTTGCAGCCCGATGCAAAGCTTCACAATTCTGCTAACAAAAATCTGTGTGCTCCAAGTGGCCCCTGAGCCCTACCCTGACACAGCAGTGTTTACTGCCAGGGGTGGGACAGGCTTCAGAAAACACAGCTCGCTCGAACCCTGGGGAACGACACCTAGTGCTCCAGGCTTGTCAGCAGCAGCTGGCTACCAAGAAAGGGATCAGTTTTGGCAGGGGGCGGGGGAGTCACTGGGCCACCCAAACGCCAGAGTAAGACCTGTCCTGACAAAGATGTGCTCAGTCACTCAGTCATGTCCGACTCTTTGGGACCCCATGGACTATAGCCTGCCAGGCTCCTCTGTCCATGGGGATTTCCCAGGCAAGAATTCTGGAGTAGGTTGCCATGCCCTCCTGCAGGGGCATCTTCCCGACCCAGGGATTGAGCCCAGGCCTCCTGCGCTGTAGGCAAATTCTTTACCATCTGAGCCACCAGGGAAGCCCCCTGACTAGGATACTTACTCCCAGTTCCCAAGTTCCCTCACTTCAAAAGGGTGGGCATCAATCTCATAGTAGGACCAGCTCCCCCTCCTGCAACTGCAGGCACAGAAAACCTCCCTTCACAGAGTCTGATCATACCAAAACAGCAGAAGCGATCTCGGAGGTAGTATGTGCCTTGTCAGAAGCCCCAGGTTTAGGAGCTCACGGCCCCTGGCCNGCTGTAGGCAAATTCTTTACCATCTGAGCCACCAGGGAAGCCCCCTGACTAGGATACTTACTCCGAGTTCCCAAGTTCCCTCACCTCAAAAGGGTGGGCATCAATCTCATAGCAGGACCAGCTCCCCCTCCTGCAACTGCAGGCACAGAAAACCTCCCTTCACAGAGTCTGATCAGACCAAAACAGCAGAAGCGATCTCGGAGGTAGTATGTGCCTTGTCAGAAGCCCCAGGTTTAGGAGCTCACGGCCCCTGGCCCTGCTCCTGCAGAGCACACCGGCCACAGGAGGGGGCCCTGGTACCTCTGGCTCCCCAGACCCTCTCTCCAGGCAGGGGAGCTGCTTGGGACTACAGCCCTATTCCCATGACCAGTCACAGCCCCAGCACCAAGTCCAGCTCTGCCCAGAACCTCTGGGACCTCCGCCACTTCCCATCTACCAACATACTCTCCTGTATCCATCCGTCTCTTCCAACATGACCTCCAGTCACAAGGCCTCGCCCTTAGAAAGAAGGGTACAGTGAGGGTCCAGGCCACATGGCAGGCAGGCTGCTCACAGTGAGACCAGGGACCCTGCTTACTCTGCCATGCTAAGCAAGAAGCAACCAGACACAGGAAGCATGCGCACCTGGGACCACCCGGGACAGGGTACAAGGTGGGCAGAGTGGGAGCTACTGCGGTTAGCCATAGGAATGGCTGGCCAGAGCTTCCAGAGTGTCCCCTTCTGTTCACAGGCGCTCAGGCACAGCCGAGATGGGGAGATCGGCCAGTCTGTGGGAGGGACTCCTCCCCTCGGAGGGTTTTTTTTTTAAGAGCTTTGCTGCTGTGTCATCCATCCACGTTATTCCTGTCTGGCTGTAGATACTCTGCCTGCTCCAAGCCTGTGTCTGTCAAAACCTCTTCACCACTGCACAGGCAGAGCAGGAGCCCACCCATGCTGGCACTGCCCCCACCCCAGACCACTCCCCCACCAGCTTCCTCTGTCCACCCTTCCCCCAAGCTTACGAGATACTTTAAAAATAATCCATATGTAATAGTTATAAAAACATAATGCTTCCTTTAAAAATACCCATATGTAAGTATCCATCCCCCCTTACAAACTCTCTGTATGGTCCCTTCCACCACACTGTGAGCACACCCATATCTAGCAGCAATCATTTCTCCCGTCCCCGGCTAAAATCAGGGCCTTTGTTTTTATGGGGACCCCATGACGCACACAGAGAGAATCTAGCTATCAACTATGCTCTTGCTACCTAAAGTCTAGTGTGGCCGACCAACAAAATCAGTATCACCAGAATCTTGTTATACAGCCTCCCAGCCCTCATCTAAGCCCTCACTTCTGGAATTGGAATTGATCTACATCTTAATAAGATTCCCAGTTTAAAAAAAAAAAAAAAAGATTCCCAGCTGACGTTCATTCACTTAAAAGTTTGAGTAGCACTGGTCTATACAATTACCCCAACTCTTTTTGACCCCACAGACTGCAGCACGCTAGGCCTCCCTGTCCACCAACTCCCAGAGATTACTCAAACCCATGTCCATTGAGTCGGTGATGCCATCCAGCCATCTCATCCTCTGTCATCCCCTTCTCCTCCCACCTTTGGTCTTTCCCAGCATCAGGGTCTTTTCAAATGAGCGACCATTAAATGTCACTTAGGAACAAACGGCTGCAAGCCATGTAGGAGCTTGGAGGTCTCAGTACAGTATACATCTTCCCTTACTACCAGCACTCCCACTGACGCACCATCTTCACCCTTACCCAGACGTTCTCCAGCCCACTGTTTCTTTCAGGTAAAGGCTTGCACTACCATTGTAGAATTCCTTCACTAGTTCCTCCAATTAACAGAAGACACACCTGTTAAACCTTCAGTGTGATATAGGAAAAATTAAGTGGCTTTAAAAGTTTTATAGATCTTGCTTTACTCACAAGATCTGCCATTGCGTGATCTCAGTCAAGTTACTAAACCTTTCTGAGCATCTTTCACCTGTAAAGTGGCAAAAGCAGCTCCCTCTCAGGTATTTTGTTGAGGAATACATACAGTGTTTGGTACAGTGTCTGGTACAAACTACTGTATTGGTATTTTGGTTTCAGTAGGTGACTATGTAATTTATCATCCAAACCAAGGCACTTTGGAGAGAGAAAGGGGGCAAATATTAACAACCCTACCAATGCAGCAAGTTCAAGAGATACTGTCCTAGGTGGACTGGCAGGCATGATTCAGTCTTATCTGTGGCCATTTGTGTTCAGAAACATTTTACCCCAAAAGCCTCTTTTCTAATGATCCCACTTTCCAAATTTACCCACTCTGCTCTCTACCCCTTCAATCTGTATTGACAGAAAGTCTGAGAGGTAAACTGTCAACATGGGCAAATGCTCAGTAAGCTGAAAGGGCTGAAATTCAAAGGCTGATTTTACTGAGGAAAGCCTGTCTTTGCTTCTCAAACTCACATCTGATGCTGGACAGGAACTTGACCCCTTTTATTGGAGGATATTCCTTATGATCTTTAGCCAAGCACACACCAGACACTCCGAAGATACCAGAAGCTTGGAACCAGCACGTGATGAGGTGAGACTTACTTCTAAGGCAACCTGTTTGAACAAAGACTCTCAGCTTAAACACCTTCTATATCAACCTGAACCCTGCAATTTTCCATATCAATGCCAACACAACACTTCTGATTAAGTTTCTTGATTTGGTTCAGAATTTTAAAATGATCTCCCTCTGAAAATATGTTACCTTCTTCATAATTGCCCAAATTTCTTAGCAACTGAAAAACTCAAGTAAACTGACCCAAAGTCCAGAGTTTGTCACAGTCTAGAACAGAATGACCGCTGAGAGGATCAAAATGCAGAGGTGACCCAAGGGCTGATTCTAGGGCTCGGAGTTGTATGCATGCAGGCATGCTCAGTCTTATCCAACTCTCTGCGACTCCATGGACTGTAGCCCACCAGGCTCCTCTGTCCATGGAATTCTCCAGGCAAGAACATTGGGGTGGGTTGCCATTTCCTCCTCCAGGGGATCTGCCTGATAGAGGGATCAAACCTGGGTCTCCCTGCATTGGCGGGCAGGTTCTTTACCACTGAACCACCTGGGAAGCCCTCAAGAGGAGTACAGCCTCACCTCTAATCTTTTCCATCCTCAGTCTAAGAACCTGTCTGTCCGCTGATGACTCCTCTGTCAACAAGACTTGGCATGACATTGCTCATGGTCCTCTGCAACTACCATTCTTGAGCATCTGGCAACTAAGGAGGTGAAACAAGGAGAGAAGAGTGACTTCAGGCGTCCATTTATGAAACCACTGTGCAGGTTCCATAGTATAAAGGCCCATGGTGCTTGCAAAAAGTCAGCAGCTGAGGCCCCCAGGAAACACAAGCTGGCTTCATGGAGCAGATGCCGCATGAGCTGATCCTAGGGGAAAGGGGATCTAGTTCAGAGGAGTTAACAGGAGAGAAGGTAAGCAAGGTTTGTTTGGGCCAACCAAGCCAGGAAGAACTGAGGCAGGAAAATGAAACTGATGCTCAGGAGTGTAGTGAACTGTCTCTGTTACACTGTTAAACAATAATTAATGTGGTAAAGTACTCAGAGTGAACCAGAGATCAGAGGTAGGGAAGCGGTCAAGGACATATGGGATTAAAGGAAGGAGGAGGAAGAAGGCAGAAAAGCAGATGGATAAGGAGGGAAGAGAAGGGGTTGGGGGCAGAGAAATACGTTAAATGACTTAACAGACTACAAAGATGCCTCTACATCATGACTGTAACTATATGAAAATGTTGTTTGTTGATAGATGTTGGTAAAGGAACACAGAAAAACACAGCTTAATGTGTGAGGGTAGCAGGCCACTCATGGATTTATCTTCCTTTAGTCATTACACAAACAGTATCACAAAAGTGGTGCTCTCCTTTCTTTTTCCTCTTTAGCCTTTTGACAAGCACACTATTACAGTCTATGCAGCAACCATACTTGAACTCTCTTTCAAAATCTCAGCTTCGCCTCCAAATCCAATCCCTGGGAACAGGAGAGGACACTGTGTCACTTGTCCCCACTAGATTTCTTCTGAATAACTGACTTTACAGTAAGCTGAGGCTACTTAAATCAATGCTTTATGTTCTTAAAAGTTTTTTTAAAGCTCATGAAGTGGCATTTCTAAGAATGTATTTCTAAAAAGACCATCTCAAAGACTATCCCCCAACCCTGCCACTTCTGCCAAATCAGGAAAACAGAAATGATTCTGTAAATCCATTTTGGTAACCAGAAGTGAAAGAGCCACCATGCGAGAAGTCAGACACCTGTCAGTATCATGCCAACTACCACTGCAGTAGGACCCTTGACCACGCACGCCAGGAAGACTGCATGTTCCCTTAAGCAGTGCTTCTCAGACTTTCAAGGGCACAGGGATGACTCGGCAATCAACAACACGGACTCTGCCTCAGCAGGTGTGGGCTGGGCCCTGGAATCTGTGTTCTTAACCTACTCCCAAGTGATGCCTACACTACTCACGTGCTGACCACACTTTGAGCAGTCCAAGTTTAAAATGGTCTTCCCACCCTAGTCTCTCTCTTCCAGGTAATCCATCCCATGCTTACTCAATACCCTCCTCACAGTGTTCATTCTCCCCAGCAAGGGCCCTGGCCACTTTCCTGCTGCCTGGCACATCAAAGCCAATCCTCAGGCTGCAGCTTACTATTAACCTTTCCTTACATTCATCAAACTGTAAAGGCTAAACTTGAGTCAATCACAACTCCAAGAGACAATGTACTGTTAACCTAAGTGCTAATTACAGTAGTTCAGAAGATAGAGACTGCATGATGCATAGATGCTCAAGGAAACCTTCCTTATAATTTCAGCTACATTTTAAGTCACATGACAGATTAAGGTATGAGAGACACCAGGTTTACTTTGTACTTCCGACCACAAAAGTATAATCACTGGCTTATTTTAGCCTTGACCACACTAATAATCTTCAAATGAATTCTGCAATTTATTTCAAAATGATTTCTATAATGTTTCTGGAAATAAATACTAACGATGTTTAAATTTTAAAATGGCATATATCATGTTCACAAAGTGGAAAATTCAATACTATTAAAAAAGTTAATTCCTACCAAATTGATCCACATATTCAATGAAACCCCAATAATATACATGCCTTCAGGTTATTCGGGGGAAGAGCTTTTTAAACAAATGGTGCTCAAACAACCAAATATTGCTGGGGGGTAGGGAATGAACCTTGACCTCCAACTCACACCATGTGTAAACATCAGCATGAATCAGAGAGACCTAAAAGTTTTAACTTTTTAAAACTTCTCTAAGGAAACGTAGTCTATCTTTGTGAGCTTGGGTCAGGGATGCAGAGCAAGGGTCCCTACGGAGGACTCAGAAAGCAATGATCGTCAGAAAAAGTTTTGATACACAGGACTTACCAAATGTCTGCTCATCAAGACACCATTAAGAAAATAATTATGCAAGTTACGAAACAGTAGAAAATATCTGCAACCATACCTAACAAATGGCTAGTATCTACAGTATATAAGAAATCTTAACAAGTCAAAAGTTAAAAGAATTTTTTAAAAAGCACACTTAAAAAAAGAGCACAGAATCCTCAAAAGGCATTTCACACACAGACATACAACCGGACAATAAGCCCTTGAAGAACTGCTCAACATTATTACAAAGAAATGCAAATTTAACCACAATGAGATACTACTACATATTTACCAGACGACTAAAATTAAAAAAGACTGCTCCACAGTTTGCCAACATTTGGTACTGCCGAGCAGAACTTCCATACATTATTGTATGATGGTTCAATCACTTTAGAAAAGCTATGCTGATTTTTTATACAATTAAACATATACAATTCTATGACCCAACAATTCTACTTCAAGGTATTCAACTCAAAAGAATGAAGACCTGCACATTGGACAGTGACAGAAGCTCTACGCATGATCACCAAAACCTGGGAAGAGTTCAAGTGACCACTAATAGGAGAATAAAATGTGGTGTATACACATATATGCTAGAATATTTCTCAGCAATAAAAAGGAATAGACCACTGATGCATGCAACAACAGCCTCCCCAGGTGGTCCACTGATAAGAGCCCGCCTGCCAAAACAGGAGATGTAGGTTCAGTCTCTGCGTTGAGAAGATGCCCTCAAGGAGGGGATGGAACCCACTCCAGTATTCTTGCCTGGAAAATCCCACGGACAGGGGAGCCTGGCAGGCTACAGTCAATGGGGATGCAAAGAGTCAGAAGAAACTGCAACTAAAACAAGATCCAACAAGAGAGATGAATCTCACTGCACTGAGTGAAATAAACCTTACGTAAAAGTACCTACGTATATGATTCCACTTCTTTGAAGTTCTAGAAGAAGCAGAACTAATAGACAGTGAAACAAGGAGGTTGCCTCCAAGGGATAGACGTGGGAGCCAACTGGGAAATGGGATGAGGAAACTTTCTGAGGTGATGGCAATGAGCGTTTTGTGAGGAGTTTCAGCCACACATTTGTCAGAATGCACCTAACGACACACGTGCTTCGGCATTCCTTGTGCATCTCACTGTTTATTAATTTTACTTCCAAGAACCTCTAAACAAACACTGAGCATTAGAGTCAATATGCACACTCAAATATTAGGAGTAAATTATGCCTATGTCTCCAACTCACTTTGAAATGCAGCATAAAAGGAGACAGACTGATAAATGGCTATTGTGAGTGCACATGTCATCAGTCATGTCTGACTCTTTGCGACCCCATGAACTGTAGCCAACCAGGGTCCTCATCCATGGGCTTCTCCAGGCAATACTGGAGTAGGTTGCCATTTCCTCCTCTAGGCAACCCTCCCAACCCAAGGATCCAATCAGTGTCTCTGACATCTCCTGCACTGGCAGACAGGCTCTTTACCACTGGCACCACCTGGGCTACAATAAATGGCTAGAGGGATGTATAAGCATACTTGACAAGTGATTAAGGGGATATGTAAACAGACATGTCATAAAGGAAATATGACAAGTGTTCATCGTGGGATCTAGGTGATAAGTATCACGGGTGCTCACTTTACAATTTATTCATCTTTTCTGTATGCATGAAAATGTTCACAATAAAATGGTGATGGGGGGAATGAAGTTACTTTTTTCTGACAAAAAGCAAATCTCAATGAAGTAATTGGTTTGATGATAAGAAGCAACTTCATTAAATCAGATTTTACAGTTGACATTTTCCATAAGCAAACAAGTTAAAATCTATAGACCCAAGGTTTTGACAAAACATAAAAACATAATTAAAGCAAGTGATAAAAAGCATTTTAAAGGAATTCCCTAGCAGTCCAATGGTTAGGACTCCATGCTGTCACTGCTGAGGGCCTGGGTTCAGTCTCTGGTTCGGGAATTAAGATTCTGCAACCTGCGCATTGCAGCCAAAAAAAATTTTTTTGTTTGTTTTAAAATAAACTGTATTTGTAAAGGTGTAGTTTAAATTTAACAATATTTTAATCTTCTCAATGTTTTAGATAATCTGAGTTAAACAGGGTCTCTAAGTGAAAAAAATAACAATAGTCATTTGCAATTTCCATTAAGCATTTTTGGTGTACCTTCCCCAAACTGAGAAATTCAATGACCAATGTCTCAAGTAACAAATCTTTTCACAAGTTAGATGGTTTCCAATTCCTTCTTTTCAATAACTATGAAGGAATGAATGGAACTGTTGGCAAGTAAATGACTAAAAACACATGACTGATTTTTTGCATGTAAGTTAAGGAGTTCAAACAATTGAGTAACATTGCTCTAATGCCTTCATGTCCCATCTACTTATTTATGTGAACAAGTTTACTCAAGAGGCCATAGATCTATAAGAACAGAAAATAGGAATGTATTTGGTGTTGAAATTCTGAGTCATTCTGGCAATAAGTGAGTCATCCAAAATTACATGAGTTATAAAAATGCCTCATTTATCTCATTAAGTAGCGTTTCTAATAATTACTAAATAAAGAAAATTTTTATCAAAATTTTAACCTTTAGATTGTCAATCAATTGTCCTAGCAATCAATGGCCACAGCAATCCGAAACATTTATAAGACTTTCAGTCACAGGAAATAATTTAAAATTTCAACTTATGTACAATTTTTGTTGCAGAGAAGTATAACATGTGATCAACAGAAGACTGAAATGTAAGACATTTCATTAGTATAAAGTTCTGTGGGAGAAGTAGACTAGAAATACAAATAAAGGAGAAAAGGAATAATGAGAAATTCTCTATGACTGAAGAGCTAATTTACAGGTTTCTAAACATAAGTATAAAAATTCTACAAATTTTGATTCCACTACTTTTTTCCAATGAAAATAAAGATACAAAGTTAAACATGCAAGGTGTACATTTTTTAAACTTTTTTATTTAAACATTTTAACCATTTTGAAGTGTATTANCAGGTTTCTAAACATAAGTATAAAAATTCTACAAATTTTGATTCCACTACTTTTTTCCAATGAAAATAAAGATACAAAGTTAAACATGCAAGGTGTACATTTTTTAAACTTTTTTATTTAAACATTTTAACCATTTTGAAGTGTATTATTTAGAGGCATTAAGTACATTCACATTTTTATGCACCTACTACCATTAACCATTGTCAGAACCTTTTCATATCAAAACAAAACTCTGTACCCATCAAACACTAACTCCCCACTCACCCTTCCCGAGTGCCTGGTAACCATCTTCTGTCTCTAAACTCAACTGTTCCAGGTACCTTCAAGGAAATGGAGTCATGTAGTATTTGTCCTTTATGTCTGGTTTATTTCACTTATCATCAGAGTTTATCCAGATATTGCAGCATGTATCAAAATTTCCTTCCCTTTTAAGGAGGAATAATTTTCCATTGGATGTATATACCACATTTTGTTTATCCATTCGTCTGTCCATGGACATTTGGGTTACTTCCTTCCACATTTGGCTACTGTGAACAGTGCTGCTATGAATATCAGTGTACAAACAAACATGTATTTCCATCCTTGAGTTCACTTCTTTTACATATGTATACTTAGAAGTGGAACTGCTGGATCATATGGTAATTCTATGTTTATTCTTTTTTTTAGGAACCACCATACTATTTACCACAACAGCTATACCATTTTGCATTCTACAAAAGCACAAGTGTTTAAATTTCTCTACATCCTTGCCAACACTTACTATTTTCTGGTTTGGCTTTTTTCTGAGGGGGTGCGGATAACGGCCACTGGAGTGGGTGGTGAGAACTAGATCTTGCTGAGGGATACATGTTTTTTAAACTTGGATATATACAAGCAAGTGTTCAAAGACTGCTGCTGCCTAGTCCATAGGTCCCCAAAGATCATGCTTTTAAAACTCTGCCACGCCCCAGGCTTTAACTGTTTTTCTTCCTATACCATCCAAGTGGTCCTAACGGCAAATGCCATCTTTCTTGCTGCATCACTCATTACAGTGATGGTCCACAGGTGGGCATCTGAGCCAACATGGGTTATAGTAACCCCTCCATGTGACTACAGAGGCCACTCCTAGTATGGGCACAGCTCAAGACAACCTGAGACTCCGTCCCTAAGGTTTTTCCACCTGGGTACTGGAGAGAGAGAACTTCCTGACCTTATGATGCCAAAGGATGTGAATGGAGCCCCTTCCTCAGGTAACACAGAGGGTGTTAATGTGCAGAGGGTGAAAATGAAACTCACTCTGAGAGAGAGGCAGCAAAGAAAGAGTCGTGACAAAATGTCTTCCTATTCTGTGAGCTTCCTATCAACAGCCTCCCAACACATCCCACATTCTGCTAAAGGAAATTCTAATTAGGTGTCTGATCATTTGCAAATTAAGACTGTTCTGTGTAATTCAAGCCCCTCAACAAGGACTGACCAAACAAGTAATTGCTACAGGCAGGTTGAGAATCTCTAGACAAAAGTCCCTGATGGCCTGTCAGCAGGAAAAGAGCTGGAACACCACCCAGTTAAATCTTTTTTTCTTTCTTTTTAAACTAGTGAGCAAACAAGGCTCAGACAAGGCCAAAGTGCCAAAGCTGCTAAGTGGCAGAGGTGGGATCATAATGCAGGGACCAACCTACCTTCCTGCCTCATCCCTACTCTGGGTACTTTCTCAGACCCAGGTCTACACTCACACATGCCCCAGCTCAGACTTACTTTATCAGTAAATTATTTATTTTCTGAAAACAAATAATTCTAAGCAACTTCAATAGAGTTGGTCTCTTCAAGCTGATTCAGACAAATATGCCAGCCACGGTGGAAACCTAAGTACTTACACCTTTTTTTTTCACATGCTATGTACTTTTTCTGTGTCATGCATTCTCCAGCCATCTTTCAAGACTGGGCACTCCTACTATCATTAAATTATTAATGGATTCCATTCTCACCAGTTAGATCCCCATGGAGCTTTGTCCTGAACCCATCCCATCCTACCAGGAGTTCAACTCTTAACACTAGCTCCTCTCTATTCTTATTATCCTTGCCCCAATCGCCTACTTATTCAGTAAAATGTCAATTTTACACTTTGGTGTTTCCAAGATTCCACTGCCATGTACATACATAGTTTTTGAAGTTGACAATTTCTTCATGGTGGAGAACAAAAAAGAAGACTGATGATTGAAGTCTAGCTCCACCTACTTTATGGCTTCTTGTACGGAGTTTCTGAAGCAGAATGTTTTCAAGACTCCAGTCCGGAGTCCTGGAATACAACATGCTGTCCATGTGGTATCCCCTACACTAGTTTTATGTTATACTAAAATTAATATAACCTAATCAGGCTTCCCTGGTGGCTCAGATGATAAAGATTTTGCCTGGAGTGGAGGAGACACAGGAGCTGCAGGTTCGATCCCTGGGTCGGGAAGATTCCCTGGAGAAGAAACGGCAACCCACTCCAGTATTCTTGCCTGGAGAATTCCATGGACAGAGGAGCCTGGTGGGCTATAGTCCATGCGGATGCAAAGAATTGGACACAACTGAGTGACTAACATCTAAACACAATAAAATGTTACTGGTTCAAATTTGGGATTTGTACAAGTTCCTTGAACATTATGCCACATTGGAGACCTCTTACAGGGCCAAACAGTAATAATGTTGGTCAGTTGCTCAATTGTGTCCGACTTTTTCTGACCCCATGGACTGCAGCACGTCAGACTTCCCTGTCATCCACTATCTCCTGGAGTTTGCTCAAACTCATATCCATTGAGTTGGTGATGCCATCCAACCATTTCATCCTTTGTTGTCCCCTTCTCCTGCCTTTGATCTTTTCCAGCATCAGGGTCTTTTTGAAATGAGTTAGTTCTTCGCATAAGGTGGCCAAGGTATTAGAGCTTCAGCTTTAGCATCAGTCAGCATCAGTTCCTTCCAATGAACATTCAGGGTTGAATTCCTTTAGGATTGACTGGTTTGATCTCCTTGCAGACCAAGGGACTCAAGAGTGGCCAAAGCACGGAGTATCACCTTCTAGAGAATATAAAAGCTAGTGATTTAAAAAGGATTGTGTGGGACTTCCCTAGTGGCCCTGTGGTTAAGACTCCACACTCTCAACACAGAGGGCATGGGTTCGATCCCTGGTCAGATAAGTAAGATCTCACATGCCCTGTGCTGTGCTTAGTCACGTCTGACTCTTTGTGACCCCCACGGACTGCAACCCGCCAGACTCCTCTGTCCATGGGGATTCTCCGGGCAAGACTACTGAGTGGGTTGCCATGCCCTCCTTCAGGAATCTTTTCAACCCAGGGATTGAACCCAGGTCTCCCGAATTGCAGGTGGATTCTTTACCATCTGCCAAAAAAAAAAAAAAAAAAAAANGGATCAAACCCATGTCTCCTGCATTGTAGGCAGATTCTTTACCAGCTGAGCCACGAGGGAAGCCCAGATTTATGCAAAGGTGAAATTAAAAAGCATAAGGTAGTTGTTGGTTCAGTAGTTATTGGTTCCTTTTTCATTATGTTGTAAGATAACTGTATCCAATCCTTCCATCCACAGGACTGTGTCCAGCGTTAGAAGACATTCACATATTCACATTGGGGTCTATCACTCCATCTGCTCTAAGCATCCTTGTTGCTCAAACATGGTAGACATTCTCCTGACTTAGGGCAATGAATCCAGCTGTTCTCTCTCCCTGAATGTCTTTTCTCCCAACTGTGTGTATGGGCTGACTTTTTAAATCTTCTTCAACTGTGCTCAAATGTCTTCTCACTGTGGCTTATCTTAACCACCTCGCTTAAAACTGCAAGCTCTACATTGTTACTAAATGCCCCCTGGTGACTCTATTACTGATTCTCCCTACCAGGCTCCTTTCACTTTTTAAGTACATTTATCACAGTATTCTTGCCTGGAGAACCCCATAGAGCCTGGCATCCTACAATCCATGGGGTCACAAAGAGTCAGACACAACTTATCAACTGAACAGAATGCATAACCTACAAAAGCTAAAATCTTTATTTAAATGACTGACTGATGTATTCCAAAGTTTGATCTGTCCCAATGTTTCCATGTGTATAGTTAGGGCACAGCGTAGGTATTTTTGGATGAAGACACACAAGCATTTCAGACTAATCAAACCATAGAACTTACTCAGGGATGAGCTGGGCCCTGAATTACCATGCTTTTTTCACCACATTCCAAGATCCTGGAGTATAAAAAGGATGAAATGTATAATGGAACGGATGAAAAAGTCAGTTCAAATATAATGCAGCACCCCAAGAGGACTGGGAATTACTCAGGCTTAAGCAAAATCCATTATCATTATTCTCTTCTTTCTGAACTTGACAACCAAACCAAACATACTGGCTTAGGCTTTTTTCTATATTTGACTTATGTCATATAAGCAGAAGGTCAAGAAAATGTGGAGAATATTAACTACAGCCCCCAAATTTTGATATAATCATGGTGAATATTTGTGTTCACCAGGTCATTAAGTTTGAATGTTGACATTTAAATTAACACTCAGTTCAGTTCAGTTTAGCCGCTCAGTCATGTCCGACTCTTTGCGACCCCATAACAACAGCAATCCAGTCCTCCCTGTCCATCACCAACTCCCGGAGTCTACCCAAACCCATGTCCATTGAGTCGGTGATACCATCCAACCATCTCATCCTCTGTCATCCTCTTCTCCTCCTGCCCTCAATCTTTCCCAGCATCAGGGTCTTTTCAAATGAGTCAGCTCTTTGCATCAGGTGGCCAAAGTATTGGAGTTTCAGCTTCAACATCCATCCTTCCAGTGAACACCCAGGACTGATCTCCTTTAGGATAGACTGGTTGGATTTCCTTGCTGTCCATGGGACTCTCAAGAGTCTTCTCCAACACCACAATTCAAAAGCATCAATTTTTCGGTGCTCAGCTTTCTTTATAGTACAACTGACACATCCATACATGACTACTGGAAATACCATAGCCTTGACTAGACAGACCTTTGTTGGCAAAGTAATGTCTCTGCTCTTCAATATGCTGTCTAGGTTAGTCGAAACTTTCCTTCCAAGGAGTAAGCACTAGAATAATGTAAATCATTTTGTAATAAATGGATAATGCAATGAGATAATCAGTGGTTAGTTCCATATTGCTAACCATGTCATTTGAGCTTGGTTGAGCAGAACATTGGTATCTGTTCTAATGGAGTGATCTATCTACCTCACCCAAGGGAAGAAACACAATTGATTAAGCCCCTCTTAAGAATCTATCTTTTATTCTTAGACTTTTCTGTCCTATATAGTATTAAGAACCCATCACCTAATACAACTTTAAGAAAGTTTAAAACCCTCTTAAAATTAAACAGGTGACAACACACTCAGAATTTCTATAGACTCAAATTCAAAATGAAGAATAACTATACTTGAGTTACTGGGAGGAATGCAAATCATTAGACTAAGATAATGAGAAATGGATGTTATAAATAAAGAAAAGAATGTTTATAGAAATCATGGAAAATTTTTGTCAAGAGAGATGAAATTCAGATGTGCTCTATTATCACCTGACCTTTCCCTCCCTCTACTTTTAGCAATTAAAATGACAGTCTTCCCGGTGAGCTTTCTTTATAGTGGATAGCTTAAGATATATTAATCTTATTATATACAACCGCTATACTCAATCATCTGTACTTCAAGTATTAATCATGCAAAGGTTTTATGTGATGCTAGCATCTGATCTTACCTCATAACAACACATTTAGGAATTAAGTAAGCCTTTTTGTTGTCTCTGGATATTAACACATTTAAGGATTTCACAGGCTGAATTGAAGATGCCCTAGGGAAGCATTGAATCTGCCTATATTCTACCTCATCACTAACATAGTTATTCACTTATCTGATCACATAGGGTTAAAGAAATATGCAATAATTCTCTAGAACAATGTGAGGACAAAGGTTTAAATCAGTCATTACAGTAAATAATGTGTGTCCTCAAAAATGTGTTTTAACGTGTGCAACAGCCATTACGTGCTCAAAACTCAAAAACTGTATTTTAAAGTTATGGCTCCCAGGTGGCAGATAAAGCCACCAGCTTATTCATGATTCATTCTAACCTCTTTCCATAAGACTGCAACTGAGAACATGAACAGGGAATAAAGAAACTGACCCAGACTGTATCACTGTAGATTATTCAGCTGAAAGTATTTCATTAAAGCCTCTAGAGATCAAGAAAAAATCAAACTATAAGACCATGAGCCCAGCAGTATATTGTGAAAGCATGGCTAAGCAAAGATAGGGTGACCCTATATAGAGGTTCTATGTCAATCAAGAGAGAGGAAAATCTATCTGCTTCCAAGACTCTGATGAGCTGAATATTACAGAATGAAAAATGTATTGAATGGTTAGTGGTAGCTTTGAGGACAAGTAAGACAACCCTAGCAATTTTACAAAAGATATAAATGGGTTCAGGAAAGTCATATAATGTGTTCTTAATCCACAATTAGTTGATAACAAAGAATATGCCAGAAAAACAGAATATACTATCTTTGCCATTAAATTATATTTGTCTTATTAGGTTCAACTAATAATTTGGGTGTTAGGTAGTATGATACCAAGTAACTAATAGGTGAATTTTTATGCTACTTTGTCATTGCCTTTGCTTGGAATAGTACTAATTATGTCATTTTTACTTCAATCAGAGCATTACTCTTTCCAGGCATATATTCTTCTGCATAGGCTCAGGTCATTTGTACAAACAGGTTATAAAACAGAGTCCCCAGGGCCTCTTCCTGTTCAGCTACCTTGATTTCTACCCTCAGTTAACCACAGGGAGGTAAATACACAGCACTGAGAAAGAAGCCAACTAAGTGCTCACCATCACCACTGTGATTTTAGACACTGAACGTTGGCACAGAATTAAATTCAATCACTTGGAGAAGCAATGAAAATATGGATCCAGATTACTGCTCACCTATTCAAATGCATGGTTCTGGTCACACAGTGAAAACTCACAAACTGTAAAGCCACAGTCGAGACTGCTGCAGCCAATTAGTCAGCAACACCCAGATGGTCAGAGCAAAGAGTCATTCAGTAGTCAACTCTTGCCCAAGGCCTGAGAGGTCATTAATGGCTGACCCAGACAAGAACCAAGCTTTCCTCACATTAAGTACAGGACCCTTTTCAGCCATTCTTTAATCATGAGAATTGTGGTACTCTGAAAGATTCTTTTGTACATATTTTATATATTTATATGAAAATATATAATATTACTTGTTTAAAAATATTGTATTTATTTTTCTTAGTTCTAGGTAGCCCATCAGGCTCCTCTGTCCATGGAATTCTCCAAGCAAGAATACTGGAGTGGTTAACCATTCCTTTCTCCAGGAGACCTTCCCTACCCAGGGATTGAATCCACATCTCTTGCATCTCCTGCATTGCAGACAGATTCTTCACCATCTGAGCCACCATGAAAGCTCCAAAATTGGTTTAAAATAGATCATTTTTGTGTGCTCAGTCATGCCCAACTCTTTGCAACCCCATAAACTGTAGCCCACCAGGCTCCTCTTGCATGGGATTTCCTTGACAAGAGTACTGAAGTGGATTGCCATTTTCTTCTCCAGGAGATCTTTCCAACCTGAGGATTGAACCTATGTCTTTTGCATCTCACTGGCAGGCAGATTTTTTACCACTTGTGCCACCTGGGATATTACTCATATTTAAATAACCTTGCACTATGAACTCTGGTTAAAATTTCAAAGACCTCGGTTTACTTTGAAACTGTAAGCTCTTTACCAATTTTAAAAGTCCTGAGCTAGGCTAACATTCTTTTATTTGTTTACTTAAGAGGACAAATAGCCCTAAACCTCATACTGTTAGTGCTAAGGATATAAATCAAGGTCATAGAAAATATCAAATGACCACAACTTCAGCCAGTAGCAAATTTTATATGCTGGAGTGGCTGAAAAGCTTAAAAATAAGTATAATGCAAGAAAGAGAGAGGATAAGAAAGAAGAAAAGTTGAGATAAATTTTTCCTGTAAAGCTCCTCTAAATTACCTTTTTTTTTTTTAATGACAAATGCTGACTTATATAGATAAGCCAGAATGACGAAGTTAATCTTTCAAAAAACTGTTTATATATCCAGATGCTATTTTTTTACCCTCAGAAGAGCAGTTTGAAGCACTTAGCACTCAACCAGGAGGTGGTTTTGCTGAAAGGTACATACTTTCTTCACATTTGCATACACACTGGATTGTGGTCCCAGCTACAGTTCCAGAGTGTCTTTCACTCAGGATATTTCTACCCTTCTGTATTGTTTATAGCATAAGAAAGATTTATAAGATGTGCTCTTCTGGCTGTGTCAAGGCTTATNCTTCTGTATTGTTTATAGCATAAGAAAGATTTATAAGATGTACTCTTCTGGCTGTGTCAAGGCTTATTGGAAGACCCAACTCAGCAGATTGTAAATGGCAGCTTCTATTTTTTGTTTTTATTTTCTGTTTCATAACCACAGGCAACTCAGACAAAATGAACTTGCTGGTTGTTCCTATAGGACTTTCAGTATCCCCATTTAAAACAGAACACATTTAAGAGTAAGACCGCTTCACAGTGGTTGTAATCTAGCTAGTTGAATAGAAGGCCTTTAATCCACCTAAATCAATGTACATCAGTGGTTTCTGAGCTCAAATTCCAAGCAACTGGAAAATGTATACATGACAAGTCAGTGACCAGAAACAATTCTGGGAGAACTGATTACTGCAGTGATAGCTGTGATAAATACAAGAGCTCTTAGGAAAAGGGTTTCAATGTCTTATAAAACCAACTAATGATATAATGATATTTTGTTTTGTTTAATTACCAGTCATAANGACCCAACTCAGCAGATTGTAAATGGCAGCTTCTTTTTTTTGTTTTTATTTTCTGTTTCATAACCACAGGCAACTCAGACAAAATGAACTTGCTGGTTGTTCCTATAGGTCTTTCAGTATCCCCATTTAAAACAGAACACATTTAAGAGTAAGACTGCTTCACAGTGGTTGTAAACTAGCTGGTTGAATAGAAGGCCTTTAATCCACCTAAATCAATGTACATCAGTGGTTTCTGAGCTCAAATTCCAAGCAACTGGAAAATGTATACATGACAAGTCAGTGACCAGAAACAATTCTGGGAGAACTGATTACTGCAGTGATAGCTGTGATAAATACAAGAGCTCTTAGGAAAAGGGTTTCAATGTCTTATAAAACCAACTAATGATATAATGATATTTTGTTTTGTTTAATTACCAGTCATAATGCAATGTAATTAAACCCAGTGGCAGGAGGATAACAGTAGCAAGATACAGACAATTAGGTTAATCACAACACATGTAAGATATATTTAGGTACCACATAAATCTTCTGACAGGAAGGATCTAAGCATTTTTCTTACATTTATCAGAATTAAAAGTTCGAAGTATCTATATTTTCAGCAATAGGATAAACTGCCAATGACAGTGTTTCTAAACACTGGATACTAACATTAACTGAGCTTTACAGAATTGGATTTGAAAGTCTAAGCATTATTTCCTCTAGTTCAGATGCTTAAGAGAAACTCTGGGTGAGAAATAAGAAAAATATTAAAGAGTAAACATTTTCTTTTAAAAAGTGACTTGTAACTCATTATATATTCAGGATAATAATAATTTTTTAGATATATAAAGCAACTATTTACTCCCAGGTCTGCAGCTTTACTTTTTTTCCTTGTTTACAACAATTTTTGACATGCAAACTTTTTAATTTTAACGTCAACATATTTATCAGTTTTCGTATGGCTCACATTTGGTATCACATTTAAGAAAACCTAGGCCGCCATGTTGCAACCATATTTTCTTCTAATAAAGATTTATTTTTTCATACTGAAGTCTTCAGTCTCTCTTAGGTTCATTTTTATGTTGTGGGTGAACTTGGGACTAAATTTACATTATGTGAACTGTAACGTCCAGATGTTCAAGCTAGATTTAGAAAAGGCAGAAGAACCAGAGATCAAAATGCCAACATTCATTTAACATCAATAAAGCAAGAGAGTTCCAGAAAAATATATACTTCTGCTTTATTGACTATGCCAACACCTTTGACTATGTGGACCACAACAAACTCTGGAAAATTCTTAAAGAGATGTGAATACCAGATCACCTGACCTGCCTCTTGAGAAATCTGTATGCAAGTGAGGAAGCAACAGTTAGAACTGGACATGGAACAACACACTGGTTCCAAATAGGAAAAGCAGTATGTCAAGGCTGTATATTGTCACCCTGCTTATTTAACTTATATGCAGAGAACATCATGAGAAATGCTGGGCTGAATGAAGCACAAGCTGGAATCATGTTTGCTGGGAGAAATATCAATAACCTCAAATATTCAGATGACACCACCCTTATGGCAGAAAGTGAAGAGGAACATCAAGCCTCTTGATGAAACTGAAAGAGGAGAGTGAAAAAGTTGGCTTAAAGCTCAATATTCAGAAAACTAAGATCATGGCATCTGGTCCAATCACTTCATGGCAAGTAGATGGAGAAACAGTGGAAACAGTATCAGACTTTATTTTGGGGGGCTCTAAAATCACTGCAGATGGTGATTGCAGCCATGAAATTAAAAGGGGCATGCTCCTTGGAAGAAAAGCTATGACCAAACTAGACAACGTATTGAAAACCAGAGACATTACTTTGCCAACAAAGGTCTGTCTAGTCAAAGCTATGGTTTTTCCAGTAGTCATGTATGGATGAGAGAGTTGGACTATAAAGAAAGCTGAGCACCGAAATACTGATGCTTTTAAACTGTAGTGTTGGAGAAGACTCTTGAGAGTCCCTTGGACTGCAAGGAAATCCAACCAGTCCATTCTAAAGGAAATCCGTCCTGAATATTCATTGGAAAGACTGATGCTGAAGCTGAAACTCCAACACTTTGGCTATCTGATATGAAGAACCAACTCATTAGAAAAGATCCTGATGCTGGGAAAGATTGAAGGCAGAAGGAAAAGGGGATGACAGAGGATAAGATGGTTGGATGGCATCACCGACTCAATGGACATGAGTTTGAGTAAACTCAGGGAGTTGGTGATGGACAGGGAAGCCTGGTATGCTGCAGTCCATGGGACTGCAGAGTCGGACACGACTGACTGAACTGAACTGAACTGGAACCTAAATTTACTTTTCCAAGGAAATCCACTGACTCAATACTACTTTTTTGAACAGACTCTATTTTTCTTACTTGTTTTGAGACACCATGTTTATCATTTATATATCCTTTATATATTTATATATGGCATTTATATAATTAGATGCTGTATTATGTTACAAGTTTATATTTCTATGTCATTTATATGTCATTGATATTGTCTTTATACATTCACATATGTACTTTACAATTTTTCTCCATTACATGTCTTTTTTTTTTAACTATATAACTGCTTTAATTTCTATAATTGTATAAAAAATCTTGATACCCAGCTGCCAGCCATTCTTAAATGTGTCTTGACCTTTCTTATTCTTTTGGTCTTCTGTATTATTTTAGAACTAGGTTTTCTCCAATTTCCTACTGTTTTCCAGTCTTTCCTGAGGGGCTCTTCTGAATTTTAGGATCTTCTGTAGTTTACAATGGTGTTTTAGTCTTGATTTCCAGCTAATGCAGAATCTCGAGATCAACCAGAGAGGCAATTAGAACACTCTCAGGCCCTTCCTGAGGATGCACAAAACATTGCCAAGTGTGTATGACCTTCTGGATCCCCAGAAGTATGTCAGAGCTTTCCAAAGCCCACTGTGGGCCTCTCATTTCCCATATTTTATTTTTAAATATTTTAGCCAACTTTTTGCCTGCCCCTACTGGAACCAATGCCTATGGCATCTGTGACAGATGCTGCTGATTGTGGTAAGGGTAGGCATCTCCTTACTGAGGGAGCCTGTTACTGAATCAGAAGTTGGTCATCTCACAGCACAACAAGACAATTCTTGGGAGATGAGGTGTTGAGGAAAGAAATAGCAGCTTTACTTAGAAAACTGGGCATTTGAGAAGATAGTGGGCTAGCCCTCTAAAGTATCATCTTATGGTGGTCTGGATGCCATTTTAACAGAGAGAGGAAGGTGAGGAAATAATGTAAAAAGGCCATATCTTGTAAAATATCTCCTGGATTGGCCTGCTCCAGTGAGAAGATGTGTTAATTCCTTCCTTTCTGCAGCCATTGACAAGTGGACAGGTCAGAATATCTTCTTGTGTGCTGAATCACAAAAGCACTTTAGTTTAACTTTCAGGCAGAAGGGGCAGGGTTCCCCGAGGCAGGCCATTATGTATGTTTACATAATGTTTACACTATAGACAGCGCCCTTTCAGTGATTATAGTAACAAAAGCAACAGATAGCAAATGTTAAAGCAAAACAAACAAATCCAGCATAGAGTCAGATTCTGCTCTTCCCTGATAGAAGATTCGAGTCAGGTCAAGCAACAGTAAACTTTCCCAGGCAGCTACCATGCAGGTCATCTAATGAAAATTCTCTGGAGATAAAGCTTTTGGGGGAGTTCCAAAATCTTTCTCTTTCTTCCAGTAGCTGCTAGGCTTAAGTTTTTTTTTTTTTTTTTTTTATTCTATTTTACAATACTCTATTGGTTTTGCCATAATTTGACATGAATCAGCCACATGTGTACAGGTGCTCCCAGTCCTGAAACCCCCTCCCACCTCCCACCCCATATCATCTCTCTGGATCATCCCGTGAACCAGCCCCAAGCATCCTGTANTTCTACTTTGCAATACTCTATTGGTTTTGCCATAATTTGACATGAATCAGCCACATGTGTACAGGTGCTCCCAATCCTGAAACCCCCTCCCACCTCCCACCCCATATCATCTTTCTGGATCATCCCGTGAACCAGCCCCAAGCATCCTGTATACTGTATCGAACATAAACTGGCACTTCATTTCTTACATAATAGTATACATGTTTCAATGCCATTCTCCCAAATCATCCTACCCTCTCCCTCTCCCACAGAGTCCAAAAGTCCGTTCTATACATCTGTGTCTCTTTTGTTGTCTCACATACAGGGTCAGTATATATGTGTGTCAGTATACTGTATTGGTGTTTTTCTTTCTGGCTTATCACTCTGTATANACTCTTTGTCCTCTTTGCTATTGCATTATGGATGATCTCAGTGCTCATAGGTGGAGATAGTGCCTGAATGCTATTTCATGGTAACTCAATCCAATCCATCTCTACAGAGAGGAAGGTTGGTCATCCACCAAGGCAAAAATAACATTGAGGCTTCTTCATTTACACAAAAGAATGACAATCACACCACACATTTTATTCATTTTTAACTACCTTGATCCAAGCACAATTAACAAAGAATATCTGAAAATATGATCTTTGTCTTTAAACTCTTTGTTTTTTTGTCTTATCATTTATATTTAGTCAGTTCAGTTCAGTTGCTTAGTCATGTCCAACTTTTTGCAACCCCATGGACGGCGGAACACCACACCTTTCTGTCTATCAACAACTCCCGGAGCTTACTCAAACTCATGTCCATTGAGTCACTGATGCCATCCAACCATCTCATCCTCTGTCATCCCCGTCTCCTCAGCCTTCAATCTTTTCCAGCATCAGGGTCTTCTCAAATGAGTCAGCTCTTCACATCAGGTGGCCAAAGTATTGAAGTTTCAGCTTCAACATCAGTCCTTCCAATGAACACTTAGGACTGATCTCCTTTAGGATGGACTGGCTGGATATGTTGCAGTCCAAGGACCTCTCAAGAGTCTTCTCCAAAACCAAAGTTCAAAAGCATCAGTTCTTTGATGCTCAGCTTACTTTATGGTCCAATTCTCATATCCATATGTGACTACTGGAAAAACCATATCTTTGACTAGATGGACCTTTGTTGGAAAAGTAATGTCTCTGCTTTTTAATATGCTGTCTAGGTTGGTCATAACTTTCCCTCCAAAGAGAAAGCATCTTTTAATCTCATGTATGGAGTCACCATCTACAGTGATTTTGGATCCCCCAAAAATAAAGTCAGTCACTGTTTCCACTGTTTCCCCATCTATTTGCCATGAAGTGATGGGGCCAGATGCCATGATCTTCGTTTTCTAAATGTTGAGCTTTAAGCCAAGTTTTTCACTCTCCTCTTTCACTTTCATCAAGAGGCTCTTTAGTTCTTCTTCACTTTCTGCAATAAGGGTGGTGTCATCTGAATATCTGAGGTTATTGATTGATAATTCTCCCAGCAATCTTGATTCCAGCTTGTGCTCATCCAGCCCAGCATTTCTCATGATGTATTCTGCATATAAGTTAAATAAGCAGGGTGACATACTCCTTTTCCTATTTGAAACCAGTCTATTGTTCCATGTACAGTTCTAACGGTTGCTTCTTGAACTGCAGATAGATTTCCCAAGAGGCAGGTCAGGTGGTCTGGGATTCCCATCTCTTTCAGAATTTTCCACAGTTTATTGTGATCCACACAGTCAAAGGCTTTGGCATAGTCAATAAAGCAGAAATCGATGTTTATCTGGAACTCTCTTGCTTTTCCAATAATCTAACAGATGTTTGATCTCTGGTTCCTCTGCCTTTTCTAAAACCAGCTTGAACATCTGGAAGTTCACAGTTCACATATTATTATTGAAACCTGGCTTGGAGAATTTTAAGCATTTCTTTACTAGTGTGTGAGATGAGTGCAATTGTGTGGTAGTTTGAGCATTCTTTGGAATTGCCTTTCTTTGAGATTGGAATGAAAACTGATCTTTTCCAGTCCTGTGGCCACTGCTGAGTTTTCCAAATTTGCTGGCATATTGAGTGCAGCACTTTCACAGCCCTGTCTTCAGGATTTGAAATAGCTCAACTGGAATTCCAATACCTCCACTAGCTTTGTTCTAGCTTTATTCGTAGTGATGCTTCCTAAGGCCCACTTGACTTCACATTTCAGGATGTCTGGCTCTAGGCAAGTGATCACACCATCGTGATTATCTGGGTCATGAAGATCTTTTTTGTACAGTTCTTCTGTGTAATCTTGCCACCTCTTCTTAATATCTTCTGCTTCTGTTAGGTCCATACCATTTCTATCCATTATTGAGCCCATCTTTGCATGAAATGTTCCCTTGGTCTCTCTAATTTTCTTGAAGAGATCTCTAGTTTTTTCCATTCTATTGCTTTCCTCTATTTCTTTGCATTGATCAATGAGGGAGGCTTTCTTGTCTCTCCTTGCTGTTCTTTGGAATTCTGTATTCAAATGGGTATATCTTTCCTTTTCTCCTTTGCTTTTTTCTTCTCTTCTTTTCACAGCTATTTGTAAGGCCTCCTCTCAGCCATTTTGCACTTTTGCATTTCTTTTTCTTGGAGATTTCTTGATCCCTGTCTCCTGTACAATGTCAAAAACCTCCATTCATAGCTCATCAGGCACTCTGTCTACCAGATCTAGTCCCTTAAATCTATTTCTCACTTCCACTGTATAATGGTAAGGGATTTGACTTAGGTCATACCTGAATGGTGTAGTGGTTTCCCTACTTTCTTCAATTTAAGTCTCAGTTTGGCAGTAAGGAGTTCATGTTCTGAGCCACAGTCAGCTCCCAGTCTTATTTTTGCTGACTGTATAGAGTTTCTCCATCTTTGGCTGCAAAGAATATAATCAATTTGATTTTGGTGTTGACCATCTGGTGATGTCCATGTGTAGTTTTCTCTTGTGTTGTTGGAAGAGGGTGTTTACTATGACCAGTGCATTCTCTTGGCAAAACTCTGCTAGACTTTGTCCTGCTTCATTTTGTATTCCAAGGCCAAATTTGCCTGTTACTTCAGGTGTTTCTTGACTTCCTACTTTTGCCTTCCAGTCCCCTATAATGAAAAGGACATCTTTTTTGGGTTTTAGTTCTAAAAGCAGGAAACAAAGTGCCTTTTGTCTCCCACATCCTTGGTCCTTCTTATTTCCTTTCTTATCTAAAATTCAGTCCAGATTTTCTAAAATTCAATCATTTGTATTCTNAAAGCAGGAAACAAAGTCCCTTTTGTCTCCCACATCCTTGGTCCTTCTTATTTCCTTTCTTATCTAAAATTCAGTCCAGATTTTCTAAAATTCAATCATTTGTATTCTACCTTCATGACTTTGCCACCTGAACTCCTACAGAAATGATGGATAGATAGTTAAATAGATAGGCAATATACAGATAAATAGATTTGGAAAGATATATATATATACACACATCAGTAGCTAGATAGATATAGATATTGATAAATACATATGTAGGTAGATAATCTTTCTGAACTAATCCACTTTTCATAACCTTTTACTTGTCCTAATCAATAATAGTGATGGGCTATTTATATATTTTCTCTGGTATATATTAAAAATTCATTAAACTGCTACATATAAAAAATTAGATACAAGGGTATACTGTACAGCACAGGGAATATAGCTAATATTTTATAACAGAGTACAAAAATATTGAATCATTATACTGTACATCTGAAACTAATATTATAAATCAACTATAATTTTAAAAAATTAAAATAGCTTATATTTCTTGATATTAATATTTTTTGAGTTTTCCATGTTTGAATATTTATCAGGGATTCTTCTCTTTTGATAGTATGCTGACATTGATTTATCACAGATGTTATGTTGGATAACATGTGATATAGTTTATCTATTCCTCTTTTACAAACATTCAGGTTATTACTGGATTATCATAATTAAGATGAAACTTTAAAAAGCAACTATTTCCATTAAAAAAATAATAATAATGAAAACTGAAAATGATCTAGAACCATTTAAAATGATCTTAACTATAACTTTTTAAGAAACAGTGACTTATAACAGTAGTTCTCAGTACTGGAATATCAGATCATCTGAGAAGACTTTTTTAAAATTCTAATGTCCAAATCTCACTCAGACCTATTAAATATGAATCTTGCTCTGAGAACAATAATATATCTAAAATATAAAAAAATAATAATTATGCAGAAGATTCTCATTGTAATTTGTGAAGTGTATGAAAACCTCAAGGCAGACATTAACAATAAAAATGTCTAACTTGGGGCTTCTTCCTTTTCATCAGGAATTTATGAACTAGCATTCAATTTCTGCTATAATCAATAGTTCTAACAAAACTTTTAATTTAAAAAGACCAGTTTTTTTGCTATAAATTTAATTTTTCAAAGTTCTGAATGAAAAAATCTTTATAGAGAAATATACAGCTCTTAATGTTCCTCCACTATAAGTCTGTAAGTCATATTATGGACATGACTATAAGTCCTCTAAGAATAAGAACTTGATCTTCCTCACATCTATGCATCTATATATCCAAGGTTTGAAGCAGTGTCTGGCATATAGCAAACACTCAAATGGTCATCACATAAATAAATGAATGAGTAAATACACACGGCACTAGCAATATATAGTATACAAACTATGTCAAAAAACATTTTATCATTTCTTCCTCTCTCAGTTGAACCTCATCATCTCTACTGTATTTGCTTTGAGGCTTTCTGATACAATTTGAAAGCTAAAGACTAACATTTTCTAATACTTTGTGCATGCATGCTCAGTTGTGTCTGACCCTTTGCGACCCCCATGAACTGTAGTCCTCCAGGCTCCTCAGTCCATGAAATTTTCTAGGCAAGGATACTGGAGTGGGTTGCCATTTCCTACTCCAGAAGATCTTCCCGACCCAGAGATCAACCAAGTCTCCTGATTCACCTGCTTGACAAGTAGATTCCTTACCACTGAGCCACCTGCTGCTGCTGCTGCTGCTGCTAAGACGCTTCAGTCGTGTTCGACTCTGTGCGACCCCACGGACGGCAGCCCACCAGGCTCCGCCATCCGTGGGATTCTCCAGGCAACAACACTGGAGTGAGTTGCCATGTCCTTTTCCAATGCATGAAAGTGAAAAGTGAAAGTGAAGTCCCTCAGTCATGTTCTACTCTTAGTGACCCCATGGACTGNGCTCCGCCATCCGTGGGATTCTCCAGGCAACAACACTGGAGTGGGTTGCCATGTCCTTTTCCAATGCATGAAAGTGAAAAGTGAAAGTGAAGTCCCTCAGTCATGTTCTACTCTTAGTGACCCCATGGACTGCAGCCTACCAGGCTCCTCCGTCCGTGGGATTTTCCAGGCAAGAGTACTGGAGTGCGTTGCCATTGCCTTCTCTGGAGCCACCTGAGAAGCCCTCTAATATTTCATCCTTTACTAAAAAGTAAAGTAATAGTGAGAGATTAAATGCCTCCTTAATAATCTGTTTTAACTGTGCATGCATTGATGTTTGCAAGGTGAGGATCTGCCATCAATTTTAGAAGAGGTAATTGCTTCTAATCATTTTAGCTGAACTGGCAGCATTTCACTCATATCCAAGCCACTGTCCAGTGCCCAGTATATAGTTAATAGCTCAATAAATCTTTCACTCATATTTGAACAAACATGACNAATACCCAGGACTGGTCTCCTTTAGGATGGACTGGCTGGATCTCCTTGTAGTCCAAGGGACTCTCAAGAGTCTTGTCCAACATCACAGTTCAAAAGCATCAGTTCTTCAGTGCTCAGCTTTCTTCACAGTCCAACTCTCACATCATGAAGATCAAATAAGACAATGTAAATGAAAAGGTATAAACCATAAAACATCATACAAATATAATACATAAATATTATTATTTCCAAAATTCCATAGAGTATGGATGACCCTGCCAAACATGAAGAAGGTGCTTCCACCTTTGGAAACTTAAAAAAGGTAAAACTCCTACCCCAGTGACAACTAATATTTTAATTCATTCAATATTGATGAGTTTCTATCATGTGTATGTTCAAGCCATAGCCCAGGTACTCAGATACCTTTGTGTCTTCAATTAAATCCAAGGCTGCTACAGAGTTTTCAAAATATTTTAGTATAAAGTTATTATATTCACATGTAAAAATGACTGAGGAAGGTTGCCAAAACAACAGTGCAAACAGCGGACTCGAAGCCTTGGTCATTTATTGAGTCAGGTGTCTACTAATGCCTGCTTTTACTGTGCTCTTAGCTCTCCTTTCAGGGCAGAAAATGTTGTTGCCTGGCATTCAGCAAGTGCTTAATGTTGATTGAACAGAATTAAATAAATGTCCCTTGTACAAGAATCACTGTTGCTATATCTCAATCACTATAGAGATGGAATAGCTGAGGTTTCCAATCCGGCTGCCTCATTTTGCAGAGAAGAAATAGAAACTCAATAGGTTAGGTCCCAAGCTCATACAGGCAGGCAAGAGCAGGGTTTAGACTCCAAATAAATCTTCTGATTCCCAGTTCTGTGCTGTCTCACCATGGTGCGCATTACCTTTAACCAATACTGTGCTCTCTTCTGGAGCCTATTAATGGAAACAGCCTTGCCACTGTCTCTGCACTTGTAAAATGATGAAAATAACACTGATTTACCTAAGAGGCTTGCACAAAGGATTGTAAAATAATGATATCAATAAAGTTCTTAACAAATTTCACAAATTATTCCAATTATAGAGATTGTGGCCAAAATTTATAAACAAGAAGCAGAGGTACATTAAATTTTTCAACAACTGGAAAACTTCAGCTTTAATGCAACAATTGAAACTGCCCATGAAAGGAACTCTGAAGAAAGGGAAATGTTACAGCCCCCTTCTTGGTACAACAAGGCCTAGGGTGGGCAAAGTGTCCTAAGAACCACAGGAGGGAATTAGCACAGACTGTGCTTTCATTTTGGTTTTCCTGATCATTATTTTCCTGATCTTTAGTGTCTTTATTTTCCTGATCATTAAAGGACAACAGTATTCCACTAAAGAAAATATGTGCTTTGTATCACATAGTCACTATGCTGTGGGTCACTTCTCCAAACTCCACTATTCTGATGACTTTGAAAGAAGATTATTCACAATCCACCTTAGTTTCCTTGAAAAGATGCAATACTCTGGAAGCTAATCTGGAAATATTTCAACCACTTCCCAATATTTTCTTCCAGCTATACTGTCATTACTTCCCTTGAACTCCTGATCCTGAACTTGTAACTCTTACATAAGATGGTAATATTCTTTATGGAGCATGATTAAGAGTAAATCATCCATGGTACCTCTGGTAAATAGTCCATTCTGGGGCTACATCAGCTCTTTTAAAAGAGTTTGGCCCTGAGGTGGAAACTGTAAAAAGACAGAAATTTGGTTACCAGGAGAGTTACACTTAAAATGTGATTCATTTTATTAGGCAGAAAAATATTCACTAGTTCCGTTTTCTCAGCTCTTTGGAGAAACGCATTCTAATCTGTTTTTCTGAGTTTCAAGTGATTAAACCTTCAATATGCCTGGCATTTTAGGAAAGAAGCTATAACCTGAACTGAAGGTAAATGGATTTATTATGAGGGCTTTGCTACTAGCCATGTCATGCTTTAAAGCAAAATCAACACACAGTGGTGCCAAAACAGTGCAGAGGTTAAGACAAAATTTTTAACACAAGAACTTGGTTTAAAGGCAAGCTTTTCACTTGGCAATGCATGAACCAGGGATGAAATTTAAAACTTGCTTATAAAATGCAGATAAAACACCCAACCTGATGGCAACATTGAAAGGATAAGGGAAATAACTCAAGATCATTAATCCAGTGGCCACAACATACTAAGTGCTGAATAAATTGGTTCTTTTGTTGTTGTTGTTGCACTGGGTCTTTATGGCTGGACATGGGCTTTCTCTAGTCGTGAAGAGTGGGGGCCATTCTTCTTTGCGGTGCATAGATTTCTCATTACGTCGGTTTCTCTTGTTGTGGAGTACAGGCTCTAGGCACTTCAGCTTCAGTAGCTGTGGCACACAGGTTCAGTAGTTGTGGCTTGAGAGTCAGAGAATGTGGGCTCAGAAGTTGTGATGCAAGGGCTCTAAATGCCCCAAGGCATGTGGAATCACCCCAGATCAGGGATTGAACCCATGTTGCCTGCATTAGCAAGCAGATTCTTATCCACTGCATCACCAAGGAAGTCCAAATTGTGGCTTTTATTATTACATTTAATAAAACCAAAGACCACTTTTTCTTTAAATAGTGTTCCCTGCTCTTTAAGATTTCAAAAGGCTTTGCAATGTATACCTAACTTTCACCATAAATATGTGATGGATCAATCAAAAAAATGATATAAACTCCCTAAGCCTATTAATGAACTGAGAACATTTATTCCTGTCCCTAAGTCTGGGTCTCGGCTATTGTTCAGACACAAAGCTCTGAACTTCCAGCATAAACATGGAAATAAATGTAAGCTCTGTCTCCTCTTTCATTGGGCATATTCAAGCATTAGTCTGAAAAGCTCTGTGATGATGAGTGGGGCTTTGAGGGTGCTGGGAATTTCTTCCAAAATGGTCCATTTACAAAATCCAGAGCCATACAGCCCCAAAATTACTTCACAACAAATCCTCTTCCTCAGTCAATACAAATTTCAGCATTATGCAGAGAAAAATACCAACAGAGTAAAAATCCCGGGTAATCTCATTCGATAATATTTTGTTAGCCAATTTAATTTGCTTTCCTCCCTTATGAATAAGCCTAATGACATAAGTATAATGCAGAATGAAAAATTACAATAGTACTTTTAGTGTCATGGCAAACAGCCGATTCCTCCAAATTAGGGTTGCCAGATTAAATACAGGATGCCCAGTTAAATTTTAATCTATGAAAAACAACAAATGCATTTTTCTAGTATAAGTATGTTCTAAGTAAGCCTTGGCCTCTGGAGGTGAACTTAGAAAACTCATCAAGGGTATCCCTTTAAATATACATTTGGGACATACAGATTTAACTTTGTGCCCTATATTTTTATTTGTTAAATCGATCAGTCTTATTGCAACTGAACTGAATCATACTAACCTTTACAGTTACTTATCATATAATTCCTTGCTTATGTTCAGTTGTTTAGTCTTGTCTGAGTCTTTGCAACCCTTTGGACTATAGCTCTCCAGGCTCTTCTGTCCATGGGATTCTCCAGGCAAGAATTCTGGAGTGGGTTGCCATTTCCTCTTCCAGGGGGATCTTTCTGACTCAGGAATTGAACCTGGGTCTCCTAAGTCTCTTGCACTGTAGCCAAATTCTTTACTATTGAGCCACTGGAGAAGCTCATAATTCCTTGATCACCCTTCAAAAAAATCACATTCTGAGACCTCTTCAGACATTTTCCAGTACTTGATTATTTTAGAGAGATGATAAAAATTATAGATTGGAAATTTATTAATGCAATCACTTTTGTAACTTGATTTTATATAATTACCATTTGTATTAATGATAACTTCATAAGAGAAAAGTATAAAAATACGGCTTAAGCATGCAAAGATAATCAGGAAGTAAATAGGCCAGTATAGGCTTCTGGGAACTAGAGAGAGAGATGCTTTACCCTTATGATTGGAACCAGCTGGATTTTCTTTTTTTTTTTTTTTTAATTAAGGTCCTTGACCATTTAGACATGAAGAAACTTTCCATTTCAAATCCTGGACTGTTTTCATCAATGATGTCAAGGAAGAGAACGGAATATTGTAGACCTGAAATGAAATCAGTATCATGTCATCATAGACTGAAAGGTCAAACTTCACTCATGTTGATTTTGGACATGATCAGATTCATTTCATCAAGGTTTTAAGGCTTCTGTTCTGCCTTCTGTGGATGATAAAGAGATGAGATGAAAAGGGGAAGTTTCTTAGTTGTGTCCAACTCTTTGCAACCTCATGGACTGTATAGTAGTGGGCAACCTACCCCTTCTCCAGGGGATCTTCCCAATTCAGGGATCAAACCCAGGTCTCCCACATTACAAGCAGATTCTTTACTAGCTGAGCCAGCAGGGAAGTTCAAGAATACAGGAGTGGGTATCCTATCCCTTCTCCAGGAGATCTTCCCAACCCAGGAATCAAAGTGGGGTCTCCTGCATTGCAGGCAGATTCTTTACCAGCTGAGCTACCTGGGAAGCCTGATAAAAGATGAATTCTGAGAAATTCATTCCAAATCCTAGTGAACAGTCACAATGTAGTTTCTAAGGGCAGTTTCAACAGAGAATTTTACAGACTCTCCCTCTTGCAGGGAGGCCTCCTTGTGCATCTGAATTGTTCAGCGCATGAGAAGAGACTTACTCAAATGCAGCAGTGAGCCTCACTGTGTGACCTTTGTTTGCTGAGGTTCCTCAAGCCTCAGGTGGGTAATCATCTTCATGACCTCTGGCCTCTGAACTCTTTACTGGAGGATTCCAAGTCCTGCATTTCCTGTACAATCCCTAGTGGGTTTTGATCTCAAATGAGTAAGACCCAATCCTTGACCTCAAAATTGCTGTGGGGTCAGCAGAGCTACTCTCAGTCATCAATACTTCTCCATCCATGTCTGGTGTGATCTTTACCCATCTCCTTGACACTTAACCTGGGAAAGGACCTCCTAGCTAGCCCTGCATGATCTATCTCAGGAGGGGGACATCTTTGTGGATCCCTTCCCAGTCAAGCCACTTTTTCTTTCCCCACAAAACAGATAAAAACAGACACACAGATCACTGAAACAAAACAGACATCCCAGAAATCAACCCACACACATATGGACAATTAATTTACAACAAAGGAACCAAGAATACACAATAGGGAAATGACACTCTCATTAATTAGTAAATGGTGTGGGGAACATTAGACAGTCACATGAAAAAAAAAAAAAATGAAACCGGACCACCATGTTAGAAACTACCAAAGCTGCTGCTGCTAAGTCACTTCAGTTGTGCCAACTCTGTGCGACCCCAGAGACGGCAGCCCACCAGGCTCCCCCATCCCTGGGATTCTCCAGGTAAGAACACTGGAGTAAGTTACCATTTCCCTCTCCAATGCATGAAAGTGAAAAGTGAAGGTGAAGTCACTCAAAGTGAGCCCGACCCACCAGGCTCTCCGTCCATGGGATTTTCCAGGCAAAAGTACTGGAGTTGGGTGCCACTGCCTTCTCCAATAAACTACCAATGGATGTCATCAATTATTCATGCTGTGCCACACAGGAGCATATATTTTTTTTGCACTGACACTGTTTACAAAGTGAAGGAACATCCCTAGAGAAAAGTCTAAGTTCCAATCCACTATGATTAATATTGGACAGGATACAGAGACTGTCTCTGATACTCTAATATGAGGAAGTCAAAGCAGTCTCTGAAGAAAACCTTTCTAGAGGTTTCTTGAAGCTGCAGGGGTTGCTACAAAGACAAGAAAATCAATGCTGAACTCAATCTTTTAATTTCTTTTCATGATTACTGTTCTCAAAAGGAGGAAGCAATTAAAACTAATGCTTGTATTAGTTCCCTTTCCTCAAAATGAACATTGATCAGATTCTGTGTGAAAGGTCTGTAACATCTCTTCTGTAATTATTTTAAAATATATTAACAGGGATCTGTGTTGTAGAACAAAGAGTTCTGTTTCTGCAGGACAAGAGTTCTGAGTTCTGGCACCAGCTTCACCATTTACAACTATGTGACTTGTTGAAATCATTTCTTCTAGCTGACTCTTTGTCTCCTTTGCAAAATGGACCCATTACTACCTCACAGGATTGATGGATTACTCAGATCATGCATGCTTAAGGCAAAGACTGTAATATACTTATAATAAACTATTATAATTCTTATTCAAGTTTTTATAAAATATAATTGACACAAGCCACAAAGATATCAGAATCACTGAGACTCAACATGAATATATTATAATGCTTATTGTCATTATGATATGAAATAAACAGAGTACTCAAAGGGATAAGTAGCTTACATTATAAGCAAGGTTTTTTTTTCATTTTTAGATGACAGCCAAGAAAGAGAAATAGAAACACCTTAGACTCACTACTTAACACTAAATTTATTAAATAATCATACTTCCAAATGATCAAAAATGATCAGAAACTGAGATATGATATACATAATTTGCCCTCCTTTTAAAAGCAGTTTAATTTGCTATGTAGAATGCCAATCCAGTTTTACTATTTGTCATAAGTATTCTCTAGTTCACTTTTTTCCTCAACAATTTCTCTGATGTCTCAACAAACTGTTTTATAGGAAATGTTCAATCAATGTGGCAAATACTAATTTAGCCCTTGTCAAAAGTTGTTATCCGTGAACTCTGGCACTTTTTTGGACCTTCTAAATTTCAGTTCAGATGGAAATTTAAAAATTCTATTGCCATAGTATAAATTTACCTTCAATAGCCCAAGTATTGGATGAATTGAGGCTATCCAGTAAGGCATGTGTTGTGCATAGGGAATAAATAATACTTAAGCAGACATATAACGATATCAGGCTTCATTTTTATTAGCCATCATAGTGTCATGAATTTCACAACACTATAAAACTTGTTTCTTCTTCCAGCTATGACTGGGCTAAACAACATGCTCACCTTTTATTTCAGATCATGAAACTGACAACATTTATATCCAGACCAATGCCAGAGGATATAAAATTTTCCTTAAGGGGGAGAAAAAGCCATCTGCTACCCTGCTAGAAGGGCTGGGCCAGCTGCATGCCCATAATTGTCATCTGTAATTGCTAGATGGAAGGGAAATGAGAAATTACCTTTTTGAGAGAGGCATGAAACATCAACAGAATCTTTTGTTGGCTCAGAGAGCTACTACTTCAAGGTTTTGTTTTGTTTTTAACTTCTCAGGGTTACCTGGAACAAAAAGGAAAATACAATCAAGGATGAAAACATATCTTTATGAAAACAAGCCCAAGTTTATTCTGACAAACATTTCTTTGCCCTCTTCTTTCTCTATATAGCTAAGATAAATGCTGCTCATTCCACATTCAACAAATATTTATTGATCAACTAGTAAGCCTCTTTCATTCTTCAAGGCACAGGAAAAAGAAGATGAAGCTCACTCTCTACAATCAAGGAGCACAGTGTCTTTGAGAAAGAAAAATGTGTAACCAAGCAATCAGAAAACAATAGGATCCTATAGAAAAGGCTTTCTGAATGCTATTGGAACACAGATGCCTAAGTGATTTATGTTGCTAGAGTTTCAGTAAGGATTTCAGAGGAAGCAACATTTAGTCTAAGTCTTGAAAGGTAAATAAAAGACAAGATGCTATTCTAGAAAAAAGAAACTGATATGTAAAAACACAGTCTATGAGAAAGCACAATACCCTTAAGAAATAACAAGTCGTACAGCCAACTCTTGAACAACACAGGCCTGAACTGTGCGGCTTCATGTAGATGCTGATTTCTTTTCCATAGTAAATACTACAGTACCACAAAATGCACAGTTAATTGAATCTGAGGATGTGGATCCATGGATAGGGAGGAACTGGATAGGTACAGAGGGCACACTGTAAGTTACTTAGATTTTTGACTGCAGAAAATGTGGACTCCTGTAGCCCTTACCTTGTTCAAGGGTCAAATGTAATTACATTTGTCTGGATGATAGTTTTCATGGAAGAGATTATTGACTTTCACCTATCTCTGAAGAGAACAGCAAAATAACCTGTTTGATCAAACAAAGACAAGTTTATTGTTTACTGCAGGAACAAGGGCCACTTAAGACTTTGACAGAATTCAAAATATTTTGTAAAGGGGGAGTCAAAGCAGTATCTCTAAGGTTTTATGGTGTAGTTTAAGGAATGTATTTTATTTTTTAAGCCTTCTCCCTTCTATTTGACATATCAGAAGCATTTACTCAGCTGTAGGGCATGTCTTTTAATAAGGGAGTCTGGTTGGTAATGAACAAAGTTTATAATGTAATAGTATAAGATGAATGGATAAGGTAAGGGGGATACTTTGAAGAAAGTCTTTTGATAAACATTTGATGAGCCCAGCTGAGTGATATATTATTTTAAAAATAGGCTATATACTTAATGAAGATATATCTACTGTTCCAATCAGTAAATTCAAAATGCTGAAGCTGAAACTCCAGTACTTTGATCACTTAATGTGAAGAACTGACTCATTGGAAGAGACCCGATGCTGGGAAAGATTGAAGGTAGGAGGAGAAGGGAGTGACAGAGGATGAGATGACTGGATGGCTCTGGGAGTTGGTGATGTACAGGAAAATCTTGTGTGCTTTAGTCCATGCGGTCACAAAGAGTCAAACATGACTGAGGGACTGAACTGAACTGAGCTCCTATCAGGTGGCCAAAGAATTGGAACTTCAGCTTCACCATCAGTACTTCCAATGATTATTCAGGACTGATTTCCTTTAGGATTGACTGGTTGGATATCTTTGCAATCCAAGGGACTCTCAAAAGTCTCCAGCACCACAGTTCAAAAGCATCAGTTCTTTGGTGCTCAGCTTTCTTCACAGTCCAACTCTCACATCTATACATGACTACTGGAAAAACCATAGCTTTGACTAGACAGACTTTTGTCAGTAGAGTAATGTCTCTGCTTTTAAATATGCTGTCTAGGTTGGTCATAGCTTTTCTTCCAAGGAGCAAGTGTCTTTAATTTTCTGGCTGCAGTCACTATCTGCAGTGATTTTGCAGCCCAAGAAAAAAAAGTCTGTAACTGTTTCCATTGTTTCCCCATCTATTTTCCATGAAGTGATGGGACTGGATGCCATGATCCTAGGTTTTTGAATGTTGACTTTTAAGTCAGCTTTTCACTCTCCTCTTTCACTTTCATCAAGAGACTCTTAAGTTCCTCTTCAATTTCTGCCATAACGGTGGTGTCATCTGCATATCTGAGGTTATTGATATTTTCTCCTGGCAATCTTGATTCCAACTTGTGTTTCATCCAGCCCAGCATTTCTCATGATATACTCTGCATGTAAGTTAAATAAGCAGTGTGACAATATACAGCCTTGACGTATTCCTTTCCCAATTTTGAACCAGTCCGTTGTTCTGTGTTAGGTTCTAAGTGTTGCGTCTTGACCTGCATACAAATTTCTCAGGAGACAGGTAAGGTGATCTGGTATCCCCATCTCTTGAAGAATTTTCCACAGTTTGTTGAGATCCACACAGTCAAAGGCTTTGATGTAGTCAATAAAGCAAAAGTAGATGTTTTTTCTGGAACTTTCTTGCTTTTACTATGATCCAATAGATGTTGGCAACTTGATCTCTGGTTCCTCTGCCTTTTCTCAATCCAGCTTGAACATCTGGAAGTTCTCAGTTCACATACTATTGAAGCCTCACTTGGAGAATTTTGCTATCATGTGAAATGGGTGCAATTGTGTGGTGGTTTGAACATTCTTTGACATTGCCTTTCTTTGAGACTGGAATGAACCCTGACCTTTTCCAGTCCTGTGGCCACCACTGAGTTTTCCAAGTTTGCTGGCGTATTGAGTGCAGCATTTTAGCAGCAGCATCTTTGAGGATTTGAAATAGCTCAGCTGGAATTCCATTAATAAATTGATGGAGTTTGAAATAGAACTTGGGGCTGAATTGTGACAATCCTTACACGCCATCTTGAAGAATTTTAAATGGGCAAGGAAAAGAGAGGGAGGAGTCTAGACCCCATGTAAAAATGCTTTGAAAAACAGAAATATTTAATTTTTATAGTAATCTTGTAAGAGATAATAGCACCATATTCCAAAGGATAATGAGATGTAGATTACTTATACCTAAAAACTAATCCTTGTCCAATGTCTTCTAAGGAATTAAGGAAGCCAGATTTCAAATCCAGTTCTAGCTGATTCCAAAATCATTTTGTTCTTTCATTTACCCAGTTCTGTTTGTAGTAGACTATAAGGCAAGGATGAGAAATGAAAAGATTTCTCTAGAGAGCCTGACTAATTAAAGTGTGGATGTGTGGTCTACCTGGTTGCTTATTAGAAATGCAAACTGTTCAGGTTCACCACTGAATCAAAATCTGCTACTAGGTGACCGCTGTGCACTTGGGCATTTGAAAGCACTTTTAGAAGACTCTGCAGAGTCTTAAGTTGCTATCACCATGACAGTAACTCATGTTGCACAATGGAATTTTCTGTAGCCCTCTAACTTCTAGTCCTGTCCTTTTAGTCCTCCTTATATTCTTCAAATGTGATAAGAAACAAAAGAAACAGAAAACTTGTTAGCATAATATCCTATAAAAACCACTGTGGAAGNGTCTTAAGTTGCTATCACCATGACAGTAACTCATGTTGCACAATGGAATTTTCTATAGCCCTCTAGCTTTTAGTCCTCCTTATATTCTTCAAATGTGATAAGAAACAAAAGAAACAGAAACCTTGTTAGCATAATATCCTATAAAAACCACTGTGGAAGTGCAGCCAACAGAGCAAGAGAAATACTTCCTTAAGACTAAGAAACATGAGCTTGTTCCTGGTTGGACTGTAAGGACCTGGAGCTCCTCTCCAGGGCAGAACTGACAGTGGATTAAGTGATGAGGGANGTTAGCATAATATCCTATAAAAACCACTGTGGAAGTGCAGCCAACAGAGCAAGAGAAATACTGCCTTAAGACTAAGAAACATGAGCTTGTTCCTGGTTGGACGGTAAGGACCTGGAGCTCCTCTCCAGGGCAGAACTGACAGTGGATTAAGTGATGAGGGAAGGGACAGAAGGGTAGAAAAGACTAAAGATGAGAGGAAAAGGCGAAAGGGGAAAAACAAAGATGGAGAATTCAGATTACTAGCTACCCAAAAAATGACATTACCATGGATTTTTTTTTCCTTTGGAAAACAAATGTTTTATCATATGAACCCATGCATGCTGGCAATCATAAGGTCATATCATTTCCTTTCTGATAACCATCTGAATCTGCACTGTAAGAAAATATTTTGCCACCTTCTTCATTTACTCACTCATCAATATTGATTTTTTTAATGCCCAATAATTTGTCAGACACTGTTNAGAAGAGTTGACTCATTGGAAAAGACTCTGATGCTGGGAGGGATTGGGGGCAGGAGGAGAAGGGGACGACCGAGGATGAGATGGCTGGATGGCATCACGGACTCGATGGACGTGAGTCTGAGTGAACTCCGGGAGATGGTGATGAACAGGGAGGCCTGGCGTGCTGCCATTCATGGGGTCGCAAAGAGTCAGACATGACTGAGCGACTGAACTGAACTGAAGTTAATCATGGGTCACAAGAGGCCAACTGCAATAAGCTGCAACTTCAGTTTTCCATCTTGTATTCAGAGGACAGCATAGTTCAGGGCTGTGGAAATGATAGGCTTATGCTCTGTATTTCTGCAACACCTTTCAACCATCAGTAGAAAATAACCCTCTATTTCTCTTCAATTTCGCCTTTTAGAGGAAAGAGAAATGAGACATCATGGCTTTCCTAAGATTAGATTTTAGCTTATGACTTNTGCTCTGTATTTCTGCAACACCTTTCAACCATCAGTAGAAAATAACCCTCTATTTCTCTTCAATTTCGCCTTTTAGAGGAAAGAGAAATGAGACATCATGGCTTTCCTAAGATTAGATTTTAGCTTATGACTTCACACTTTCTAGTTCATTTGCACAAAATTTCTCCAGAGGAGAAATAATTATCAAGATGTGTTACTTATTTGAAGTCACATGTTCCCTGAGAACAAAACAACAACAAAAGGTACACAATGTTGTAAGTAGAATTCATTCATGTGATGCCTTTTGGTACCCAGACTATTTGACACAATGAAAAAGTACATGCTTGATCCTGTAGGATTCCTTTGAATAATCACTTCTACTGCACACTAAATGCCACATAAAAATGAGAATGTCAGCATGCTCATTCCCACTTTACTTGTCCCAGTCCATTCTTCTGACATTGTCTTACCCTTGACATCGCATAGTTTCTAACCCTCCTGTTTTCACTCACACCTCACTTTTCAGAGTTGACCCTCAACACCATCTTCCCAGGTTCAAGCTTGCTGCCCCCATGAAGATGTTTTTAGTTTTTATTCTTCCTCTAGCAATGCTTGCCATCTTGAATAAATCTTAATAAATATATGTCCTCCTTTCAACATTCCATTTTTTCAAAATTAATTTTACTGCAACCAAAACTGTAGAATTAACAATATATAATAAACTATTATACATGCACACACTTTAAGTTATAAGAAATAAAATTTATTTTGACAGGTAGTGTTAAACAAAACTGAACTGAAATGTATTAGTAACATAGCTCAACATCGTTAATTTGGTATGTGTGACACATTTTCTTGTTTTCCTGTGTTTTACTAAATCACCNGCTATTATACATACACACACTTTAAGTTATAAGAAATAAAATTTATTTTGACAGGTAGTGTTAAACAAAACTGAACTGAAATGCATTAGTAACATAGCTCAACATCGTTAATTTGGTATGTGTGACACATTTTCTTGTTTTCCTGTGTTTTACTAAATCACCATAACCTAAACTCCCTTATAAGACACATGCTAATATTTAACTTTAATTCTTAGAAGAAGGAAAGAGAAAGAAAAGGAAATAAAGACCAAACATAAACTTATATCAAATAAGTGTCTTCTGAGTTTTGGGGGCTCCAAAATCACTGCAGATGGTGATTGCAGCCATGAAATTAAAAGATGCTTACTCCTTGGAAGAAAAGTTATGACCAACTTAGATAGCATATTCAAAAGCAGAGACATTACTTGGCCAACTAAGGTCCGTCTAGTCAAGGCTATGGTTTTTCCTGTGGTCATATATGGATGTGAGAGTTGGACTGTGAAGAAGGCTGAGCGCCGAAGAACTGATGCTTTTGAACTGTGGTGTTGGAGAAGACTCTTGAGAGTCCCTTGGACTGCAAGAAGGTCCAATTAGTCCATTCTGAAGGAGATCAGCCCTGGGATTTCTTTGGAAGGACTGATGCTAAAGCTGAGACTCCAGTACTTTGGCCACCTGATGCGAAGAGTTGACTCATTGGAAAAGACTCTGATGCTGGGAAGGATTGGGGGCAGGAGGAGAAGGGGACGACCAAGAATGAGATGGCTGGATGGCATCACGGACTCGATGGACGTGAGTCTGAGTGAACTCCGGGAGTTGGTGATGGACAGGGAGGCCTGATGTACTGCGATTCATGGGGTCGCAAAGAGTCGGACACAACTGAGCAACTGAACTGAGCTAAAACTCCTTTGGGGTTCCCAAATAGTAAAAAAAATAGTAATAATCAAACCTTTAGTTTACAAATTCAGAGGCATCAGGACAACTGCTATCTGGTTTTGTTATTGAAATTTTAACTTTACCATGATCACTAGTATTTATTTCTAATCCACATTTTGTCAGGCACTGTTTTTTGATGTGTGGAAACATACAGCCAATTGGAAAATTTTCCCAACTTCTCTAACCTCCTATCAGACCTTGGAAACTCACAGCAGCAACTTTTGGTTTTATTTGAAGCCTTATTATCCTGCTAAGAGCCATGGTGCTTTTCACCTCAAGCAAAGGCAATTCTTTCTCAGGACTGACAGCTAACAGTTGGTAGAGACCACACTCTCAAAAATCAAGCTCTATCACCTCTTATTAATAGAAAGATTTTAGAAAAGTACAAACATGGATTCAAATTTCAGACTTGATCTTTATTATATGATATGGGAACCATTTCTTCATCTGTAAAAACATTTCTTCACGTGCCTATCAAAATGCCTGACATTTACTCTGTGCCAAAAATAAAATACTCTCAGTGACTAAGGGAAGGACCAAGCACACTATATAATGCTTTCAATGTCTTTGGCATCTAGATTTTTTAGGCCAGTACATCATCCTTCTACAGGAACAGAAAAATCACTTCATTTTAGAGACAATTGAGCACTTTCCACCACAATAAAGCCCAGAATTCAAGTGTATTAGAGTTTTCATCAGAATATTCTAAGTGGACCAACGTAAACGGGAGTGTTTTTCCCTTTCATCAACAGATCCCTCACTTATCTTGCATTTTTATTAAATTAAAGAAGCACCACTTTTATCTTCTTTACAGCCAGAATGGAAAGTTTAGTAATCCCATCAAAATTACTCCAGAACGTGTTTCCCGCACTTCCAACTCATTCTTCATGGGTTTAACTGATCCAAGATCAAAGGCTCAATACAAATTATAATTTTTTTCAATGCTAAGTAATCCAAGGAAGGTTTTTTCCTAAACACATGATAAATCTGATCGTAATGCTGTCTCTCTGGAATCAATCTGACAGTAACCAAAAACAGACCGAGAGGGAACTAGATTGCACAAGGGAAAGAAACATGAGCAAACCTTCATACGTCCTGGTTTCTATCTTCCCTTTTGAAAAGTTGCCACGAAGCAAGATGAATGAGTCAGAGTCTTAATAATCTAGCTCACATTTCCATCTATAATGACTTGACTATATCTGATAATCTCTTTTATTAGAAAAGAGAAGCTATTTGTGTAAGATGTCCTATTTTTTTTTCTCCAAGTCATTAAATATAAATAGAATAATGACAGCAAATGCTTCTGGAATTAGGTTTCCATGTGTGTTTGGGTTAAATAAACAATTCACTGCCGAAAGCGAGTCATCCCCTTTCCTTTAGTATCTTTAATATTTTGCACCTAAATTCCATAGCTATCCATAGAGGAGGTCATGTTACAAAGAAAAAAAATTTTTTTCTTCTAGTTTTATTGAGATATAATTTATATCCAGAACTGTATAAAGTGTATGGCATAATGATTTGATTCACATGAATCATGAGGTAATTACCACAATAAGTTTAGTGAACATCCACCATGTCAGATAGATACAAAATTAAAGAAATATTCAGTGTTCTTGCTGTGTGGAGAAGAGGAATACAGCACAAAGTAACAAATGGGTCCTGGTGGGAACTGGTGCTCCTCAAAGTCTTTCAGAGTATCTAACACAGATCCTTATGGTGAGTAGCTGCTCAATAAATAAATGTAAATGGCATTAGAAAATGATCTGGCCCCCAATACTGCATGGCCACATTGAGAATTTTTATTTAGAAAACTACGGAACTTTTTAACATTACTTCGACACTTTTTGAGAGGAAACAGAAGAGCCAGTTTTGTATTTATATTAGCAGGAGCACTTAACTTCACTCAAACAACATTTAAAAAAAGGAATTCAGTTTTTACACTGTGTTGAGATTTAAAAGTCTGCTACGCATAGATTCTTCTGATTTTCATATTCAAATAACATTTTTTGGGGAAAAAAGCAACTCTGAGTAAATGTAAAACAAAGAATACTCCTTATGTAACAATTTTTCTATAAAAATTATAGGATAATTAAGCTAAATACATGAAATAGCTTTGTGAAAAACATTATAAAGACATATGAACTTTTCCATCGAGGTATTTGAAATCTTAATAAGAAAATAAGATGTGAAAAACACATATCCCAGAGATAAAATGTAAACTGCATATCCTAGACAATTTCACCTATTTCTGGTGACATCAATAAGGCTATATGGGCCCTTCCTAAAGTTTATTTACACATAAAATAGAAAAACCTGCTAAGAAGTGAAAATGATTCATCACTTTAAGATTGGCAACCATGGAACTTCTATATAAACATGGAGGATTAAGCACATTAATTGCAATTAAACACATTCATAAGTACATTCATTGGGATCCCTCCCACTAATAAAAGAGTAATAGGATTTTGTTTAAAGATATGAACCTCCAAATTTAGGGAAAACAGAAGGCAAACCTACAATAATAAAATTAGGAAAGATGAAAACAGATCTGAAAAAAAACAAAACCCTGAATCCTAAAATAACAATGAGGAGTACTACAATATAACCTAACTTACAATTCAAAACTTCCCCCAAATTTTAGGAACTGTGGGCAAAGCAAAGTGGAGAGAAAATTACTAAAATGAGAGGATTTAAAAATCTGCTGGAGAAGTTAGAGCCACAAATTCTTTCTCCACTCTGATCAGCCATATGACTACACCACCATCATGCTCATGAACACCTTAGAGGGATTTTTCTTTCCTTCTCGTCTTCTTTCTTTCTTTTTTCCTAAGAGGTTAGAAAATAGGGTCTCTGAATTATAGACAATAACAGAGAAAATGACCAAATGGATGTAAAGTGGATTTTGACCTTCCTGTCCTCTTACCCCAAATTGGCTGCAGATGTTGGCAACAAGGTCTTTACCTTCCAAGCATAAACTGGAAACGATCTAAGACGAAATAACAGAGAACTCCTCTCAAGTGGTGCTAGAGTTAAAAGAACCCACTTGCCAGCGCAGGAGACATTAGAGACACAGATTGATCTCTGGGACCAGAACCTCCTGGAGGAGAGCGTGGCAACTCACTCAGGTATTCTTGCCTGGAGAATCCCATGGACAGAGGAGCCTAGCAGGCTGAAGTTCATAGCGTCAAAAAGGGTTAGGCATAACTGAAGCAGCTTAGCATACACCTCTGTATTACATCTCAGGTTAACAACAAGCACCAAAAAAACAGTCAATAGCAGCCTACCGCTTGGGGAGGGCCAAGAATATGGATATAAACCCAGGAAAACCTAAAACAGGATAAAACAAAAAAAACTGAGAAAAAAGCAACTCGATGATAGGAATAAGATAATCATAGAGAAGTTCAAATCAAGCTACACACAAGAGAGACCACTGTAACAGTAAAACCCAAACAATTAAAATCCTATCTGAACTAAATACCCAACAGGAATGGCCACTGCCCATTATGAGAATTACTTATCTCAGACTGCTTCTCTATATACCATGTCAGCATTCAATGAGACGTTGTGAGACACACTAAAGCCAAGGAAAAGTAACCCACTGGCAAAAGGCAAATCAAGCAAGCAAGACTCAGTGATGAACTAGATTATGCATCTATCTACTTTTGTTGTTCTTCAGTCACCAAGTAATGTCTGACAATTTGAAACTTCGTGGACTGCAGCATGCCAGGCTTCCTTGTCCCTCGCCAACTCTCAGAGTTTACTCAAACTCATGTCCATTGAATCGGTGATGCCATCCAACAATCTCATCCTCTGTCTTGCCCTTCTCCTTCTGCCTGCAATCTTTCCTTGCACCAGGGTTTTTTCAAATGAGTCAGTTCTTCACATCAGGTGGCCAAAGTATTGGAATTTTAGCTTCAGCATCAATCTTTCCAATGAATATTCAGGATTGATTTCCTTTAGGATGGACTGGATGAATCTCCTTGCAGTTCAAGGGACTCTCAAGAATTTTCTCCAACACCACAGTTCAAAAACATCAATTCTTCGGCGCTCAGTTTCTTTATAGTCTAACTCTCACATCCATACATGATTATTGGAAAGACCATATCTTTGAATAGATGGACCTTGGTTGGCAAAGTAATGTCTCTGCTTTTAATATGCTATCTAGGTTGGTCATAACTTTCTTTCCAAGGAGTAAGTGTCTTTTAATTTTACAGCTTCAATCACCATCTGCAGTGATTTTCGAGCTCAAGAAAATAAAGTCTGTCACTGTTTCCACTGTTTCCCCATCTATTTGCCATGAAGTGATGGGACCAGATGTCATGATCTTAGTTTTCTGAATGTTGAGCTTTAAGCCAACTTTTTCACTCTCCTCTTTCCTTTTCATGAAGAGGCTCTTTAGTTCTTCTTCACTTTCTGCCATAAGGGTGGTGTCATCTGCATACCTGAGGTTATCCATATTTCTCTAGGCAATCTTGATTCCAGCTTGTGCTTCTTCCAGCCCAGTGTTTCTCATGATGTACTCTGCATAGAAGTTAAATAAGCAGGGTGACAATAAACAGCCTTGACATACTCCTTTTCCAATTTGGAACCAGTCTGTTGTTCCGTGTCCAGTTCTAACTGTTGCTTCCTGACCTGCATATAGGTTTTTCAAGAGGCAGGTCAAGTGTTCTGGTATCCCCATCTCTTTCAGAATTTTCCAGAGTTTGTTGTGGTCACACAGTCAAAGTATTTGGAATAGTTGGTAAAGCAGAAATAGATGTTTTTCTGGAACTCTCTTGCTTTTTTTTTACAATCCAATGGATGTTGGTAATTTGATCTCTGGTTCCTCTGCCTTTTCTAAATCCAGCTTGAACATCAGGAAGTTCACAGTTCACATGCTATTGAAGCCTTGCTTAGAGAATTTTGAGCACTCCTTTTGTAGTTTGTGAGATGAGTGCAATTGTGCAGTAGTTTGATCATTCTTTGACATTGTCTTTCTTTGGGATTGGAATGAAAACACATTTTCCAGTCCTATGGCCACTGCTGAGTTTTCCAAATTTGCTGGCAAATTGAGTGCAACACTTTCACAACATCATCTTTCAGGATTTGAAATAGCTTAACTGGAATTCCATCACCTCCACTAGCTTTGTTTGTAGGGATGCTTCCTAAGGCCCCCTTGACTTCACATTCCAGGATGTCTGACTATAGGTGAGTGATCATACCATTGTGATTATCTAGGTCATGAAGATCTTTTCTGTATAGTTCTTCTGTGTATTCTTGCCACCTCTTCTTAATATCTTCTGCTTCTGTTAGGTGTATACCATTTTTGTCCTTTATTGTGCCCATTTTTGCATGAAATGTTCCCTTGGTATCTCTAATTTTCTTGGAGAGGTCTCTAGTCTTTCCCATTCTGCTGTTTTCCTCTATTTTTTTGCACTGATCACTGAGAAAGGCTTTCTTTTCTCTCCTTGCTATTCTTTGGAACTCTGCATTCAAATGGTTATGTCTTTTCATTTCTCCTTTGCTTTCCACTTCTCTTTTCGTAGCTATTTGTAAGGCATCCTCAGTCAGCCATTTTGTTTTTTTGCATTTCTTTTTTATTGGTGATGGTCTTAATCCCTGTCTCCTGTACAGTATCATGAACCTCTGATCCCAGTACCTGGTGGCTCAGATGGTAAAGTGTCTGCCTAGAATCCGGGAGACCAGGTTCAATCCCTGGGTCAGGAAGATCTTCTGGAGAAGGAAACAGCCACCCATTCCACTGTTCTTGCCTGGAAAATCCCATGGACGAAGGAGCTTGGTAGGCTACAGTCCATGGGGTCTCAAAGAGTCAGACAGTACTGAGCGACTTTATTTCACTTCTCTTGATAGTTCTTCAGGCACTCTGTCTATCAGATCTAATCCCTTGAATCTATTTCTCACTTCCACTGTATAATCATAAGATATCTGATTTAGGTCATAGTTGAATGGTCTAGTGGTCTACTTTCTTCAATTTATGTCTGAATTTGGAGTTTCAAATTCAAACTTAAATTTTTGGAGTTTGCCCAAGTTCATGGCTGTTGAATTGGTGATGTCATCCAACTATTCATCCTCTGATGCCCTCTTCTCCTTCTGCCTTCAATCTTTCCCAGCATCAAGGTATTTTCCAATGAGCTGACTCTTCACATCAGATGGCCAAAGTATTGGAGTTTCGGCTTCAGCATCAGTCCTTCCAATGAATATTTGGGGTTGATTTCCTTTAGGATTGGCTGGTTTGATCTTCCTGTTCAAAAGGGCTTCTCTGGTGACTTAGGTGATGAAGAACCTATCTATCAGAGCAGGAATTTAAAATAACTGTGATCAATATGTTATCAAATGGAAGAAGCAGGCAATATGCTTGAGCTGATGGGAAAATTCAGCATGGACAGATGGGAAAATTCAGCATGGACAGATGGGGAACATGAAGGGTAAGAAAGAATCAAAAACTGCCAAGGAAAGAACTCATGGCTACAGAGATGGAGCATGATTGAAACTGGCCTGCATCCGGTCCCATCACTCCATGGGAAATAGATGGGGAAACAGTGGAAACAGTGTCAGACTTTATTTTGGGGGGCTCCAAAATCACTGCAGATGGTGACTGCAGCCATGAAATTAAAAGACGCTTACTCCTTGGAAGAAAAGTTATGACCAACTTAGATAGCATATTCAAAAGCAGAGACATTACTTTGCTGACTAAGGTCCATCTAGTTAAGGCTATGGTTTTTCCTGTGGTCACGTATGGATGTGAGAGTTGGACTGTGAAGAAGGCTGAGCACCGAAGAATTGACGCTTTTGAACTGTGGTATTGGAGAAGACTCTTGAGAGTCCCTTGGACTGCAAGGAGATCCAACCAGTCCATTCTGAAGGAGATCAACCCTGGGATTTCTTTGGAAGGAATGATGCTAAAGCTGAAACTCCAGTACTTTGGCCACCTGATGCGAAGAGTTGACTCATTGGAAAAGACTCTGATGCTGGGAGGGATTGGGGGCAGGAGGAGAAGGGGACGACCGAGAATGAGATGGCTGGATGGCATCACGGACTCGATG